>JTDE01000099.1:255213-276484 GCA_014338405.1 Paragonimus skrjabini miyazakii | reverse complement strand
GCATCTGCCGGACCAAACTTTAATCAGCCAACGTGAGCATTGCAGTGGGGAAATCTTACTGTGCCACATTAATGGCTTAAACTGAGACCATTGTATAGAATCTAAAACTGTCATGACAACCATATTTAAGTGAATCCACTCTTAGCCCCACACACGTTCAATGTATGTGTAAGTCTATATAAGCGTACGCACATATTCTAGTTTGATCGATTGACCAACTCGTGAAGCATCACTATTTGGTATTACTGTTACATAACTGAACACAATGGGGATGTTTCCACTTTTTGAGCAAAAACCCTTTTAACTCTGTAACAAAACTATTTAACCTTGGGTGTTTTGATCATTTATTACTTGGAGGTGTCTATTTAGTGGAAAATGCGGCTGTAATTTGGCCTCATTATGTGTGGACTTCTTCATAGGCATAGGTGTACGGCTGTGCTGCTCGAATCCTTCAAGAGAACAACCTCCTGGTTATCTTCGCTGTATCCGTTTTAAATGTCCGAACCAAGTAGTTCACTCTCTTCAAGCTCGTGTTAAACTCATACACACCTTCTCTTTGTATTAATCCTGCGACTAGTGTTTAGCTTCTTAGACTAAAAGATCATTAACACACAGGTACTTAAACATTGACGTGTCAACATCAACTCCTTAATATGGTACAACCGAATGCAAAGCAACATGATGGAGTCGACTGCCTGGACATGTTAGCCCAGGAACAAATTCGGACTTTGCACTCTGTGGTGACGGATGCAGTAGATAGATTTGCAGAAGTAGAGCTTACTGTTTAAACATGGACAGTTATTCACGGTTGGCCCTGCTGTATTCAGAAGGTTAGTTGGACTGAATAACGGACCTCCAAAGGAATCTGTTGTCTCTCACAGTTAAGCTGATGGCTTCCTTACCTTTCTGGTCTACAAGTGCCAGTAACAGAACTGACGGTCTAGTTATATCAACCACCTAATTCAGGCTATCCATGCGATCTTTCTGGACAAACCTGCATGGGAAAGGACATTACACTTACAAATATACAAATTTAAGTGTGTGAACGATTGTAATTTTCTGTTGTTTCTCTCAACACAGTGTTCAGACCCAAACTTCGCTGATCAACGGAAAGTGTACGAAGATTTGGGTACTCAGACTCTGAGTCATGCGATGGAGGGTTACAACGTGTGCATCTTCGCCTACGGCCAAACAGGATCGGGCAAATCTTATACAATGATGGGGGGCAGACCGGGTATCGAAGAAGAGGAGGGCATCATTCCCCGGCTTTGTCGAGATCTCTTCACACGGTTGGAACAGCAGTTGAACGGCGATGCAGTGATTGCTGAGAATTTACGTTGTCTGCAGAGTATGGTTGAGGTTAGTCTGTTTACCTATCCCAATTAATGAGCCCTGGCTTCCTGTTTGATGAAAAACGTTTATGCCATAACTTCCGTTGCTAAATTTAGCACTTTTTTCTATAATCAAATGGACATCATTGATACACAGCATACTCCGCCTTCTTCAGAAATGTGTCAGTGAACTTCACTCAACCGCATTTGGTACAAATCCTGATAAGACAATAATTTTTCACGGTTAACCACCCAATTTACTCAAAAGTAGAGTGGAACTTCTATTGAAGTGGCAGGAAAGGACTGTAGAAATGAAGAAGAGAACCGTAGTGACCAGATATTTCATACTGATTGGTGGAAAAGTGCTACAGTGTCCAATCTTAGTATACCCATTGATGAACCGATATGTTTAGTTCCGGTTCATAAGTTACTGTGGAAATTTATCATGCTAGTTCAGTGAGGATGATCGATCGTAATATACTGCTCACACGGTTGCTATTCAGTAGTAGGACCAGAGCACATATTTTGACATCGAAAAATACAGGAAGAAACATCGGAGTGCAGCATCGCCCAAAATGGTCCTTGCTATGTAAAGAAACTGAGCATTGACGTCTGTGGCAACCGAGGCGGTCTGGGCCGAGTACCGTATGTAAATGAGTGTTTTTGTTTGTGGTCCCGTTTAAGCGCTTAACCCATGTGTTGCTTTCTCGAATCAATAACCCTTGTGCCACCCGCGTTCTTGGCTCACAACACTAGCTATGATGCCAGTTCCATGTATTCCAACTTTGTGTACAAATGTTTTTTTGAACATGGACCAAAAGAATTCGAGGTTGGCGTAAAGTGTCCTCGGTTGGATTAGTTTCAGAAATGCCTTTTCCAGTAAACTTCCGTTGACGTGATAGCAATTACGCAATTGATATACTGTTTGGTTGACACTTCCTGTGGACGTGGGCACTCGATTGACTTCCGGTGTAGAAAAAGTTTATTAAATGACAACAGCATTCTGCTGTTCCTGGTTAACGATAAGTCACTGTTAACCGGCCGTTTCAATAATATTCGGATGTCTGCTAGGCTGAATGAAAGTGTGTCCAGCCAGAGTGAACACATACAGAGAGGTTACCAATCAATCAAAACACACAGCTACAGTCACTTGATGCTCATATGCATCTAATGAGGTCCGAAGAGGACTAATGATCGAACAGTGCGAACTCATATTATACGCTTACAGACGGATTGACAAGTTCGCCTTTTCTTACTGTTAGCTCCTAACTTGGACTGTGGTGAACGCGTGGTCACCTATTGTTTGGTATGCTTGAAGAACTGGCGGAGTGGATGCTGTTTGATAGTTTATGGTTGGAGAACGGATAGAACATAATTGACCAGTGGGAAAATATATTGCATAGTAAGTACGCAGTTCATGGAAGCAGAAGTGAAATTAAATTGTAAAGAAAACGTCTTGGTTACTTTTACAACCTTACGCATGTACGAACTTCTCCCCTGGTGTCACGCAATGCATTATTGGTGTTCGGGTTCTCTTAACCTGCTCATCATCTAGCGTGCCAATAGAGAGAGTAGAGACATGTGTATTTCCCGTGAACGGGGATCATGGTACCACCTGTTGGCCGTAAACCCGATGTTGGTGCTCCACAGGATTGATCACATTGTTTGGTTCACGACTTCTGACCACCACAGAGGGTAACTTTCACGTTACGAAAAACGTCTCAGATACTGATGCTGTTCCATTCGCGTACTGCTTGTCGTTGTAGTTGATCATTGAGTCATACATCAACCGGACAGCTTTCAGGTGTGCCGCTTTTTGACAGTCTCTCGTTTGATTGTGAGTTACGATGGTCAATCTGATCAACTGATCAACTGATATTCGTCTAGACATCACCTCAAGTGAAGAGTAAGTCATTACGCCGCTTGTTGAGGAGCCCTGGGCTGACGGAGTTAACAATATCTTCTCTTTCAAGCTCCCGTTTGAGCGTCAGCCAATCTTTGATTATCTAACTGTTTCTCTTCCCCAGTCGGCATCGTTATGGGTGAGATGGTTGGTATGAACTTTCATGATATTCGATCACTTCAGTCAGTTCGAGAACTTCTTGTTTCCAAACCAGTGGTCTAAACCATCCATGGAGTGCCCTAATGTGCAACGATGAATCATACCACGTCCCCAAATTTGGTGCTTGCACTCTAATTAATTATGACAGCTCCGTCTATCCACTGTGTGGAATCTTCCATCATAACGACGATGTACAGATTTTTAAAAGTAATTAACTGAAAGGGACCCATTATTTCCATTGACCACAATTCCCCAGTTTCGTTGACTAAAAACTGCCTGACTGAGATATTGATCCCAGTGGTTACAACACCTCAGCAACCAATATTGTTGGCAAGCCGGTACGCAGCTGGTGGTATCATCTTTCATTCACAGTCAGAATCAACTCTTCATAGGTTTGGTGACACCCCATATAGACGGACTGATGAGATTCTTTCTCAATTCATCCGAGATGTCTGTTATCCTGGTTCCTTCCCGAAGCCGGCGCATTATGATTCCATCAGTGTTCAATCACAAGTCTGGTCAAATTGGTGTGAACACTTCAACTTCTTGGTTTGTTTCGCTTCCAGGAGATTGTACCATGCTAAAGCTTGATTAGTCTCATCCAGAATCGCCGCATTCTCCTTTTATGCTACTTATAGCCTTCCAGAGTAGTGCTCTAGTTCACTACAACTAACTCTGACGGTGCACTTTGGGACTTCGTTCTGATCGACCTTCTGGTCAAGTTCTACCGCAATTCGTTTCACAAGTTTTCGATTGAGACCCGTAAGATAGCTTGCTATATTGGCTATCATAAGAACGAAACATT
Organism: Paragonimus skrjabini miyazakii; assembly: GCA_014338405.1. Taxonomy (NCBI): domain Eukaryota; kingdom Metazoa; phylum Platyhelminthes; class Trematoda; order Plagiorchiida; family Troglotrematidae; genus Paragonimus; species Paragonimus skrjabini miyazakii. The sequence goes on along the minus strand of JTDE01000099.1, from coordinate 272,286 downwards.
TACCGCATGCTCGATTTTGATAGCACTGAAGATTGCCTTTCCGAAGATAACAGTGTCAGGCAATATATGTAGAACTTTGAGCATTAGTCAACTTGACAGGGTGCCCAAAAGCACCAGTGAGAAGCGTGTGCATCAATGCTGTGTTTACCTCACGAATGTAAGCTATTTGGTTTTGCTCATACCCCTTGGTTAGCACCAGTTACTATCCTAATACTATACTTGAGACTGTAGACATCCTAGCATTCTGAAACTCATCGACACTTTCTGACAGTGCTAAAACATCCATGATTTTACTGATTGTAATCTGCGAGTCTTTAAAAATTCAAGGGAAGTTGAAATTTTTCACATGACTTCATTAATTAGACTAGGGAATCAAACGGTTATCCGCTTTCTCCTGTAACACACAATTTAACTGTAACCTATTTTTCGGCTACAAACGTATTGGGAGCCTACCGCGACTAAACGGTTGAAATCATTTTGACTCCATTAGAATTCTTTGTTCAATTCGTTCACAGTAGACCTGAGGCGGTTGATCGGCAATGAACAACTATTGAAAATTTTTGACTGCTTCAATCGCAATTCGGCTTTCTCAAAGCGGAACTGATTTGAAAGCCTTTGCTTCAGTCTACCCGAGCTCTAGTTTAATCTTTCTTACTGGTAGTAGTATTCAGTTTGTCCTTACAAATCGGTCCTGGCTTCAGTACAGTCAAGAAAGCGTCCTGTTCCGTCAATCTGTCAACTATGAACTAGCACTACGCACCATTAAACAATCTTCTTCAGGCTTGGCTTAATCAGCTAAATCGTGGCCTTCGTCTAAGTCAGTCAGTGTTTTCGACTTTCACTGTATTACACTTCAGCCTGAAAGGCTGTCTTGTTAAAAGCTCTCATTGCTGGATTACTTGCTAAAAAACAATAAGCATTTCAACTACTATCCTTTTTGCCCCAAAGTGGAATACCTATCAATGGTGTGTGTATTTTATGCATTCATGGCTTGTGTTTTTAAGATTCTGCTCCGTCATTTTTACATTTAATAAGTTTTTCTCTTAAATTACCCCTTTTCGTTGCAATTCAAAGTTTGTTTTGCTCACCGGCTTCAATTAGTTTAGCCCCGTCAACAGTCATGGAGTTTTAAATCTTCATTTGACGAACCACACCAGCTAGTTATCGTAGGATGCGAGAGCGATCCTAAGTTGTTCTCAGGCTGCTGGTGATATCCACCCGATGAAATGATGAATCGGTTTGCATTGTTCCTGATCTTTGTACAAATCTAGCAGAGTACTCAGTATTGCCTCCTCGGCGCCACTGCGTAGAAATGCCACCTCCGAGGACAAGCTGGATGCCACTAAACCGCTTCATTACCAACTGACGAACAGCATAGCTGTTGAACCTGATGATCAGCACCTCATTCTTGACAGGCCATTAAAGCTTTGTGGAGATTTTACGCGTCATCTTTGAAATCATATTACACGTCCTTGAGCAGTGTGCATGAGGATGCCACTATCGCCAGATCGTTGCTGTTCTTCGTGGGGTATGTGACTAATAAATCAAGAAAATTAAAACAGCAGTTATCTGAGCGACACTAAGCAATCGCAGTTTACGAATTAATCATCGAGGATTTGGTTGATTTCAAGTTGAACATCTCTGACATCCAATCACAGTTTTTGCATTCAGTGGATTTTCATGGCAGACTCTTTCTGAAAGAAGTAGTAGACGTAAGTTTCGCTGGTGTTAAAACTTGTTAATGGTACCTATCCTTGCCATCACTAACAAGCCAAGTCAGCTGGTCGTTCAGATATGGTAGTTCACTTGTGCCTAAGGTGTGCTCAATGTGGCAGTGATCAACGCGTTTGCGTGGCCGAAGTCCTAATCTGAGCTATGGCAAGGATACACACTACTGACGAGCACTAACGAGAAGGAAACTAGAGTATAATACTTATTTTCGTAAAAAGTCGGCTGGTAAATCTATCCAAATGTGAAAGCTGCGTTCAGCTGTGAGTGGTGTTCAGCTTGCACCCCCAGGTTATTAGAAAAATAATTCCGATTTTATGGAGATATAATGGTCTTTACACTATCGATAAATGTGTTACGTTCCGATTGGCCCGTATGTTGTTACTCTCCATGACCTTGACTCAAGCAGTTGAGTTGGTTACAGCCGGCAAGCGTTCAAACGACTTACCGTAATCACCACTTACTACAACCAATTTCGATGTAGCAAGTGACCGTCGATTTTGATTGGTTGATCGACCACAGTTTTGCTTGCAGCAGCTTGTGCGTGAGCTCCGATTGTCCGAAAGTACCGGAACTTAAGAAGCTGCTCCAGCTCAATCTCAATACATCTTTCAACACATCCTCCACTCCTTGAAAGTCTTTTAAATTGTGCCTGCCACTTACAATCTCGGATAGCTGCGAACTTAGAGAGTTTGTGATAAATCTTCGTCAGAACACCCACACCTGTAAATGAAAGCATTGGGACTGCTTTTTCAGTGTAGTATGGCACGACAAACAGAAACAATCGTCCATCCATAACTAGTTCCCGTAATAGAATCGCGTCAAAAGTCATTTGTATATAGGTAACCGGCTTCGTCTTAAAAACATCGTGCGTATATTCCAATAGATTCGTCTACAGTTCGACAGTTGCACTCATCTAAATACTTACGAGCAGTATGGTTCGATAGTTCGCCTAAATTATGCCGGTAGAGCTATAGAAGAAGTTGAAGTGGATCGCATCTAATCGGACCAACGATCTGCTGATGGGTATCACCCTAATTTGACAAGACCACGTGCCCAACAGAAAGCTAAAGAAATCATTTATTCGATAATCCTGACTTGAAGCGTTGCCCATGGGAACAGTGATCGAGTTGTATTTAGACGAATGTTGCATGAAAATAGCTTTTGAGTTAATGCGATCGTTTCTGATTTTACTTTAAAGTTATCGTGAACAGAGTTAATATGAATGTTCGTATTATTAGCTAGACTCATAGCAATTAGACGCCTGTTTCTATCAGCAACGTTTTTGCTTGGATGAATATGAGGGTCATTGGACGACCGCAAGTTTCCCGGCGTTTCCCACCTTTGCCTACACTGTCCGTAATGAGACTAAGTTCACAGACGAACACGTGTTTGATAACTTATCTTCATGTTGGTACAATTTTGTAGGGAGATGACACAGTTTGTCTGGGATATCGATCGGATTTATCACAGAAAAACTACGTCACTGGTCGATTAACTGTGTACTGTTTGATCTGTCCATCCCATCTTTCTTGTCAATTAGCCTAACCGCACCGGTTGGCTATAGATCCGATAAATTTGGGGCAAGGCTAGATGTAACGCGTGAATAAACCGATTTTGATAATATAATACAGTGACGAGCAGCCTGATTCGATAGCCTCGGCCGTACAGAGTTCTTAGTCGGATAGCCTTTGAAAGAATACAAAACATGCCATGGACCGCCTGGTGAGCTTGCTCAATATTCACCTGAGGCTCATTTTCAACCAGATGGGTGAGGATAGTACTATCGACCGATCTTGTTTCACCGTGTCCAAACCAACGTAACTGGTGTCCCCAGATTCGATAAATATAACCTACTTCACAGGAACAAGTGAAACATTACATACACATATAAGGGATCTGGAATGGCAGTATATCTTTTTTTGAAATCGGAAAATTGGGTGTGTGGTGGACTGGAGACGGGATTTAACTGCGACATAGGTCGTACTTATTTCCTGATTGGGTTAATTTTTCAGCCATTCTGAGGCGTTAACATTTCTGAATGGCACGTAGATAGACAGCGGCTTCTTTTTCACATCCTGTTTTTTAAGTTTGGACAGTGTTCTGATCGCGTTTCTAGCGATAACTCATTCGGAGTGGTCGTCTTCATGCGATACATTCTTTGTGAAATCGATCTTATTGTCTAGTGTGTCCTCCGAACAAATCTATGCATTTTGTCATTCAGGAAATATACTAAATTTCTTTTTTGTTTTAAGGGTACAGAAAGGTGAAGATTCGTGTGCTGATTTTTTCAGGTATTCTTTCGGTGAATCCTGCAGTGAATAGTGCCGTCTACTCCCAAGTCTGAATGGGCAACGTGGACGAATAGTTGGCTTTCGGTTTTTTCCACAATCGTAAACTCCACTGACCGATGACGGCGATTGGTTGTGTCGATTAGTACAGACATATCAATAGTGATAAGTGTATCATCCACTTATCGACGATACTGGTTGAACTGACTAATAATGAATTTAGTAATGGTGCATAGAAAATAGAGAAGTCTGAATGCTCCCATTGCCACGTCATCGGTCTGTCTATATAGCATACATTTGGATAACAGTTGTTTATTGAATGTGCTTCGGAACAGAAGCTCCTTCAATCTCAATACTGGCACCACATTATTGAGTATGGTTTTAAAAACATGGGAACAGACAGAATGAGGTGTTTCTAGCATTGGTGTATTAGAGAACAACGACAGTACATTCACTCAGAGCCAGTTATGTGAATTCTTTCTAACGTTTTGTACGTAGTTGACGAATTTAACCATATCGCGTACACTGAGCGGTCCAATCGCTTTTCGAAGGGCTTCAAAATGTTTTGCTAGCCACTTCACTTTTGAGTAATGAGAAGAATTCATCATACCAAGTTTAGGACAAAGCGAGACACCAGGTTTATGGACTTTCAGTTGCACGTAATGACGCAGTTCAGTTTATCTCTGTGAACGTAGTTGCTCATAAGTCGCGATGATAGCAAGTCCTATGTTAGTACTTGTAGCAGATGTGACAGGCAGACACCAACACTTCGGAATGACCAGAGAAAGACCTAAGATATATTGTTGAACCAAGTCGAACATAAAACATTGTTGCTTGCTACATCACACTTATCGACGTGGAAAATTGTTGGAAAAATATCGTCTGACAGTAGTGACATTATTCAGTCTTATATAATTTCAAATTTGTTGAAAGAAGCCACTTACACCACAGCTGGACATGACTGTGTCCAGGGCTCACATACATTTTTGGTTTGATCTGAGATGCAACAATGGAATGAACGGGGTTGACAGATTTTAGGCATGGATGAAAATCGATAGACGAGTCTACTCGTTACGTTCTAGTAGTTCAGTTGGGCACAGACTATTGTAGATCATCGGTTTGTATTTGCTATAATCGTAAAGGCTTGAACTGAAGATGAACTATTGCTTCATAGAAGTATGCTACTTGAATTTTTTCGCGCACCTAAGCACAATGCCGAATATGGAATATTGGGATCACTTTTCAGTGTACATAGCAGATAAACTCGAAGATTCCCAGATAGCAGCAAGTTTGTTGACTTGCAATATTTTGCCCAATTTGCACGAATAACAAATCTTCTATGACCAGCACCGGAAGAACTTTTTGAGCCGACCACGTACATCAGCATTATCCACTTAGGGCTGTTTTATGGATTAGTTCGTAGCCATTTATGTGAACTCATACGGCCATAGTCGTAAAAAGTGGAACTACTCAGGGTAGATAGGTGTGAACAAATCATGCACCAAGTAGCCTAGCCAACCCGCCCTAAAGATGCTCATAGTACCCGCGAATGGGTAGGTTTTAACTTTTCTACTAACCCGAAGTTTGTCGGTTCCAGTCATGTATGGACCATCGTAATTCTGCTGGACGTTTTTTTATCGTTTCATAGTGTGGATCAATGTTTGCTTGACTCCGTTTTTTCCCCTCTTCCTCGAACACACAATCAAGGTTTCATATATCGAGATCTACTGTGAACGTGTTCGTGATCTGCTAAACCCGAAAAGCAAGGGTAATCTGCGCGTTCGTGAACATCCAATTCTGGGGCCTTACGTAGAAGATTTATCCAAATGCGTAGTGCGCTCGTTTGCCGAGATCAATGAATTGATTGATGTTGGGAACAAGGCAAGGTCAGTTAAACGTCAGTTAGAAATGCACAGTTGTGTATTATCGCTACATTGTTGAGTTTACAAAATTAAAAGAATTATTATTCACCGGTCATTTATTACATTTTGCGTGATCAATCGATAGAAATGTAGATGCCTTCATTCTTTCCAAATTCGTGTTATCCGGTGTATAGGGATCGCGTATGCATTCATTTCGTTTTCTGAGAACGGTGTATTATGTGTTGATATGGTACAAACTATTGGCCTATATGTATCTCAACCAACTAAGTGCATGAGAGTGGTATCACATTATGTGAATTCACGTGATTCACATAAGGCAACCCACTCGCCACTGTAGCTTTGAGAAGTTAGCTGTACATCCGCGTTTGGATAGGCCGACTACCTAGCATTCAACAGATCGGTATCTAAGTCATGTACACTCCATTCTGTTTGAAATTCATGGACAGGGGCTCTTGAATAATTCACACCAAACGCAAGGCCATAGAGTGAACAAATCACTGGCGTGTATGCCTTGCAAGTTATTGTAACCAGCAGCCCGAATACACAGTATGGGAGTCGAAGAAACTGGGTCGCAGCCGCGTGATTTGTTAGACCAAACGGTCAGCTCACCTCGGAAAAACATAAAATGTGGGGTAGGTAAAAGTCACTTTATAATCGATAAAGCGATACAACTGAACGAACGTTTTCGATTCCTTTTAATTTTTCATATCCAACATGGAATAAATTATACTTAAGCATTCAAGGCTTACTCGAGTCTGTAAAATTTCAGTGGGTTCAACGATTTCATTGAGCTACAGGCATCACTGATTGAGGGATTTCTGTTACTGATTTTGATCCCTTTCAAACTTGTTGAAGAAAACCACTACTTTCTGTCTGTTTGAATTCTTATATGTAAATCTCCATTGACAAACTTGTTTTATTGTTGTCACACGTACCCATTCATTTGTTCCAGAACGGTCGCTGCTACTAACATGAACGAGACAAGCAGTCGCTCTCACGCCGTCTTCACAATGATCGTCACGCAGCGTATCGAGGACACTGCAACTCATGTAATCACAGAAAAAGTGAGTTAGTTGACTCAGGCTGACGGCCGCATGTTGTCAAATAAAATGGGTTTGAGTCAGGCTGTTAGACAGAATGCATTTATCAGAAAAGTTACGTTTATCAAAATAACTGCTACTGTATGCTACACGCACGTATACACTTGTTGGTACCCGCAGAAGTACGTAAACTGTCAACATCCAACTCTTTGCTTTCTTCTAGACAGTTTTTATAGTCCCTCTTGTAACTGCAATGTTGTAAAATTTTCAGTTGAAGGATAGATTAACAAATCTCAAACACACATTATCAGTTTACATCCCGCTCGCTTCCAGTGAATTCGCTCATCAGTGGACTGATAGAGTTATCCCTGATTATTCAGTCCACTACAGCCAATGAAGCTTAACCAGGTTAGGTCAAGTCAAACAAGCGGATTAACATACCTACTAATTCTACCTTCTACTCTATATCCTCAGCTAGATTATTTTTCAAGTTGAAAGGACACAACAAAATACATGAGAGAAGAAAGCATCAAACATTGAAAATAAACGTTCTCCATAGTCATAAAAAACTGGGGATTTATTACAATGGTAAACTGACAAACAAAGGAGAATTGACACTCTGAATAGAAACTTCTGTATAACCACTGGTTTACATGTCAGACGACTTTATGAGAAAGGAACTTGTTGGTTAATTTCGGTGTACCGTAAGTGATAACACTCAGACTGTACGTAGTAGACAAATTTAGCACAAGCTGAAACTTAGTTAAATGAAACCGGTTGAAATTAATCAGACTTAAGGTTGACATTTCAAACATTGGCTGGTAATCTCAAAGTATTTAACACTAGAACAAGCGTACGAAAAGGAAGGACAGTACCACCGTTCGAAAAAAAATGCACTAGTTAACAAAAACATGGTCAAATGTAGGGGTGTACGAATTGTTTCGAATTTAAGACGACGGACTGTGAATATAAGGTCACTAGTGAGCACCAACCAACCAAAAGTGGTAGAAAATACAATTTCGAAATATTTGACTATGGGGCATTTCGGCATGATCTGAAAATGTAGGTGTGTAGGGGAATTTTCATTAAATACAGCACTCGGGTGATGATCGCAACAGACGCTGGGCCTAATAAGATGCTCGTTGCTAGAAATTTATGAAAAATCACAAAACACACGAAGGCAAACACTATGCTGATGACGTGTCTCTGCATCTGTTATCAGTAGTGCTTTTCCAATCCATTTATTGACACCTTCCGTAAAGTTCGTGTGCACGTTTCCAATATTTACTTCCAGCTCATGATCGTCCCGATGTTCAGAACTGCTTTTTAGTTTACACACGTTCGACACGTGTTATACCAACGACGCTGTGTGGTACATAACAATAACAAGCCGTTTTCTGGGGAGTAAAAAGATAAAACCGGACAGTTTAAGGAAACCAGTATATTGTACGACCGAAACAATTATTGAAATACCTTACCCGCCACAGTATTTGGCTTTGCACAGATTAAACGGTGTTATAACTGGCGTTTTGGGAAAGAAATGTCCTCCAGATGTGGATAAACCATAAAATTGCAAAGATGGAATGAAAAACTAGAGAATATAGTGCAATGAAGGAAACCATGGTTATATACTGTGCGTTGGCAATGTGTTTTATAAAATGCAGGTTCATTTATTAATAGTATAGTGCAAACAAGCGGGAACTAAAGGGCAGCTATCAACGCCAGCAAGAGTAGGGACCAAATGCGACTATTTGGACAGTGCGTACATACTATGGGAGACGTGTCACCAAAGCGAATGACAATATAATGCTGCCAAGTGTGTGTGAGAATACAACTAAGCGATTCAGTCGGTTATCATAGTAAGTATAAAAACAAAACTTTCGCATTTACTCAGTTATTGGCGTCTTGGTAACAATGTTGTTGTTTACTGTTTTAAATAGGCTTGGGATTTTGTCAAATTGATTTGTGTTTCCATTTTGATATTTGACTTTAGCTGGATATAAAAAGTGTAAGTATTGTGTTATGATTTTAGAAGGTGATCAGTCAGGCATTTATCTAACTGGAACGGTAGGTTGGATATACACAAAATCCCGAGCAATTTTCCTACTAATACATCTAAAGGACATGTTCTTCCCTCTTCAATAGTACAGCACGAGTTAGTGGTTTTCTTTTGGATACAACTCAAGTACTTTAAGTCTTTTCAAAATACAACGGATTGTCACCGATCTATTTACGTCACTGCTTGCTCACTGGTAATGTTGAGTATAGTCAAGAAAATCAAACTTTGCAGTCATTTAAACGACTTCTTCAAGAGAGAGAGAGTTAGATCATTATAGAATAGCTTCTACCGAACGAACAATTTTTATTGAGAAGATACGCGTAGCAAACAAGCTCGTTTTCGGTGTTTCATCATCAGGCTAAATACGACACATTTATGAGTTTGATGGGAGTGGTAAATAACATATCATTGAAGCAAAAGATGTCAGTCAACTGTTTCTGTTTGGTTTGATTCATGAGACTTAGTTACATAACATTGACCACGTGAGTTGTACGAAATCTGCGAGAGATACGTCACATCTATGCAATCATTCTATTCTGGGTTTACGTACGCGACCATGGAAGGTTTAACGTTTTGACTAACCATTTTTGAGCTCATAGTGGTGGTGAATATAGGCGAATTGCGATGACCTCTGCAATTGATAGTATACGACCTTTGACCTGTTTCGATTGTATCCCACATATTTAGTAGACTGGCTTGAACGATTCTATCTGATAATCGCCGTGTTGTGCGGCATACGTAGCTTGTTCCACAGGAACAAACGAAACGGTAAACACAAAAAGAGGCGGCATGAACAGGCAATATAACTTTTTATTGATGTCTACCCACGAGGAGACGAATTCCTCTAGAGGATTCTTTTGGAAAATTTAAAATATTTAACTTTAGGTATCTCTTTTAAGAAACAACTCATGCAGAACCACGCAGAAAACACTTTTTCGCATTAGAAGAGGGCTTTTTCCTTAGGAAGGAACAATACGACAACCTTATTAAAAAGAAAATCCACCTTGATTCTCCACTGTTCCCACAACTGTCGAACAAATTACGTGAAATTATTCTCCAGCACTATTCATACATCTTAGTGACAAGCTGAAAAGTGGTCTCTGATCAACTAAAATGTTAGTAAGCTCATTCCATGAAGTCACTCCAGTTCGTTAGAACATTTCAAAGAATTTCGTCAGAAATGACTTTTTCCAAAGGTAACTGATTTGAAAGTTGAGCACCCTGAGTCACTGACTCAATATAGGCTGAAGTCCGTTTTACAGAACAGTAGCAAGTTTCCAAATATTTCAGAACGACAATGACCGGATTACTAGTTTCTAGGCTATGAAATTCTTCCAAATATTGTTCGTTTCTACTCAGTTATCAAATGAGAAATTACTTACCACCTGCATGAATACTAACTGTCTGAATCTTTTACACAAACTGCCAGAAATCGGACAGTTGGTACACAACGTTGGCGCTCTCATTTAAGCTCTTACAGAGACCGGGCTTTCAACGAATATAGGTGACGAGTTGCATTTAACTGGGTACTAATTGTACCAAACAGACTCCTATCGCTGGCCCATAGGAGGCTGTGCTGTCTTCTTAAACCAGAAGCTTCCGGAGCCTACTGTCATTGGGGAAATTACCCCCCCCCCAAAAAAAAAGAAGCGACGAGCTCTGGTTCAGACTTCCCCTCCGTGAGCGTGATACGCTCCTTGTCAGCATTCTATACCGTTCACGGTCATGCAGCGCATTCAACGACGAGACCGTTCTTATAGCCTTAGTTTCTCGCTTATTATGGGTGGTTTCAACGCACCCAAAATCAACGGGGTATCTACCTCTCATGAGGAACCCTACCTCGGGTTTTCGAAATCCCTGCTGGTAATGATGATCCACGACGAAGACTGGACACGTCAGTCCAAGAAAAACATCCTATTTGCTTGATCCGGTTATAGAAAATGAAGTCATTAAACCACCTCTGGGACATACCAACTACTAGCTACTAGTTTTTATTCAATCTATAACATGGGCTACAGTCTGAAACTTGCAATAAGCAGACTTCAGCGCACTAAGGTGCTCCTTAAATACACTCCGTCCGACCCAATGGATCTAAACTACCACACTTTTGATGTTTCCGTTCGCGCAGCTGAGGAGGCACCTGTTCCTCGAAAACTGTGTAAGCCCTGCTATCTGTTACCTCCGTCGCAAATTGTGCACCGCCTTCTTGACGTACGTTCTCGTCCACTCTTTTCTGCGGCTATCCGAAGGGAAAACCTCCTCCAATTCCGAAATGGTTACCGAGGTATTCAGGGTCTACTATTCAGCGGTCAACAATGTAGTTTCACTGAAATGATATCCAGTTTTTTCTCAGCGAAACTTCCAGCATCCACTCCCGACAGCTGACTTCTCTGCGCTTAACGTTTATGATTTCCTGGTTAAGGTCAATCCTCATAATACAATGGGATCAGACGCGATTAATTCCCTGACTCTCAAAGAATCAGCTTCGCGGTGCCCCTCCGTATTCTGTTTAAACAAACTCTTGGGATTGGCACTCTTTCAGAGGCCCGGAAAGAAGCCCTATATTCGAGGCAGGTTATTGACACAGGTAATCGACAGGTAAGGACGGAGCGACGAAATACGATTGGATCGGTCAAATGTGTTATTAATTACCCGGACCTTAGGGCAGACTGATTATCTGCTGACAGTGTCAGGGCGACCTATAGGAAGTCCGTATTCACAGGGGTGGGGGGAAAAACAATCTGACAGAAAACAATAGGTGTGATCAGGTGACTGAAAAATCAATGACCGAGGGAGGCGGGCTGAAAAAATGAGTACTTTTGGATGCGGGTTGTGAGAACGACAACAACAGGGGGTTAGTGACACCGGGCCACGGGAGAGAGCACCACAGGGTCAATTATAGGGAATTCTGATGTCGGCCGCCAAAATTCTATGCAGGTCCTTATCGTTTAAAAGGGTCACAATTCAACTTCTGGTTCTTGCCTAACCCTACCTAAGCAGCTCACAATAGGTGAAAAACACCAAAGGGAGTTCGACTACAAACCTCAAAAGTTGCACTCTGGCGAAGCTATCGTCCCCGGCTTTCACTAAGTGAACCTCTCGGGTGTGCCATATTTCGAGGAGTGTAATTGGATGTAAGCCATCTCCCGTGATTACCACTCTACACTCTTGACAGGATTAATGCTCTGTTACTGTACTTCCTCCAGACGACAAATTAGTCTTGTACCTCTTCGCAATCTTTCTTTTGTCGTATCTACGGACATTGTTAGAGTCACCCCATCTTTACTCGGTTCAGATTCAACAATAATGCCAAGAGGTCAGTGTCCCCGCGGCACATTTTTTGCAACAACGAGAACCAAGTCATCTGGTGTGTCGTTTTTTTTTTTTGGGGGGGGGGGCAACCATGGTTGTCGCAATCGAGGTATGGACAGATACTCTTTGGACAATCTTTACCCAAATAATGCAGCTAGTTAGTTCACTTGTCCCCAACTTCTCGTGTAGGCGTTTGGCACGCTGTGAGCTGACAAATCCGAACCTCCACCTCTAATCAATAACAAGCCATTGGGAGTCAGTGGTCATTTGTCCCGACTGCCAAGCGTAGGCGGAGAAAGAAGATTATTGAGCACACAATCAATCTCCACAGGCAGTGTGACTAGCACGTCTTCTACGAGTTGCTGTTCATTACAAATACCATATAACACCTTTCTGACAGAACAAATCGTACTATCCAAAACACCTCTCCTATGGCCACAGAAGAGGTTCGAATACTACTGTATTTCCCGACAAAACATTCGATCGTTAATCTTCCGCTTATCCTACTTTTGTATCAGGTTGCGCAGTTCTGTGATTGCATCCAACAAAATTATTTCTACTATAGCTGTATATATTGGTTGGACAGCCGCGCCTACTAACAAATCGGATATCTGTTGAAATCATGGGTCACTTCAAGGTGCACAGCGTTCGTTTTCAAGCACGTAAATAAGCAACCAATTCGTTTCTGTGTGTTTCTGCTGTGATTAACTGACACGGACTCGAGGTGAGTCACTCTTAATTGCTCAAAGGTAAACCAGTCTGCTTCTGCTTCAACCTCAGGCAGAGGTGCCATCTGCTGACTATGTAGTACTGCATATTGTTTTCTGCAACGTATACATTTTTCGATTATTCTTTTCACGGCGCTATCACTTGTTAATAGCTCCTAATGTATTAGCAAGTCCACTCTGTTCTTCGAGGGTATGGAAATGTCAGATGATTAAGTGCATGATGGGATGGTTGTTCCGGAGATTTACTGGGTGTCTCAGTTCCTTACCATAACAGGTGTAATCAAGGCGTTCACCTAGACACAGCGTACCGTCTACTTAGATTTGACAAACACTGTAAAGCTGTCCAGTCATCTTTAATGTCCCGCTTGCGCGGTTTTCACTCAAGCACTGAACTTCTCGGGGATGAACCTGGCGCTGCACCACGCGGATTACATACCTGTTGGCCGTTCCAATTTCGTCGGCTGCTAATGGACCAGTGCCTGACCGGGAGTGACTTAGATGACCATGGCATTCTAACGGTCATCTCTTAAAATGTGATAGCCACGTAATCGCTTTCGAAAGTTTGAACCAGTTCGATAAGTGAATGAGCAGCAGGCAGATTGTGCAGGCTTGAGTTACTGCGTTTACGGAGATCGGTTAACATTTTACTTACGCATTCAATCTATGGGTGTCTTCGGACCAAGATCTGCCATACGCATGTAGGAATTCGAGACCTTTTGCTCAGGTTCACCATTCCCTTGGGTTCCGAATTCCTCAAGGAGCCAAGTCTGTTGGGTTATTCGACGACCGAATATGTTCTGACTGTCCTAGCAGACTTCTTTCATGTATCATGGCAACTGAGTTGGCAACAAATGTGGTAAGTCCAGTGGAAGTGTTGTTCACGTAATGCGACACAACCGCTGAGTCGGTCCAGTAGGTTACGCTTTCGGATATCATTTCCATTCTTACCGCTAGAACGACCACATTTAATTTCAGACGTCGTATTGTAGTCGTCTTCATAGGAGTTATACGAGACTTAGGTAGCACGAGGGTACAGTACGGGGGAACCACCTTTGGAAAAGTCTTGCATAAGCCATTGCCTCGTAGCCTGTTTCTGGAGAGTCGATAAACATGTGCGCCTGTGCGCCATTCACATAATCTGTTAGGTCTTGTGTGACAGAGTGGAGCTCCAACCGGGTTCATATTAGTCTTCAGATTTGCACCATTGAATTGACTGGCATATATGGAGCCTCGTGGTGCAGGTTTCTCTTCAAGGGCATTGCGGTGGAAGAGCCGTTCTTCATCTCGGGAAATTCTTTTATTCCGACTAGCCAGTTGACTGAAACGAATACAAGCTACTCTGGCTTAAGATGATATGAACTCCAGCAGGTTGAGAACATCCAGTTCTCTACCTCTTAGCGTTATTTTATCAAAAAACTCAGCCCACTGAAACTACAGAGATCTGAACACGTTTCGCGATATTTATACCAGAGTGCTCAACGAGTACACGTCGGCGACGTAGTTCATTTTAATGGGCGCATTGTGACAACTCTTCATTCTAACGTGCAGATTTAGTTGCGCTGATCAGAACGAGACGTTGTTCACCTTGTCGGGTGTGGGCACATATTATGTAAAATAGAGAACGGTACCGTGTTTCTTCTCATGACAACAATTATTTTATAACGGCAATGAAAAGAAGAACGTAGTGCGCTGAATTAAACCAGTCTCTTGTTAACAAACGAGTTGAATTGCTGATTTTAAGGCCCAGGATAGCGTTCACCGAGGAAATACCATGTTTTTGTTGTTTCATAGTTGGAGGATCCACAAGATGGCTCGCTCCCACGGAAGGTAACCAAATTCATTACAGTCCTCTTTGATGTTTATTATAATTTTAAAATTTTGTTTTCAGTAAGTGTGGTTAGAAGGTGTTTTTTTATCCGTACACAGGGCGAAGCTTGTAAGGCCCTATGAATGGTTATCAATCGTTTGAAAGTTCATTTTTTACTTCTAATGTACGAATATTCCAATTAACTGGGGCTTTAATCAACGTCTTTAACGTTGACAGCTCTTACCGTCACTGCTCACCTTATTTGAAATGAATGAATTGGAAGAAGCTGAACGTTATTTAGCATTAATAAACAGTCAGCCACATTCTGTGCAACCAAACCTCGATAACAACTCCATCTCACAATTCCAGCTAGTTGGTTGCAGCAGAGGATCAATCATTAAATTAAACATAGATCAACGTTTTCTCTTCTTTTTGGTAGTTACTCTGACTTGTTCCAATGTCAGATATATACTCAGGATACAATATGCATATCTGTACGCATTATAGATGCTATGGTCAATTTGTATACAGAAAGACTGAAACTTTTCTATGGTATTGTTTGTGTTGTGCAATACATGCTTATCAGCCTGATTTTTATTTGAACGTTTTGGAGGTCCTAGCAATCTGAACAAGTGGATGCGAGATAATTCTTCACGACCATGCTGCCGGATGGGTTTTTGAAAGGCCGGCTTCGTGAAATTTTCAGGTTTTGTGTGTAGATGGTTCGATGGTTAACGAATATTCTTTTCCTGGGTTAGTTTTCGAGAGTGATATCAGACTCGTGGTTACTTGATAACGCCTTATAGGCAGGTTCATCTTCATTGACCTTTAAGTGCCCTTCTGATGTTTTGAAGTTGCCTACTCGGAAGCATGGGTTCCCAGATGACACATACATTGTCATACCTTCGTCACTATCATCAGTTATTTTAGCTTAACCAGGAAATCTACAACAAACAAGATAAACAACTCCGTTGGGTTTGAATATTCTTAAAGAACGCTTTGTAAGATAGCGTATATCTAAAACTCCTAAACTGTTAACGAAGTATTTGGCCAATGTATTCGTTTGGTATACACCTGAGGAGATGCTTAAGGCATTTCAATTTGAAATTGTCGCTTTGTTTCTCAATCAAGTGACTGCAACTGGGTAGCTGCGATCAGTCCGACGTTTGCGTATTCAACATCCCTCGGAAAACAGCTTCCCTTACCAACACACTGTACACTACTCACCACCAGCTTTTGCGTCTCATCCAAGCTGACATCCAGCGTTCAGTGGTGAAATCTCCTTCGGTTCACGCATGATTGGAAGAATGGATCTTACTTACTGTTGTAACATATGTGGTTAACTGGTTGGCTCATTCGAGGAGTATTTAAGTGGCGTTGGAGCAATGAAAATTCCTATCTCAAGCTTATGAGTAACCTACATTAGGCGAGCCACCTAGTGTTTGCAAGGTGTCTCTGTTTGGTGTGCTCAGAGGTGCAAAAAGGCGCTTTTTGTGGGGCTAACTAAATTGTACGTCGTCAGAGTGACCCTCATAACGAGGCGGTTCTGGTACAAAAATCTGTCCTATCAACTGTTAACGGGCCATGGAGTAGCACTTCAACGGTGGTGCTAAACACACAGTGCTCTCAACTCTACCCCTATAGCAACAATGCGGTAACTGTGACCATCTTTGCTGATCACAGTTAAGTTTGAAAATCGATCCAATCACATGCAGTCAATAAAAGCTGTAAAAAACGACCATATTTTTTTCTGGTTGTAGACAACAGGCCCTTTCACACACCATAATTTACTCACATCTTTCCATACAGGTAAGCAAAATCAGCCTTGTAGATTTGGCCGGCAGCGAGCGAGCTGATTCAACTGGGGCCACTGATGTACGACTTAAAGAAGGCGCCAACATTAACAAGTCACTAACCACGCTGGGCAAGGTGATTGCCGGTTTGGCTGAAATGGTGAGTTATCTTGCTTCATTTTCGATTGTTTCCAAAAGTTTTCTGTTTCATTTTCATGCACCAGCAGGAATGAAATGATTATTATGTTACAGTGACGAGGAAATATTGGCCTCGTGGAGGCATACTTCACAGCATCAGACTGTTTTTAATCCGATCTTGTTTACATATGTTAACCACCCACTCCCGTGGTCAAATTATCCCAAGTTTCTTAGTTCGCATAGAACGGGTGATTGAATGAGCCAGCTGTGTAGTGCAAGCGAGTATTCTTATCG
>JTDE01000099.1:166955-255113 GCA_014338405.1 Paragonimus skrjabini miyazakii | reverse complement strand
CCACACACTATGGTGAGTAGACAAATGAGATCAGCCATAAGATTTTTAAGCCTTTTACGTAGCTCCGTCTACTTCATTTGGTCCAGCACCGTTCAAGAATAAGGGTATTTCAGAACTGGTTCATATTAAGTCAAAACTCTGATTTTTACAAAGGAGTTGCATGTGAATGAATTTATACTTTGACTCGTGACACGATGTCTGCCGAAATTATGAAGTTCTTGTAGAACGTGACTGTGTAAAGTCTTGCTGAATTCCTCAAAGCTGATCCTGGCAGGCTTACGCCGACAAATAACAAACAGTTTGTAGTTCTAAAACGTCACGAACGCCTGGGCTCAGTTTCTGTATGTACCGAGGACAATTCCATGTTACGCTGTATTCCAATGTTTCTTCCTATATTTTCAATGTCAAAATCCATGCTCCCGCCCCACTACTGAATAGTAGTGGTGTGAGTAGTATGGTGCGATTGCTCGTTCTCACTGCACGAGCTTTAATAGTTGATGTCTAAGCTTGTACAGATTAGCGTTGTTTAAAAGCGGCTAGCTACTTATCATTTGGTTGGTTGATGTATAGTGTGCAAACGAGGGATTCACGAAGGTTGAGTTAGTACCAGTATCTACTATGTGTTGCACGAGTTGAAAATCCGTTAGATTATCACTGTGACGGCATTCGTTTGTCTGTGTAATGTTGACTTTGCTGATTTGGTTCTAAGCAGTAAGCCATTCGTATACTACAGTGATTTCTAGTCATAATGTAGGATTAGCTATGGGTCTGAGACAGTATGAAAATGAGCGGGGTTAACTTGAAGCATTAGTAGAACTAGTATACAGAGAAACCATGTTAGTTTATGCTGAAGAACCGTTAGCTCAAACGATCGATATAAGAAGCGTTCACTCACTTCGAATCTTAGGCAGTTCTTAAAATAATGGACTATGACTTTCAGAATACTTCTCCCTTTTTCAGATATTCAGCATGATTTGTTCCATTGTTTGAGAGTCGACAATTTTTGTTTGAGTTGTTTACTGATAAATAATGGGAAATTTCCGTCAATGTATGTTGAGAGTCAATTACGACGGATGGCTACTCTCGCATGCAGATAGGCCTTTCAGTCAGTCCCTTTCAAACAGGAACACCATACTTATGTTGAGATGTTGTCAGACCTGGTCACTAGTAAACATATCTATGCTACGGTCAAGGTTAGGACTCGAGCCAAGTTTTAAGGATATAACTACTTTGGACGTATCAGTGAAGTAGCGTACGCAAACGGTCAGCCACACGCGCTAATGTTTCTCAAGGTATCATGTTCGCTTCCCCGTCACTGCTTTGTGGACTTTTACTTATTTCAAAATTTAAAGGGTTTTCGGAACGAGTCAGGTTTTTTGGGAAAATTTAAAAGCATACCCATGACCACAGGATAAAGTAACAGTATTCTGACTGCTTAGCAACGGTTTTAGATTGGGTTTACTTTGATATAATGTGACAACGTCGGTTTCGTGTACCCCGGATTTTGATAGCTGTTGCTGAGTACTAGGTGTACATATAAATGACTCCAATATGGTGTGCTGTAGCAAGTAATGGACTTTTGTCCACGTCGAAAGGTATAATTCCCCTCATCATTCGTTAATTTCCCAACTCCTCAAGTACTCAGGCCTAACCAACACATGCTACTTATCACAACGACCCGGGGTCATGGGGGTAGGTAAATAGAACCATGTTGCATTTATTTAGCCAAAGAAGTAACAAGGTCTTATTGACATATGCAAGCTACTGCTACTTTAAACGTACTCTTTGAATTGCAGTTGTAAAATTTGCTGTTTGTTCGAAAGTGATAATTTCACTTTACAGACTAAGAAATTTAATTGTTGCTAAGTTTTACTTAGCAACCTCAAAATTTTTCCAATTAGTCTTCAAGCTATGAACACTAAAGAACTTCTGTTGATACTCTAGTTATACCAAGGACTATCTCATTTATATGTGCTCTTCAGAATCTCATTTCTAAATTTATATATCGTAATCTGTTTGTTACACTTTTCTATTGATCTATAGAGCTCAAAAAAGAAGAAAAAATCAGAGTTTATACCCTATCGTGATTCGGTACTTACTTGGCTTTTGAGAGAAAATCTTGGTGAGTTGAGTTTGATTAGAATTCATTATGCATATTGTAATGTTGTCCTATTGTAACACATGAGCCGGTAGTGAATGATTAACGTTAGAATTTTCAAACGTAGTTAAGTATTTTTTAAATTTTCATCATAACTTATTATTAACATGTAATTGTCAGACTAATGAAATGAATATGCAAATCTTGATAATTTGACGGTTTACAGTACTCCCTGTATACTTTCTGATATATTTTCTTGCAACTCCGGTGAATTCAGCCTGTTAGTCTTGTGGATAAGTTAACATACAATTATTCAAACGCTTATTCACAGATTGTGGTTTTGATTCCACGGCATGCTTTTTGGTGATGAGATGCAACTTTGTCTAATTTACTGTTTATCATTCCATAGTGAATCACTGAGGTCAGCTACTTGTGGAGAAAAGTATCTAAAAATCATTGCAAACACAATAATCAAAAGAAATGAAATACATCCTGTTTGGTTGGATTACTTCGGTTTTTTGTTAGTCATGTATCAAAAAACTGACAACCTGGGTCAAATATAAGCAGATAAATGCATAAAATCTTGGTTCATCAAGCAGTAGTGATTGTCGTCACTATGTAAGGGGCAGTGGAACACGTGAGAACTTATAACTGGAGAACTGGTTGCCAACTCTTCCACATTACGGTCTTAGCAAGGAACAATATAAACGGTCTTCCTGAAAATTTGGTGATATGCCAATATGGATCATTGATACAAATGTACAGACTTTGACTGTTTTAGTAACAATTGTAACAGTGTAGGGTTTAACTCCATAGCTTGAACCCCAACTCATGTCATTACCCAAATTTTATATTGACAAGAAAGGGTGACAACGGGGTTTTGTGGTCTCGAAACACATTCCGGTATAAGTATAAACAGCAAACACATGCTGATGGCGGTTTATGCAGCGATTACTAGATATTCATGGTATTTGGTACATACATCTAAATCTCTGTTTCTGTAAGTGATAAGATAGTGAGCTCATTCCAGTGTTCACTCCAAACATCAAGTTTCTACCCTCATCTTTCCCTATCTGTTTATATAATCCAGGACTCATTATTGTATACAAACCTCGATGGCTAAACGGTTGAAGAGGGCTTGCTTAACTCACTCTAACCGAACGTTTCCCGCAGACTTCGAATAACATCTCTCATGCACCTTTCAAACTCTCGGCATTTTTCTCTGCCATCAGAGATATATTAGTAAACACTAGAGAAAGTAGCTTTAAGTTTCTTTTCTACACCTAAATCAGCGTTCTTACAAGCTCTTGGTTACACACAAACTGATGAACAATCTCTACTGCTTCAGCGTCCATGATTGAATCCCTTTGTGCACAATGGCTCGTTACAAAGCTATTTAAACTGCAAAGTTCATCCCAAATTACTTGGTTTGAGGCTGACTACTGTCGAATGTTAGATGTTTTGCTTGAAATTGATAGAATTGGTAACGTGTCTGTACTGTCCAACAGTAGCTGGTATGTCAACATTCCGTTAGTGTTATAGGCGCGAATAGTTCCAACCTCTGTTTCTGTTTATCAGAATTTCTTCATTATATTCCTAGACTGCAAACCCGGCTTATGATCGGTTTATCAGGGAAGACATTTTCGGCTCTTTTAACTGTGGAATTTAACATTTGCCACTGTTATTGAGCGACTAGAAGTAGGTTGTGGTGACTGTCAAATGTTCACATCGTATTACCTCATTTGATTTGAAGCACATAGAGAGAAAGAGATTCTACGTCACTAAACGTCGTAATGGTATACAACTACATAGTTGTGGATGTATTTCGGTGTTAAACAAAACGGAGAGAGGATAAGTCAAATCTACAATCGTATACACCCATTTCAAAATAACCCCCTGTCTTACGTAGGCTAAACCGTTTGAATTGCAAACATGTCTTAAAGCCCACAGATACCACCTTTAGAAACATCCATAAACTGTATGACAGTGGAAAAGTCCGTGACAAATTCCCCTACCGAATCACACGTGGCTTTTGCGAATATTATCTATGAATTCAAAGAACCATCCCTTCCAAAGCCGGGTTTTAGCAGTCACTGGCATTAACTACATTTCTGATATAATTCAATTGATATTATGTAATCAGTTTTGGATGAGAGAAATCGACTCCAGTTAGTTCCTCATTTACCACAGGCCTCCGCTAAACGACCTGGAGGATGAGTTTCTAAGACAGGATTAGATCGAAGAGATAACACTGCAATTATTGACGTTGCAGACATCATGTAGTTAATAAGCAATGTGGAATGTTCGACAATTACGGTGTAATGCTGAAGTAAATATCCGGCTTCCCAAATCTGAGCGTTTAAACAGTATTCCGGTAGGTAAACAAAACACGCAGCCTCTGAAGGACCGTTTTAATAGCCAGACTGTTACGAATCAACAATCTTCCTCACTAGGCCATAGGCCCAGCTGAGTGTCATTTACAATCGGTCGGGTGAGATAATTGAGGCCAGACATACTTCCTCGTCTACAAACCTCAACGCTTTTCAAATGTCTCGATTAAATCCGCTCGATTGTGTTCAATAACGTCAGCGTGATTTGGGAAGCACCTTCATCCGCAGGACAGAAAACCTCCGATAGTGTCCATTTTTTAAACAGTTCTCCACACACCGTTGTTCCTTTATGAATATACTAACGCTCAAGTAGCTTTTCATCTACAGGACTTCTAAGTTATGTTAGGCTTTCGTTTCCAACCGTTGACAGTTTGGCTATGTGGCTCTTACACCAATCAAAGGTTCCTTGGACAATTCGGATAGAGATTTTAGTCCATACGCGCGATAGCCCCAAAAATACTTTCACCGCATTCTATAAAATTTCTGCAAAAAAACCTGTTAAGGATACCCTAGACACCTGCCTTTGCATCAGAAGTTTTATCAGTAATATGTCTTCGCTTAAATCACACCAGCCATCTTGATGGAGACCAAGACTTTTCTTCGAATCTCAAGGTTTATTTATTTCTACCAACGCAAACTGGTCAAACGTTTTCTCCGACCAGCGTGGATATCGTAATCTGTAGTAACCCTAATCAGTGTATATATATATATTTGACACGACTAGCTGGAATTTCAGTTCACTCTACCTTTGAAAACTTTCTGTATACTGATCTTTTCAGAGTCTTAGGTCATGGCAGCTTGCGCTTACTGCTTAGCATAAGTTTTCTTTTTCTTTTCACTTATAACCATTTATTTGTGATAGAAAATTATAGCGGAAATTGCCGGATAAATAATGAAATCTAGCTACGAATTTTAAGTAGTGCGATTTCAAAACCACTGACCTTTGACAGATTTGCTTACTTCCTTCAGCAAGCCTCTTTATACAAGGATGTACAAAACTTTTGTTCTGTGTTCCGAGGGATTTTTATGCGAAGGATCAATGAGTTCATCTGTGAATTAACAGTAAACAATAAGGAAGATATGATCCATTCATGCGGAGGTCGAGATTGTTTCATTTGCTGCTGTTGTAGTTTGTGTCAGGAATTCTCGAATATTATCCGGTTCGGTATTACTAAGTGGTATTATGTAAGTATGAATAGTGACATTCACGAGGTTGCCTCCGCAACGCATACTGTGGAATAAATCGGATGTTCTGGTTCAAGTACGGTATTATCTGTACCTTCGGTCGCATCCAAGGATATATCAACATTTATTGCCCACTTCAAACTAACATCCGGACGCTAGAAAAAATTAGGTGCGCAAACCTACCTTTATTTTCGTGCACGACGAATGTTGATAACCCTAATGGTTGGGTCACTTCAGGGAGTGTCGTAGTACAGCTATTTGGTCTAAATTACCAGACAATCTGACAATAAATGTCAGATTGTTAGGCAATCAAGGATTGCTAGTCAAGTCACTCATCCACTGATCCACGGTGTCTTGGCTACTACGATTGTAGAAGCGTATGTGTACCCTTCCAATCTATTGCCGTCTAGTCACAAATGGCTGACTGGTTTCAGCAAAACGGTTGCACAGCTGAATATCATAACAAGCCTGCCTGTGAACTTTGCTTCTTCTATCCCACATCTTCAGAAACACTTCAGGAGTGTAGATATAGTGACATTTTTCCATACAATTCAAAGAATCTAATCGATGTATCCAGAATGAGGTAAACATGTAACCGAACGTTATGACCAGTTGCTTATGGTAAAGTTTGGATATTCTTTCCGGAATACTGTGTGAAATTTCAACTACTGTTAACAGTTGCTGGTTTGAGCTGAAATTGACTGTACGGCCGTAATATTGTTAATGGTTGATAAAGTGCTAAGCCCATGATGTAGGTTCATCTTGGTTATTTTTCTTTACAGGTAATGGTTGTTATATAATACATATGAACAAACCACAAAGTTAACTAATGTTATTTCGCGCGAAAATTCCCAGTGTAGTCATGAAAAATACTGTGTAGCGAACAAGCTCGTTTTCAGTGATTCATCATCAGGCTAAATACATCACATTTATATCACGAATTTTACAGGGGAATCATTAAAGGGGGTAAATGGAGAACGGGTAATTTATCAGGTCAATCAGTTCAATGTCACGCTGCAATCAAGTACCCACTTGAACCGTGGGTCTTGACAGGCTAACAGGGTGTGGGGTTGGCCATGGCAGATCCAACGCCTGAACAAAACGTTTCTGTGCGCACAGGGGTGGGTTGTACAGGCGAATTCCAATAGCTTCAGCTGTGGACAGAATCCTACGCTTCACTGCTCTCGACTGGGTGGCTTTAACTCGGTAGATTGGGCGAAATGCGTCCGTCACATTGACAGAGTGATTCGAATCCACCAGGTGCGATAGTATTGCACTGTTGACAGTTTTCGTTATTCCGCTGTTCAGCCAAGCTGGGTGGTGTTCCCGGACCCGTTCAGATAAGCGTCTGGTCGTGCGGCCTACATAACTGGTTCCACAGGAACAAGTAAATGAGTATACACAAAATGAGGCTGCAGAAACAGGTACTTTGTCTTTTAGTCGTGGGCACAAAACCGGATTGGATGTGAAGTGGACACGTAATTTAGCCGCGTAGAACGTTGCACTAACTGCCCTTGTGAGTCTACGTGTGATAGTCTCAGCTAACGTGTCACCCTTGAAGGGTAACGCGATGTGTACAGTTTTCTTCTCCGCTTGATACAGTTGATCCCTTTCATTCTGTTGTTGCATAGCTCTGTTTAAAAACCTTTCCGGGTAGCCGTTTTGTATGAATACTGTACGTATGAAAACCAATTCTTCGGCTATAGTATCATCCGTGCAAATTCTGACAGCCCTGTCCGTCAAACACTTGATTAGGTTTCTTTTCAGGGCGAGTGGTACAAAACTATTGAAATGAATGTACTGACCATTCCACGTGCCCTTTCTGTATATCGCGCGTTGAATTGAGCCATCCGCGCGGGTTCAAGTGGGTACTTGATTGCAGCGTGACATTGAACTGATTGACCTGATAAATTACCCGTTCTCCATTTACCCCCTTTAATGATTCCCCTGTAAAATTCGTGATATAAATGTGATGTATTTAGCCTGATGATGAATCACTGAAAACGAGCTTGTTCGCTACACAGTATTTTTAATGTTATTTCCATGTGCTTTAGTTGAAGCAACTCATAATGTGTTGCAGTTCCCTCATTAACAGCAGCAACGTGCAAATACACGTTAGGATTAGTTAATTGGTTTGGAGGAGACAGTTCAATTGATATTGGTGTGTTGTCGTTGGTTCAAACATCAGGCTTCCGAAACCGTGTGCATACCAAACTTTGACTAGTCGAGACAAAACATTCTCTGTCTGGAAATGGTTTTTTGAAGATAAATGTACTGAACATTTTGGTACTGGGTGAAATAGCTGGCTCTGTAGGGACGATTCCTAGTAGAGTTACTCATGAGACTTGATCGCTGTAATAGACGTGATGTTCTCTCACCGAATACACGTAATTTGTAGATCATAACCAGGTAAAACAAACCTCAGTTCTCCCGTTTATGAGGTGAACATTAACTTGATGATCTCACATCAGATCCATTCCACTAGGCCACAACTATTCGATGGAGGATAGCATGAACAATGAACTCCAGTCGATACGAGAACGACAAATAATTTCCAGTAGGCTGAAGAGCAAGGTTGTATTGAATATGCTTAGCCATGCTACCAGCAGTTAACTCTCTTTCTTTGTATATACGTACGTATATTTACAAATGGAGAAAGAGTCAACTACTGGCTGTGTTGCTTAGCATGTTCAATACAGCTTTGTTGTTCAAGCTGCTTGCAAATTACCAATCGTGCTGGTATCGACTGCAGTTCATAGTTCATATTATGCATTCACTTATTTATATGTATGCATACACCTACATAATCAACAGTACATTGGGAAGAATGTCGCATAGAGGCGAGAAAGAAGGGATAATCATGCTGGTGCATATTAGTTGCTACAAATATATAAACATCCTCTCATTAACCGCACGGATAATGGAGCATCTGCTGTTTGTGTGGGACAGCTCACTGGTCTCTGATATCTGACATACCTGTGGATGATACCAGAACTCCCGAATTCTTGTATTTTTCATTTCAATCATCTAAAGGTGGCAACTCTCGCACAACCATGGTAGCTGCTCTGTCGCCAGCAGATATTAACTATGAGGAGACTTTATCTACACTACGTTATGCGGACAGGGCAAAACAAATCGTTTGCAAAGCTGTAATCAATGAGGATCCGAACGCTAAATTAATTCGTGAACTAAAAGCTGAAGTGGCGAAATTGCAACAATTATTGCTGGTGGAAGGAATTGATATCACTAACGCAAGTAAGTGTATTCCTGTTAACTGCTTGAACAATTTAATGTCGTTGTAATACTACGATTACAGACTTATTCACATGTGTTCAAAGCTAAGTATTCAGATGAAAGTTCCATTATTACAGTGCTTCTGCCTTTCTTTCTTCGAGGTCGTAAAACTGTGCTTTCGATAAACAATCATACGACACGTATCTGACATATATCAATCGATCACACGTTGTCATTGTTTATTTTTTCTCTGCAAGTTTAAAATATTCACCTCGTGAACGACTGGAAAGTAGCTACAGATTATAACAACATTTGTCAAATGTTTGTCTTCGTATGAACATTTATAAGAATTTGGAGTTCATACCAAGCATGGAGATCGAAATGCGAACAGTTGGATCTGTCAACAGAGAATATCACCTCTCAAGTAGCTCGGTGTATGGCCTTTGTAGAGGTTGAAGTCTTGCGTAGCAGGATGTTGGTTTTGCTGAAGAGGTAGAACCAGTGGGCTGAGACAACATGCATATGGGAAATACTCTGTTCACATCTGTCCACAACTGCGTCCTGCAGCAACCAATGCTGAGGTTGTTGTTGAATAGCGGCGAGCGAGCCCACCGTAGAAGCGTTACAGGCACACTAGGTGACACCGAATTGATTGACCTGCCTAAATTTACACTCAGCATGGTTCACATTTGGTTGTCATGTCTATATGTATAAACCAGTAAAGCGCCCTAATAAATTCGGCTTATTCGCATACTCATACCGAATACTTGCTTGATGTGTGTACACGTACAATAAAGCTAGAGCCCATTTGATACTGTGGACGTTTTGTGTAGTGTTAGCATCGCAATGTCAGTACATCATCCAGCCAGGTTTGTTACGTTATGAGCTGCTTAAATAATGGGAAATCATATTTGTGCGGTAATCTGTTCGAATACCGGGTCACTGGGTGACATCTACATTTGGCGCAGGGTGAATCCTGCTCAAGTGAACAGAAGCTGTTACATCTGTAACTGGTCAAGCTACGTACATTCTCTGTGTGTAGCTGATGTACATCAACGCGTCGAAACTGTTGATATGTGCACTTAATGGACACTAGCTTATACCTTTAGTTACAACTGTAGTGTTTACCCATCGAGCCAATCCACTGTTGCTCAGGCTGTACTCCATCAATCGACATCTCATGATTCCGCTTCGCGATAAAATGACTCTCAGTGTGCCTTGGGTCTACGGTATGGATACGGCAGATAATTATGATATGCTGAATGACAATTTTCCATCAAAGCTGAAGACCATCTCAGTTCAGTGCGGTGGAAAGTAAACTAACATTTCGTACAACTGCGAGCAAAATAATTTTTTACGTACTATTCTGGCAAACTCTTGACAGTTCTGAAATGTATTCTGATTCTTCACGATTGTTTGAAGAGAAGCGCAGTACCGCTGCGAGTCTCTTAAGTACTCTCTTACTCTGTTATATGTACCGGTGTACCAGCTCTCATATGACTTGTTACTGTTCGCGAAGTGTTTCAACCTGAAAGCTGTTTCTTCCTTGGTGACTGGCACTGTTCCTCAAATCATACTCTTCGATG
Source organism: Paragonimus skrjabini miyazakii (assembly GCA_014338405.1). Classification (NCBI taxonomy): domain Eukaryota; kingdom Metazoa; phylum Platyhelminthes; class Trematoda; order Plagiorchiida; family Troglotrematidae; genus Paragonimus; species Paragonimus skrjabini miyazakii. The sequence goes on along the minus strand of JTDE01000099.1, from coordinate 244,620 downwards.
AAAGCGTAAATGAAAACATACTTCTGTAGTTTATGTTCTTTCTGAAAACAGATTGGGCGCTTAATGTACTCGTCTGTGAACACGCACCACTTCAACTAATGTTTGCAGCTGCTCATTTTCTTGTAATAGCATTGTTTGTGAGGCAAGCTCTATTGACAAAAGTGGAGTTCTTTCGTATAGACATGATGTTTGATAAAGTACAGAACTCATTCAATCACCTTATGGAAGACATATAGAGTGAAGTGAAAATAGAGGATGAACTATGTTTCGGAAGCTATAAGGTGACTGCAAAAATGTTCAATTCCAAACTCTAATGGTGTTGCTGTTGACAATTCGATTGGCACTGTTGGTCATTTCATCTGTTTGAGTCGCAGTATATTTCAAATTCACACCATTGTTTATGTAGCATAGACGCAGATAGCGATTACAAGTGAGTTAAACTGTGATTAAATTGGAGCATGCTCAGTGTTATGTTTTATTTGCTCAAACACTTGGTGGAGATGTGAATAGCCTCACCGTATTTGATCAACGTCTTTCCTTCCGCTTGTCGCATAATTACCGATGGTGAAAGCAGCACCACCACTACCGTTTGCAGCAGCGCGTCACACATTCGAACAAGTAGTCAGGCGGCGAAGATGCACTGTTTGAAGCAATTGCGTCAGTTGAGAGCTCAATGCTTCTGGCATTATGCGAGTGAAAACAGTTCAAAGTTAGTTTAGTGAGCAAATACGGAAGACAGCCCTTGTTTACAACCTCTGTGTTTTCTTCCAGTGTTTGTATGTTTATGGAAGAACAGTGAGTTGTTTTCTTTTATGAATTACTCGTGAACCATACATCCGTTGTTCTCTAAAAGTATTTACTATCCATCGTAGTGCTCGTACAAGAAAAAAACAAACGCTTCGCGCCAGTCGTCGAATGTCCACCAGAACATCAGTACACTCTTGATGCGTTGCGCGCCGCAGAGAAAATGATTGCCGAACTAAATGAGACTATGGAGGAGAAGTTACAGCGAGCCAATCAGTTGAGAGAGCAAAGGTATTCTGTCCACACTGTTAACTCTGTTGTTCTTCATAGTAACAAGTTATTTTCATTTCGAATCAATAAGTTGCTATCTAATTAGATCTAATGTAACTGTCAGTTGCCTTTTCAAGAAATATTTACTTTGCACTGAAATACCAACTAACCGCTTTCAAATACTTAGCCACTAAGTAAAATTCTAGTACTTTCAAGATGGCTATGATTACATATCCAAGTGATAAGGAATTCTCCCGTTCCATTAATGTTGCAGCGGCTGCCGAAGTTTGCTGCGAACGTTAATATAGAATGATGAGATATCTGCCTGCCAAGCATCCGGTCATACAAAATGTATCAGCTTTAGAGAACAATCTTTATGCGTTACTACATGCACGATAGTTGGATGAGGTCATATGCGAGCGATCCATTATCTTGAAAGATACAAACACTTTCCCTGTTAACTATTAGTACTATGTTACATATGACACACTTGATTGGGTGGGTAACTAGATGGAGATGTGACAGTTTCGAGCTTCCGGTGTGGCTTTGTAGCCCTGCTGATAGAGCATTTGGTGCGTTCGGGCATGTTGTTTCTGTCGCTGGTTCGAATCCAGCCGAAGTCCAGATTTTTTACAATGGGGTCTCTTCTAAAATATAAAATCTGCCAAACTACCTATCAATCATTCTGAGATATCCTGAATAGCAATTCTGTGACTACCGCCTAATCGTTATCGCCTCCTCAGTACGATTCACTGCCAAAGTTTACGTAATTAAAAAATCTGGCTTAGTCTAACTGAACTGATTAGTACAAACGCAGCCAGCTGCAGCTACCATACTGAGAGGAAACTCATACCTGGTGTCGACAGCATGCCAAATCTGAATGGCCTTAACAGTGTATGTAATAGCAAATTCATTGGCAACTGAATGTAAGCACAGACTCGGCGGACACATTTAATACAAAAAGCTTATTTGCAGACAATCAGGACACCGAGATCATTCTGGTAGGATTCAACTACTCTCGAACCTACTTTGTCGTTGTTAACCAACTGTCCTTTGATGAATGATGGAGTATGTTTGCTGTGCGTTTGTCAGAAGAAGGATACGTTCAGTGTCTACCAACTAATCATCCCATCACCTGTCGTTAACTTCTCGTCAAACACAGTGTCATACTTGTCCGTACCTAGTTTTCTGAAATCGTTGCATTATTTACCCATTGGTTTTTACACGTAGTAAACAGAATTGGCTGCTTTTCAAAAAGAAGAGCCTAAGGATGAAACTACACTGCCACGACATCCAATAAGTGTAGACTAATCACTGCTTTTGTAATTTGTTACGCGCTGATCACGTGATTCCTTATTTGCAGCCTCGAGACTACACCAAGTGGCAACATCACGAATAGTAAGAACGTTCCGCATGCGTTCCTTTATTGGAATTGAGTCATGTAAACGCTGAATTCAACAGTTACTTATCGACCATGGCCAGGCGGATTCGATTCTAGTGAACTGTTGAAATGTGGTTCTTCAGAGTGTCACAGATACTAAGTCTCACACAGATTATGAACAGGCGTGAACAGGCGTGCTTCAAACAACTTGAACGATATGGAGGTTATACTCATATTCTTGGAATTAGACACCAGAGAGCTGTGCCTAATAAAGAGGACCGGTTATCCTTAAAGATTATGGTAGACCGTGTATTTTCTCCTTGGTCAACACTTTACAGGTTTTGCCAGTTTTCAGCATCACAAGTGCGATGCGACAGTTGTGGACGACAGAGTTCATGATCACTATGATTCATCGACTGGGTTGTTTGGTTTTCGCATGTTCCTGTTAATGGACTGGTGCTAATCATTCGTCAGTGTAAAAACTACCAACCGAGTCCTCTGTCAACATTGCTTAATTCCGGTTACGTGAGTGACGCAGGACTTTACCAGTAATACTCACGATTAACAAAACGAATAGGGGATCATATGATCAGTGCTTGTTGAGACTACAACGGCAGCAAGACAATGAGCTAAGCCTATCCAAACGAGATATCTCAGCTCAGTGTTCCGTCGGCGTCTATACGTCGTTCTTCCTCTTACTTGGATTTTTTCTATGTACTGAGTCCGAAGGATTTGTCTTGTATTCATGTGTACATGTTTCTGTAAAAATCCGCACACGAGGATATTTTACGTTTCATCTGAACCATACCTATTCTGTGAATCCCGTTCAGCTGCAATGTGTTGAAATCAGATTGTCTGTATTGTCAAACCCCTAGAAGCATCGACTGAAACTGTATTTAAGGAAAATCTACACTGGGTAATCAATACAATAAACTCATTTAACATGTATGTATAACTCAAATGACTGTTCTATTTGGAGACAAGTACTGAACTGGTGATTGTTCCACATGTTCAGTTACAATTACCACCACTGCATGTTTATCGTGCCCTGTGAACCAGCCAAGCGTCCCATATGAAGCCAGAACAATACGTTAAAAAGTATTGGAAAAGACCTATAATATTTTTAGTGCATCAAAGGAAGGCGGAAAATGGTGGACATTGACAACGTATATCGATTATTCTCCACTAAACAATAGGAACCAGATACATATTTATAGTACCACCGGGGTGAGGCGAAAAGAACAGAATGATATAGAAAGAAGAAGGACATGAGAGTTAAGGCATTCGGCCTATGGAAGTCTTGTATCTACAGAACGTAGTTTCTTTTTCAGTTTAGTTATGAGTTATCGGGGATTTATTTGTTTTAGGTTGAACATAATCCCCATTTGATTGTAGCCGTCGCATTCAGGTGGACTTTCCAGGCAGCCTTTTTCAAAAAGAAGCACTTAACTGGAGTTTCGCTCTTGTTAGAACTACTCTGCAGTGCGTATCCTCGTCACCATCGGGGTTATAACTCCGGTCACACCTTCATGAGGCAACTGTGTTGACCAGTGCGCCATTGACCTCGCATTAGGCTCAACCGAATTATCATATGTGAACTTTCAACCATTTCGCTTGTGAGTATTGATCAGGTGACCCGATCTTCTCTATGGGAGACACACTAAGTGTTCTATTAACTCCAATCGATAACCCCGCGATTAGGACGTCTTAGACCGGTCGAAATCTCCGACTTCATTAGGCCTCCTAGTATTGGCATAAAATTGCAATTTAAGAGCGCCAAGTTAGGATCACGAATGTAGATTCTTGGTTAGTCTGACGACTTGTTGCCAACATGTGGGCGGCAAATGACGAATTCTGATCTTTGCAGGAATCCGAAATGAATCATTTAGGCTACACATGTACTTCACAAACCCAGTTTGATCAAGGATCTTACATCGATTCCATACATATGTTTTACCGCACAGTAACGCAGCAGACGTTGGATACGAGAAACAAGTATATGTAACCTTTACAACACTATTCAATAGTTTAGCAAGTGTCTAAAAGATAATCTTTTCTGCACCTCATTCCACAAGTCTTATAAATACATCCGGGTTTAGTGCTTTCTGTATTAAGAATTCGGTAAATGTTCACATCTATGTACTTCTGTCTCTCAGCTGATATGTACAGGGTAAATTAGGAAATCGATCGTTCAACTTCATTTTTAAGTTTTTAGTGAGTATTATTGATAAATGGATTGAGAATGATACAACGTTACGAACAAGTTGTAACATTACATTTCAACAACATCCGGTGGCCTTCCACAGGTGTGTTGTAATCGGGATCTGATGCGTTGCATCAGAATTGATTGGTCTAATCCTTTGCCCATAAAGTGTGATTGAGACTGATATAGATAAGATGCGTCTGTATCTGGTGTTTATCTATCCAAGCCACACTGCAGACAAGGGTGTGCTAGTGAATTTCAGAACGAAAACAGAAAATTCTATCGAATGTTCAGTTCGGGTGTATGTCGAGCAACAACACGGTACGCGTCACGCATTTGTTTTCTACTGTAATAAACATTTCGACTGTGATGTTTATTCTTGCTTGTGTAAACCTGGTCCAGACCTTATTGCCTACCAATACGCTAAGTTGTTCACATCTAGGATTCTTCATGTACTAGTTTATCTAGATTTGTGGAGCTTCTTTGTCTAAAGTGGAACATTTCCAGTAAACACCCTCACTGACTGCTTACAGAATGTCCCGAAAGTATGACTTTTCAAGGAGTTTGGCGTATTCCATCTATCACATGACTATTCTGCGGCGACACATGTGATTCAATGGCGCTCAGTGTAATTCCGATTCAAATGCAATGTGTGGTGTATGCGATTATCTGTTCAATAGAAAAACCACTGTATTCTTGGGAATCGATCAAACAACTTGACCACTACTTACAAACGAATTTGTCGATGTGATTTGGTCAGACATGGTAGGAGGTCTATAATCACTTCAAATACTTGAATACTAGGTCCAATCATAAGCGTTACTAATGAGTCATAACACATGTGAACATGAGCATAACCGAAACGTTTAACCAGTACATCGAATCTGAAATTCTCTAAGTTGTATTTGACAAATAAGTAATATCGTATCTGAAAACTACATATTCAATTCCAGAGAACGCGAACTACAAGAAATGGGAATTGCGATTCATAGTGAAATCGGGGTGACAGGCATATTTACGCCCAGAGATGTAAGTTCATACCAAAGAATTGTACAATTATATTGTTCGGTCTTTCAAGTTAATCGGTTGATTACTTCCTACTTCGTTCTTCGTTCTTTTCTTCAAACAGACTCCGCATTTGGTTAACTTGAACGAAGATCCAGCCATGTCTGAGTGTCTAATTTATTATCTCAAAGAAGGCAAAACGAGGTAAGCTGTGAATTGTGTCATGATAACTTAGTATGAGTCGAGGGTATAGATCATCGGTCTTTTAGCGTGATGTGAACCGCTCATTGGTTGATATCTCATGTTGCGATTCCCGGCACAGTTCTTTTATTAAGACGGCAAGAAGACATACATTGCGAGATGCAAGCATTTTGTTCATTCTCATCAGCCGAATACATAAAACATTCAGTTATATAGGTTCAGCGCATGGCGACAAAACAGGGAAATGAACGAATATCAACATGGGAGTAATCAGGGTTCACTGCTACGGTAACGAAATTGATTGCGTCAGCACCTTTTGCCAACAAAGGACCGGTGCGTGACGCTTGATCAACAAACCATTCGTGTGCTCTTACGATGAACCTAACTCGGCAATATTGTGATGAATAACCAAATCGGACACACGAGTAACCCGACACTCGGTGGAATAACCCAGCGCGGCGGGAATGTATGTCCAAAGCCCAAAGTGATTGGATTGCGGACAACATGGACGACTGGGTGAATCCACGGGCAACAAAATCGGACGAACGGACGAGGAAGCCAAAAACCACAAGTGAATGTGTCAGACACACAAACCAGGCGGAAGTGCACACGACATGTAATATACCGCAGGTGTGAATACTCACGTGATCAATAGTAAATCCTCGTGCAAGGGACGGAAGGTCCACGTGCTGAAATGGATAGTACGACAGTTAGTCACAGAACTGGTGAGTTGGAAGCCATATTCACAACCACCCAATAGAGCACACTAGTTCGTAGGAAGCGTTTATTCGGAAATACATGCAGAACAGAAGCACGACAACGTGATGGTAAAAAGAGGTGTGTACAAGTCGATAAAACAAGCGTCTTACAACTAATCATTGTTCTCCTCTGCTGTTGCTTCTTCCGCTTGGTCCAGATACCTGGCAGCCGCGAACCCTGGAAGAGAAAGGGGAAAAGGCACAAGTTGTTAGGCGCGCAGTTTGATTGACATCGTTGCTGTTACAGACGTGCGAGTTGAAACCGCCGCTGTTCATAAACGTGAGCACATGCGTAACTGGGGTACGAGCGAGTTGGGCAATAAAGACTGTGTTTCACTGAACGACCTTGACAAACTGGTGTTGTGCCCTGAATACAGCGCGGTAAAGCTGTCGTGGCCGAGCCCATTCGCGGATGGAGACGTGGAAGAGTGGCCATCGGAATGTGAGACGATTACAGCGCACAACGCACTAAATGGCTAGGCACAACTTTTGATAACACGGATCACAGTTCACCGGACAGGCAAAGGCGATCTATGTCTTGAGTAAACAGACAAACGATGCAACCTCGTATCGTGAAACACGGGCGGCACTGATTCAGGGATTTATTTAGGAGCAAGACCAGCAGCTGACAATGAACCGTTTCTGTGGTTTCCTACCAACAATTGACTGGGTCTGCTGGAAGTGGACGATAAAATGAAGAAAGGATTAGTGTGGGGGTGGTTTATTCGGAGCTTGCTGCCGGAATTGCGGGAGAAACCGGGGATAGCCGAATCTTGTGGAATCACAGACATTGAACGGCTGCTCGGGATTACACAGCGCCTAACTGTAAGGACGGAAATCAGACGGCTAGAAGTCAGGGAACTGGAGGAGAAAGTGGGGCAACTGACGAAACAGTGGAAGGTTTGAAGACAAATGTGAAACCAACAAGACCACAAATTGGACGGGCATGTGGGCGAATGCATACTAATCACTGCTTTGTTTGTAATGAAGTGAAACAATTTGCGCGTTATTATCCTAATGGGCGTTTTTGTTTTTGTTTTTCGGTGGTAACGGGTCATCATGAGGACGTTCCAGAGGTAAAAGTGCTGATAGAGACGAGGGCTTCAACTACAACCAAAGTGCGAAGACTTCCCGCCATGCCCAGTAAATGGAATGGAGTTGCGTTCAGAGAGGTGGCGTTAAAAGTAACGGGGACTCAGAATGTTCACATTTAGGTAAGTGGTGCCTGGCTACAACACACAATGTTGATGGTTGACAACGTGATGGAAACGGTCATAGATACTGATCTGTTGCGTAGTCTAAAGGCAAGTGTAGACCTGGAACAGTGAGTTGCGTGTTGACGGTGATGCCGTGAAATTCTACCGCAAACAAACGAAAGAGCAATGTCGAATGGATAGGGTCGCTGCGAAATCTCTACCAGAATGCCTGTTTCCAGCAGTCAGGCAGTTTGTTGATGAATTCGCTTATTTATTTACTAATGTTGATGACGAGTACGGAATCCGTACATGGATGGAACATTCGATAGACCTGCAGCCAGGAGCGGAATTCGGATCGATATATCGGAGGATACCGTTCAGATTCACTACAGAACTGGAGAGGTAGCTGAAGATATTGGAGAAGAGAATCGTTCGACGGACAAGCGGGTCATTTTCGTCACCTGTCCTTAGAAATCGGATGAAACCTACCAATTTTGTGTCGATTTCGAAGAGATGAACCGAGTGACAACAAAAAATGCGTTCCCGTTACTTCAGCTAGAACAAATATTTGCACACATGCATGAAGCCAAAGTAATGTTCTTCATAGATTTGTGTTCCAGTTACTGGCAACTACTAATGGCGCAGAGAGACAGAGCGAAAACCGCCCTTCGTGTAAACGAACAGCAGTATGAATTCCTTTGGATACTGTTCGGTCTATGAAACGCTCCAGCTACTTTCAGACGTCTGTTGCTTCACATCCTGGATAGTATGGAAGGAGTAACTGTATATGAAGACGACATCGTTATATTCCTCAATACGGTGTCGAAACGCCCAGAAAGATTGCGATCAGTATTACAACAATTCGACGCAGGCGACCCAAAATTGTGTAATGAGAAATGCCAAACCGACCACAGTTCAGTCGTTTGCTTGAGACACACGGTTGGTAACGGAAAACATCCAACCACTGCCAGAGAATTTGACAGCCATCAAGAAGTTCTAAACACCAAAAGTGAGGCGGCAACTGAGGTCTTTTATCAGAACGGTTGGTAACGACTCAAAATGTACACCGGAGTTCTCCCAGAAAGCATATCCACTCTTCCAACTGCTGGGAAAGGAGAAGAAGTTTGTATGGACCGAAGACTTGGGGATGGCGTTCGACGAACTCAGGCACGAAGCCGCCAATATTCGACGATACCTGGTGGTCCCCAAACCGAATGAATTATTCATTGTATCACTTGATACAAATGATATCCGAGTGAGGACAATTGAGTACGTCAGTCGAGTACTAGCAACAGCAGCGAAAGAGTATTTCATCACGCAGAAAGAACGCTTAGCTATCGTCTGGGCATCAGGAAATTGGAGGACCTACCTGATAGCAACCACTTTCCATATTGGGAGAGACCACAAACCCCTGCTTAGGCTGAAGACGGTGTAGGATTCATGCAGACGACTGGTGTGCAGGGCACTTTGACTACAAGAGTATAACCGTATCATCAGACATGTAAGTGGCAGAATCAATGAAGTACCTTGATGCATTATTTAATCTTGACCTCAACCTCGATGTTGTTGTTAGTATATTTGATGCGACTGTTTTCTGAGTGTCAGCCGCGTATCCATGCGCCCCCACACTCGACTTCAACCTCGACTGAATAGGTGAGGCGTACAGAGTTAGATAAAACATCTATGAGCCACGAATCGTAAATCCTACTTAATATGTGACCGGCCGAATAACCTTACTTACAGTACAGTGCGTTCAATAAGAAAACGCAGGTTACCCATCAAAATTAATATGCGGTAGTGTAGAAAATTCCCATTGAATCATAACACATCAACTGTAGCAAACGTGTTTTCCATAAAATCACATCAAGCTGGTATAGCTGTAAAACACCAGGATAAAAATAAGAACGGTCAAACGCAAAGCTTTGTATTGGCGAACACTTGTAGTATTTAACTTTTACGTACGTAGAGCCAATCGGTGTTTTGTCAAAGTATCGATCAGGTGAGACGACTGATGACCAAAGCAACCGAAACGGTTGAAATAACGTTTTCTACCCTCATACAGTCAGGCTGCATAACCGAAAGGAGGAGTGTTCAGTATAGCCATAGATCAAATGGTTTTCCACCGACGTTATGTTGCTGGTATGTTTGCAATCGTATATCTAACTGTCAAAAAAGCCGATATTTTAAAATCATGCAACTGCTATCGTTGGCTGATAAATCTGATCACAGAACTGGAGTCAGATGACACTCCATTTTTTGGATTTCCCTCTGAATAGAATGACTGACAGAGGTTTGAAACGCTCTGTCTATCGTAAGTATACTTGATCAGGCCAGTACAATAGGTTTGACAGTTTTGATGGGTTAAACGCGCATGAAAGCCGGTTAAATGTTTGGTGGACACAGCCAGGAAAACCCGATCGGTGTATGCTTTAAAAGGTGAGTTGTAGTCCGCACTGTACACGAGAATGTCTGCCCAGAAAACTTCAAGTATTAATAAATACCCAAGGAGTTGATATATAATCAATTTTCCGGCGATTGCCATAGAAGGGGAACACTGGCTGAATGGCTAGCACGCTGGCTTACTAGTTCTCTAGAGAGAACTTCCACTGCAGTCAGACAGATTATCTCATTCACCAGATATCCGTTGACCACTCTAAATCTGAAGGATAAAGTGATGGTCCACAGCACATCTGTGGTGATTCGCTCGTTCTTTTGATATTATTCAGCAAACTACATGGGCCGTATGACTCGGTAATCGTTTAGAAAAATCGGAGAACTTCATTCAGCGTGGATCAGGACAAATGAGAGAAAAATCAATCACGAGAGCCATTGTATTTCACCTGGCTGACGGTGATCACCAGGTCAGTTAAGATCAACAGTTTACAGTTATCTACAGGGTTCCACTGAATCGGTCAAAACTCGTTCGCCTGCGAACGTTGGTCACTGTCGACTACATCGCTATTCGATTACGTAAACTAGCACTTTGTGGTTAGAACAGTCCGTTCATTTGTTCAACTGCCTTGGCCATTGGTCGTCTCGCCCGATCGGTACGTAAGCAAATAAAACACATTTGGCTTTCACGAACACAAAGTGAGATACTGTGAATTTTCGCCAATACCGAGATTTGTGTATGACAAATATTTTCATTTTGGCTTTTTGTAACTAATAGCCTAATGGTGTTTTATGTAAATTACATTTGATGCACTTCAAGCTCCGTTCAGAAATGCTTGGTGAGAGCAGTCGAGAGCTAGACTTATCTTCCAGTGTTCTGTTGATAACGATCAGCTTGAAGTGATCATACCACACTGCTTCAACACTCAGGGGCTTCAATAAGAATAAACTGGCAAAATAAAGTGCACAGCGGCTCCCACGCTCAGTGCTACGTTTTGCTAGGTGGATGACAAGCTACTTACAAGTAATCTGGTTTGATTACGGAATATTATTATGATCGTGTTTGATCGTTATCTTTTGCGTCGCAAACCACTTCCAGCTGACAACTTACACTCAAACGATTTCAAGTCCAGACTGGCGCTCAGTTTAATTCTGCTGCTAGTCACCTTTTTGAAAAATCCGATAGTAGAGATCATCGGGAAATGAAACTTACAGTGTTAACTTGATTCACCCCCAACACGATGATCAACAACATCAATGTTAAGAGAAGATTGGCTTATTTTTCTAACAGTTTCGTGTTGAATGAACTATAAATATCTTCCTTGTGAGGAATATGTTCTATAGTATTTCCAAAATACACGGCTAATAAAAAATGAATACATTTTGAAGACTTGTGCATTTTCAACAGGATGAATTAAGTTGTATCTCTACACAACCATAATCTATCCATCGTTTTGGTTCATTAACTGCAACCCATCAGCTTACCTTCTTGTGTCAAGCAACAACTAGTTTCAGTTTCTACCCTTGGTAGCTTTGAAACATCAATGCTACAAAGGTATGTTGACATGTATGATAATAAAACTCGATGGAGTTTTAAGGAAGACGTGAGTATTTCTTTTGCAGTTCAGGCTTGGAACTCCTAAATAACACTGTTGAGAAGTCCATTTTCAGTGCACGATCTCCTGTCGGCTCATCAAAATCCTTTCAAGACATGTATTTTTCCCAAAGTTGTTATTGACAAAGGGATTTTCCATCTAGTTCGAATGACCCAGAATAGAAGTCAGAAACCGGTTATTAAAATGTCTACGGTGACCTCAAATAAGCGTTCATAATGTTATCCTGTTAATATCTGCGGCTTCTATAAATTCTTCCAAGCACTGGAGCAAATATTTCATGTACAGCTCTGAAATCATATTACCTATTTTCAAAATACTTCTCTTTCCTTGTGATGAAATATTTAGATAGACTTTTATAAATAGCTGTGAGATAATGGAAACTGAGCATCCAACTAACATCACAAAAGTCTTCAGTCTCAAGGTGTATATATTTTTGAAAAAATGTGAATATTGTTTTTCATTTTAGGATTTGAAAGCGTCGCTCTTAATTGTGACAGTTACCTTGCTTCAACATTCACATATGACCCTAACTTCATTGTGAAAAAATGAATTTTCAAGGTCATTTAAAAGCAGATGATTATTGTTTTTTGTTTCAGGACTTACTGTAATTTTTACTCCAGTCATTCCGCAGCAAGATCCTTTAATATACAATGCACTAAGTAAATAAGAACCAAGAAGACAAATTCAACACCTTAGGGAATACTCGAAGCCATACCGTCGATACAATCATTTACTAGATTTTCTCTAAGGTCCTCATCAGTCGTGTTGAAGATGTATAGAAAAGTCGAGATAGCCTGAGACTGATTAACAAGAAGTCCTTTACCGGATTCTATGTTGAAGAAAATATCTCAAAACATTACGTAACTGAGCGATATTATTAACATCAATGGATCTATCAAACTGAGTTCTGGTGCAATTCTTTTCATAATTTCAATATCAGCCTGGGTTCCACCATTTTCTCATTTGTCCTTAACCCTTCTATTGACAGCTTTCTGAGACCATAGAACCATTTACTGTACCATATTTATATATCCTTTATCCAAACTTAATTTCTACTACATGAATAATTATCGATTCGAGCAAATCAGATGGATTCAATTTTTGGTAAATATATTTAGTATTTCCAGAGTTATTTTATCCAACGTTCAACAGTGCTGCTGTGCATTCCATCACGTTGTTTGATTTCACTACTCAAAGATAATGAAATCCAGTTTTTGAACCCCAGTTGTTGTCGACTCGGTATCATAGATTGAACTGTACGGAAAATGTACGAGGCGGGCTATTTGATAACAGTCTTTGGGCTGTCATCGTTGTGGAAAAAACATTTTGCACTAACCCTACTACTTACAGTAAAAACGTAACGCATAGAAGAAATTTAGATATAAACGTGAATGGTAGTGACTACTGATGGGCACTGTGTTGATATGGGAATAACATAAAACAGTTACAAAACCGTTTCAGAAGAATAACTCCTTACTTTATATCCATGAATTTTAAAAAATTCTCTATTTATTGAACCAAGAGTCAGTTGCTTAACTGAGTGCAAAAAATAGTTGCGTTTTCTGTCATAATTTATCTTCAAGCTTCTGTAATCTCCACGTACTCATTGGCCAAAGGTCTTCGGACAAATTTCGACTTTCATTTGCGTATCAAAGTGCCTCATCTTACTCCACTCTGTATAATTTTATTCTAAGGTGGTCGTGTTCATTCATTTCAAGTCTGGATTACGTGTAACGAAACACAATCCATAAGCTTTAAGTCATTATATAATAATTTATATAATATAGTAACAACAACATAATATATTATATTTTCTCTAACACCTCCCGTTCGCTTTATAAATGTATTTCCCGTTATTATTGTTTGGCACTAAACAGTCCGTGTAGAAATGACAGTATCTGTTAGTTTTTCCCTTGTTTCTGCTTTGTTGAAATGTGAAAATATTTTTGTGCATATAATGCAACTTTTGGAATATTTAAGATAATTCGTATAGATGTATGAACTAGCCTTTTTTGAACATAAAATGGAGTTCAAAAAAATTTATCCGCCATTAATAACGCAGATAATCTCGAAGGATGATATATGCACGCTTATCATCTAATCTGGCGTTTTGAGAACAAGCGCGAACATACACACTGCTGTATTCCCGTTTCAACAGAATATCCGCCTGAACAACCAAAGACTTGGTCTGAATGTCCCTAGAGACTGATGATTAGGTCCGCTGTGAATATCTCTCTCCAGTCAGATATGGCAAAGCGAGTTTGACATTTTGACACGTTCTATTAGTGTTCAGTTATCGGAACAGCTGGTGATCACTGAATGACCATTCATCTTATGTTGCTTGGCCACTGTGAAGCAAAGCAAATAGGAAATTCGATCACCCTACAGTACAACACAATAAACGCTTTTGTGCTGGTCAAACGTTAGTGAACAACCCGATCAGTTTGGGATTTGATGCTTGCACACTTCAAACAATGGAGGGCAGCAAAGACGAGGTTAGGTGGTGAGTGACGTTTGCCCAGTCCTCAACATACTAGTCCGCAAAATCAAAGAAACTTAGACCGCTTATCGTACCATCGGTGGAAACTCAATGAATGAACGCGCCAACCCCGAAGGTGTTCACGTTGGGTGCCACCGTAGATGTCTAGAGACGTCCGAGGTTCGTTGAGTGTAGTGCGCTCATATTTTGGCCACATGTTGAACGTCAAGGCTGCACTGTAGCGGTGGTTTTTCTAAATACAAGCAACTAGATTGCAAAATATGGCTTATGTAACCATTTTTAGACGTGGTGACTCTCCATTGGTCAACGTATATTTCTCATCTCTAGCCATTTTGTTTATATTTGCAATTGGGTACATTTAATAGTTATGAGTCTCATTAAACCAGTAATTTTTAAACTCTACTTTCACAGAGTTGGTCAACTACATACAGACTGTACAGTGGAAATCGGACTCAGTGGAGAGTTCATTCTCAAAGAGCACTGTATATTTTTCAACAATCAAGGTATGTGAATGGCCTTTAAAGAAATTTCCTATGCACACTGAATAACCGTGTATGTTAAATAGAAAAAAACTGTCAACACACATAAACAAGGCGACAAACGGCAGTGGATTTGGATGATATAGCTCACATGTCATCAATGTTTGACTTCGGCTTTCCCATTCAAATTGGAAGGCTGTTGGGCCAAGTGTACAGTGTGGAGCTGGTGACGCAATTACCTATTAGACTGATTTCATGCGATTGCACTTCGTAGTTTTGAAACAATTGACAGGATGTTGTCGCAGGTACGCAACTCAAGGCTTTACTGCAGTCTAGGAAAGAGACGGAGGGTCTTACATAACACTTCTAGCGTTGATAACAGCATACGATGTCAATATTGAAAGTCGATGAACTAATTACTGAGGAGCACTATTGGCTAGTTGGGTAGACATTGAAAATAGTAAGATCAACCTTCAGGAATGTTTATTTTGAATCAACCATATACTGAATTATGTCCACAAAATAGCAACCTAGCCACCAATGTGGAGAAATGAGCGGATAGTAGCGTTTACGTCCATTTTTTACATATGTCAAACACGGATGATTTTGAGTTGAGTCATTTTAAAATAGACAATACTAGGCAGATCCAGCTGATGAATCACTGTCCTTTGAGGAAGTACCAAATTAGGGACACTACCAACATGTTACAACATGGAATATAAGCATCTTGTGTATTCCACCAGAGACTCTAAGTAACAGGTCTAATTTCTTGCCCTCTTATATTACATAACCAGTCAGAACCCTTCTAAAATTATTTTATTCCAATTCTTAAGCGTTACGAATAATGAGTAACGTTTTAGGGCACTATCACTAAATTTCATGGCGTATTATTGCATAAATTGGTTTTTAACACAAAATCAATGTAACCTGTGTCTTCCGTTAAGAATAATGTAGTCAGATAGGTGTTGTTATCGTTGTGTTCTTCTCTGTCCGATGAATAAAATTCAGTCACATTGCTCCAAAGAACTAATCGAATCCACCATTAATGAGATAATTGATAGCAGTTGAGCATACAAACTTAGTATACCAAAATGATTTTTTTGCTGGTTACTACGTATTGAATCACATCCAACTTTTCAGAATGTTACAGCCCTGGAGTAATTAGAAAACAGCTACGGTTGAGATTATTACTCAAACTAGTAAAGATTATTGATATCAGTGATGACCAGTGTAACTAAATATTTGAAACAAAATGCTCTTCAACATTGGTGTCATCCTTTATGTGCATAATGCACCGCCCCAACTTGCGGTTTTTGGAAGTTGTATAGATTTCCGAAATATAGCGGGTTCAAACCCGTCTCATGTGCTCAAAGACAATTCGTTTTAAGTTCTAAACAACTCTGGAGTCAATACGCAGAAGATGTCGTTGTGTTTAAGATTTCCATGCTCATGTCTGTATTATGTAAACTCCAGTAACAGTCCTGGACGAACACGATAATGGGTGTACCCAAACACTTCACTAAATTAATCAGTTTTATCGGAAGAACAGAGCCAATGATATTTATTTGGAATCTGGTTAAAAAGGAAACTCCATGAAGTAAGTTTATACAGGACATCAATGCAGCATAATTATTCACAAACCAAAAGAGCCTCACGCACTCACTCCGTTGCATTATTGTTTACGTTTTACGCCTAATTACCGACTACGTAAATGTTAGAGACACATTCTCCGTCAGTGATTATTTAGTACCAACATCTGTGTATTCGCCTAACTAAATTTTTCATCGCTCCAGTAATATTACCAAAGCCATGTAAAAAGTTAAATAATTGTTTTCTGTTCACCTGCTGTCATAGGCCTAGTTCATTTTCAACCGTGTGAGAACGCTGAATGTTATGTGAATGGAAGTCTGATCAGCCAACGAATGCAGCTGTTTTCTGGTGCTCGCGTGATCCTGGGAAAAAGTCACGTGTTTCGGTTCAATAACCCAATAAAAAGTGAGGAAGACAGATATTCCAGTCTATTGATTGCATTCGAAAACGCAATTTTGTTTGTTCATTCGTGCTCACTCTGTGAAAGTCATAAATGGGTTTTTTACTACTACAAATAATATGTGCATTGATTTCAGAACCCACATGTTATCATCACCATCGACATTCACTGTATAGACAACAATGGTGCAGATTGACAAATTGACGTGAACCAAATTTAGCTGAACCAACAAGGCGTTAGGCAGACAATGAATAACTGAATTAGACCCAGTTAACAAAAATTGGTTAATGACAGTGAGCATATAAGTTACGTATGACAATATCTTGCTTCTTCTTTACGAGTATATCTTACTGCAGATAGTAGATTTCAAATTCACAACGGGAAACAACTTACAGACCGCTTAAGTACTTTTTCTGAGTACCTTGTACAAAACTCAGTCTTGTGTGCAAGTAACTAAACTCATCGGAGGTCGTATTGGTGAACAATCATAAAACCCTCTATTATTTTTAAGGATTAGAAGCAAAACTGTGAAAAGATCCACCAGAATATCATACAATAAACCCATTGTTGGATCTTATTCCATCATCAGTACGAAAAAGATGCGTTAATATAACCATCCCGCAGTTTACACAAATGCTATCATGTGTTTCTAGGTAACATCACATTGAAGGTCTAATGGAGAGTTGCGTTGACATCCATATAGGAAAACCTATGCAATGATGTCTTTGAAATCGGATTTGCACCAGGAAACACCGGAAGTGACAATGCATCCTCTTTTGAACGTACGGATATGAGTACCACCGTTTGTGACGATCGTACCGTAAGATTGCATTTAAAATCTCATAAATGGATTACGTGAGCGATTGCAGTTGCAGAGATCAAATTGGACAGGTAGCCCGGGGAGCCACGTGATTGTTTACTTCGATCTTTTCGTCGCATCCACAGTGTTCCGCTGTGAGATGGTCGATATGAATCGCGAATGAGCAAATTCAGGAAGTGGTAAAACATTCAAACTACCAGTATATCACACAAGTGGCTAGGATTACCTGTAATACATTGATCATACATAGACAGTACTGCTTCTAGACGGTATGATTTCTACGAAAATGTTTAACTCACTGATTGGACTAAAACCTGTTAGGACTCGAGATGACAGTGTGATACACATCATGAATGACTGTTACACATACTTCAACTATGTATTCCTGTACACTGTACACACTACATTGTCGTTACGCATATTGTTTGAAAATTTGAGAACAACATCTCTTTAGTTGTTTCCGAACTCCATAGTTTTATGGCCAGCTTTGTTGTCATATTCAACATTCATGCATTCAGAGACAGCGAGATCTTTGACGTAAATGTGATCACAAGTAGGCTGGAAAAAGCAATACACGGCTCGCAAAAGTTCAGAACACGACATCTTTTTTTCGTTCTTGGGATATCTCTTCTTTCAGCATATTGCAACTCTGCGGAAGTATCATACACTTTTTCCCACGAACGTTTCGCCAACAAAAGGGTTTCTCAAAATGAGCTATTTTAGACGGTTGTGGCGCTGCTATTCATGATTCTGTTGATAAGGTTGATCAGCATGAGGGTTATGAAACATACTTGCCACTGTATTACAAATAAAATTACCTACGACTTTCCAATTCCGCAATTTAAAACATGTACTATGTACCCACCAACTCGTATCATAGAATCACATCTGGCCTGTGTATTCCATCTTGGCAAATGGCGTAAGTCTCATATCCCCATTCTTCCTTTCGTCAACGTCCAACTCTTGTGAATACATGTCAGCCGAAGACTACTCAAATCTTAAAAGTGTTGCGATGTTGACAGCCGACAGTTCAGTAATGTGAGCAGACCTCTTGGTGTCTGACGGATGCAGTCAGTGAATGAAAAGTATTTTTAGGTCTGTCATGTTACAGAATGTTCAACAGAATGGTTAACAGATTTTGAAAAGATTGCTTCTGAGTTTGAGAAGTCACATTTTAAGTTGGCCGTCACATATCTGCCAGTTTCCAATAAACTTTTCAATCAGATCCCTTCAAAAAAAAGCATAAGACTTGGGGTTTGCTCTTTTTATAACTCGTCAGTATTACGTATGCTTGCCGTGACCGGGACCACAACGTCGGTCATGCGTTCACGAGACAACCGTCTTGACCACTATGCCATTAGTTAACTTAAAAGAGATCCACTTGTGGAAAATTTGGACTTTGATTGGATTTGAACCAACAGCAGGAATGACACGTAAAGGCGCAGCAACTGCTTCACTAGCTGAATTACGGAACCACGCCGGGTGCTCAGAAATTTCTCATTTGTACTGTGTTACCCACCCGTTCCCTCATATCATATGGAATCTACCAGGTGATCCAGGAATCGACTGCTCCAGCAGGATTTGTCAAACAGTTCACAGATCCAGTTAGTTAGTTAGCATAGGTTGCTTCCCGCTCACCAAAATTAACGCAAGTAACATATGCACTGTTTCGCACTGCGCTGGTCGTCTTGGGCACTTAATCGAATGATCGAGCGCTGAACAGATCGAGAAAAACTGATCACGTGGCTGAATGTCCGGAGCCGGACTGATGTACCGTGGGATGGTCTGTGTTTGACGGAACAAGTATGAGAGGTGACAGTAGCACTCTCCTAGTCACTGCAATCGATGACCCTTCGACCAGGACTAATCTTTGATTACAAACCACAGAGATGACTACCTCGTTGCACGATATTTCGATTACCGATGAATAGTAGAGGATCTTGGTTTTCATATAAATTGAACATCACCCACAAATGATCGCAGCTGTCGCAGTCTCATAAACTTTCCAGTCGGCCCCTTTCAGAAAGAAGCGCTAGACTCGAGTTTCGTTCCTGTTAGACCTCGTAAATAGTGTATATTTTTGTCGCGACCGAAATTAGAATTCCGACCGCACTTTTATGACGCAACCGTGTTAACCACTGCATCATTGGCTCTGACTTAGATACGGCTGAATTGTCGCATACAAACACACAGCCACATTTGTTAGTGAATAGTACACTGATTGTGCAGCGACATGCAGGGGAGAAAATAAGTGTCTTGTTGAATTCAATCGATAGTCCTACGGCTAAGATTATTCTTTTAGTCGAACCCAAAGAAATGAATAAACTCACTGGGGGACATTTTTGATTACTGGTGACTAGTAGGGGATTTTGGTTGGTATACACTAAACCTCACTCGCAGTTGAATGCAGCTGTGGTAATATCATTTTGGCTGTTGTTCAACTTATGTCTATAGGAGAAGACGGTCACCAAATATATTTTGCATAACTCAGTTGCAGACAAAATTGCGTATTTTATGATATGTTTAAGCAGACAAATCTCTAACCTAAAGAAGAAGTATATGCCAGAACCAAACCTTTCGCCAGCAAGTTAGGCAATTAACTGGTACCTAAACTATACACAATTCGGCTAGATTTCATAAAGATACGAAGGACTGACTAATCTTCAATCTAGGTTGCTCAGAAAGGCAGAAGCGAAGCTGTTTGATGAAAGATACCTGAACGACTCAATGCGATCCGAATTTCTTTGGGTAGACAGCTGCCCTGTATCTAGCAGGCATCACAAAATAAATGAAACTGTTCGTTCGTTTGGCGACGTTTACCTATGTGACTTGGCATTCTGTCCTGTCATGTGTTCAGTCTTCTTTGGCTAGAATCTTGTCATTAGACTATGTTCTGCCGTTGCAGAGCACTGGCTGGACAGTTACGCTGGTTTAAAAAGTTCGACTTGGATTGAATTATAATAGAACACATTTGCGTGTGGAGAACGTATACAATGTTGAGCCGGGAACCTTAGCCTCAGAACGAACACATGAGGTCCTGATCGAGTTTAGTTCCCGTTAACATCATTTCTTGCAATCATCGGCGGTATGAAAAGTTTTGCACCTGTGACACAAATGGAATTTTGGATGGTAAAATTCAATCCTAACTATTATTTCAGATATAATGTAGTGATAGGCTGATATTGTTGTCAACCTGCTGCCGTTATTTCTGGCCGTGGAATGTGTATTGGTTTCTCTTACTTGAATGTTAAAATGTTCCAAGGAACACTGCATAATGATGAAGCGTAAGTCTGCATGTTTTGTTTTGGACAGTTTTGCAGACTGGTGAGAAATGGAGTAACGGAATTTTATCAACTCGCAACGTCGTATGTGTTCCAAAGGGATTTTTCTCAAGTTACACCTGCATATTTTTTACTGCACACAGCTTGCCCGTTAATTAGTATAGAGCCCAAAATTAAAAGGGGAAGGGATTGGCCAATTAAGTCCCTCGGGGACCAACGGTAGAGAATAGTTGATTCAGATAGACCACCTTGACGCTTCTTTATCTTCGGTTGTCGGTAGGCGACTCGGTGAAGGTTGTCTGTGGGTTAAGAGTGGTTGGGGACTACGTGAGCGGTGGGTCATTCACCAGTGTGAGGAGGAGGCTACTGTTTTGACGGCTGTTTAATGACGCTTATGCTGCGGCTCACGAATAATGTTAACCAGACCTTGAGCTATTTACGTTTCAACCAGTCACGGAGGATTGTAGCCAAAAGTTGCGCAAAGGGACGTAATTTTGAGTCAACCGACAGTGCCTTGAAATCGAAAGCGGACAAGTTTTTCCGGATTGTAACTTGGAGTTATGTATATGCCTCCTGTACAGTGACAATGTCTTTTTGATTCGTACTGTTGATAGCTTACGATGCAGGTATAAACGATGTCTAGGACGAAGCTGTTTGATATCGGCTGTGAACAATAAGTTGAAATTTGGGTCTGGCTGATTATTGGCACCTGATTGTACAAAGGGGTAAGGAAACGGAACGTCGATTTCTGTCAAGCCGTAAATTTTTCCAGCAGGAATCGGAAGCAACTTCTTATTAGTGAGTGGAACCAGCTAGTTGCCGCATTGTATTTTCAGGGAGAAACGTCAGAATTATGGGCGAGGTTGGCGCCTCAGACCGTTGACGCTTAGACCGACTGTAATCAATATTGATAATTATTGTCTTTATCCGAGAAGAATGCACGAGAAATTATACAAAAGTGTACCAATACTCTGCGCAAAAGTGTGTGGGACGTTGAGAAATGCATTTGCGAGAGGATACATGAAGATGATGAAAACATTGCACCAAATTTTAAAACAGAGGCATGGACTAAAGCCTATTGTCATAAGAAAACTCACTGAGTGAGGACTACTCATCGATAGTTTACAGACCTCAGGTCAATAACGAATTCTCTTTCCCACGAGCAGTTAAAGATGATCATGAATTGAATTTAACAAATAGCCAGATAAACTGTATGTTGCATCGGAACGATGGATAGTATGCAAATATGTGCCAATCATTCAGTATTACAATTCAATTGGAAACATTTGACAATGTCAGCACACCTTTGACTGGGGAATTTAGCGTCTGAGCTACAGCGTGAACCATAAGCGGTAACTCTCAACAAATGTTTGTTCTGTAGTCCAAACTGAGCTGAATGATGAATACTCATTTTAAAGTGGAACTACGATAAAAATCTGACTCATGCTACACTTATAACTTGAGAGTAAGGTGTTACGAATATAATCTCTGGTCTTGTAAAGCTATCAGTTGCGAATAGACTCGTGTGATGATCAGTCGGCCGAAAAACCATAGGCTTTGATTAAAGTTGACCAGGAGACCGGTACCATAAAACGTGTGACCATGCGTAATTCCTTAAAGCAGCGGTTCACATCCAGATAGCGCATGGGCAGGGCCACCGAGTGAAAACAGTAACGACTACGAAAACTTAATTGATACCTCCCCAGCAGCAAACTCTGTGCAGGAAGTGCATGGTTATCATCTCGAAACAACTGGGCTTGACTTACTGGGATGTTTGATTTGTTGACCACTAGGTTGTCTGCCTTTAGCGCCTCAAGCGGCTATCTGAGTATCCCACATTTTGTGGTTTCTATCTCTGTGCTCGTAGAAAGTATTTTATCTTAAGGTTATCACTGCCAAGTGGTGTAAGTTTTAGTGTGTAAAATTCGAGTAGTGGCTGAACGAATTACAATTTTACAATAATAAATCAATAGTTCAGGAACGCAGGGGTCCGTTACGTCGGTAATTTGAAGGAAACACTTTACGAAATGAATATCCATCTTTTTCTACAGGATTACTGAGACCTAAAAGAAGTCAGCCTACCGGTTAGCAACAGTGTTTTTAAGGGTTCATCATCAACCTGATCAGTATTTTTATTTATTATGATGTGTCCACTATCTATCACCAAACAATAATAGACTGGTGCTGTCAGGGTCAATGGTATTTTTCATAAAAGTTATCACAAGAGTGGCATTTAAAAGTTTCCAACCCGAATACCTTGTAGAATTCGTTGAATCTTCTCAGTTTACAAGATGAGGGGCTTACGGCTTGGGTAAACACAGAATACAGGTTAAGATTTTCAAGAAAATAACTTTTAAAAAATACACACAGAAATTGGAAACTAAATACGCTACGGTTAGTAGGGACTGATGAAAAATGTTACTACTATTTTGTTGTCCTCTCAACACAAGCTGCTAACAGTTTGACTTCCACCAGCACATAGTATGAAAATCTGGCTTACAGACCACTATAACTTCAGACTAGTTGTACGTAAAATGAGAAGGGGGTTGTTTGTTGAAGCCTGATTCAATAAAATATCTTTTATTGGAGTGCTCGAGAGAGGTAGTGTACAGTATTAACGGCCAGGAAAACCTTTCTCGTGATTTATTAGGTGTGCACAATGAAAAAAAGCAAATTTTAGACAGGAAGTCAACTGAGGTATTAACTGTACAGTCATTATCAAGGGCTTGAACTGAGAAACGAGTCTTCTCGATCAATTTTCCCTAACTTTTATGAACAGAACATTCATTGATGTGCATTTGTATTCGATTGGTGTGAATAAGCTGTTATTCACACAACCAGGTTGCTTTGAGGTGATCAAAATACAATTTTCTCCATTTCTTACGTAGTTACTGTTCTCATAATGAACATCCGTTACATTTTATTCACACAACCCGTGAAGAAGAATAACTGATTTACGAGCAAGTTAACTGTTATTTCCAGAAGCTCATATATCTGCAAATGAATTTGTTTCTGGTTTCCGCACACACCAGGATATTATCATCTGTTGCAACAGACTGTAGGAGTTGTTATCAAACCAACAGGAACTCAGTGTCATGTTGCACGTTGTTTATTCAGCGTGTGGTCCGTTGAAACGTTTAAACCCTTCGTTTTGACAGGAGGTACGTATCACTTCTTCGGCGCCACCTGTGGAGATGAATTTTAACGTCACAGTTTAACTACCTCAGCAGACCTCATCAACCAGAGCTTATCCGGTTTGTAAACAGTTGTGGTTGCCTGTAGTAGATCCACATAGTGATTGTTCTCCAGAAGATGACCAACGATTATAGATACCACCCTTTTGTGTTTTGAATAATGTACACACACATGTGTATTGTGCTTCCAACCAGTGTTTCTCCTCTCATAATCACCTGTTTCCTGCGTGATGGGTTTGGGAAGAAGCAGAACACTTTGACAGACTATAAAAAGCGCAAACGGAATTTTTTGACGGTTCCATTAAAATTCGTTCCAAGAAAATTGTGTTTTAATTTTCCAAAATGTCCTCTGTTAGAAATGATGAGCACTATTCATTCAAGCTTTTTCCATTTCTAGGTAGAGAAAAGAAATCAGCTCCAACCGATATGTCCAGTAAGTGTGCGCTCGAGCAATGTTCAGAGTATTAATTACTTACAATAACCAATGGTCCTTGTCCTTAGATGTTTGCGTCCAACTCAAATCCCATCATTTGTGCAAATGCGGGATAAGTTTGACAGTTAGCTGGAATATTTTGGCTGTCAATTAACTGTAAGCCACGTATGACAAACATCTCATATCTAACCCGTTATGTTACACACATCACTTACTTTGTAGTTCTATAATTATGAATACAACAAAGAAAGTATTCCAATGATATTTAGAAAAGGTTGACGAACGAGCTCATTTACGGTTATTTACCATCATACTAAATACATTATATAAATACATCATGAAAATCACTAATCTGATAAACAGAGAGCTTGTGTGCTGGTGAAGTCAGACACATCAATGATGGACGGGCACCAATATATTACTTGATAAATGGGTTTTGACGGATTCTCAGATTGATCTTGTGAGTACAATCAAAAATGTCACTTTGGGTGCATAGGCTGTGTTTCCTCTGAACTGTCGGCTGCATAGAATAAGGGTACTTGTCAAGATAGTGATCATGAGTGTGTACTCCATCTAAACCGGATGTGAGCACAACGTCAAGGGGGACTTTTGTGCACGCATTTAGGAAGACCATGAACGGATGGTGACAGTTTCTGTTAATGCCAACAGATAACCTTTGACCCTCTCTGATTGTACACTACGGAGTGGATAGATAGGAGAGAAAGAGCCTGTAGGATTTACAGCATGGTACAATTACTTTATGTGCGCAATGAGTGCAGTTAAGCGAGAAGTTGTTAAGCCACGATTTAATTAGGCAGTCACACACATAAGGTAAGTGGTCCTCGGAGCTGTGCTATAGTAGAACACAAAACTTACTCGTCAAAAATTGCAGGAAATAATAAGGGTTATATTGTTTGTAGTTTGATTAGCACAGTGGTGTGTAGTGCGCTCATCGCGATGTAGCACCGTAAGCGGGACAGTGAAAGGTCAGCATTTTGCAGCTTTCCGTGAGTACGCAACCGTCACTCCTCTTGCCTAACAGATGGTATAAAAACAGTTAACCAGTTGGGTCTGAGGTGATGCGCACTGGAACTTCCTGCCAGTGTGAACACAAAAAGGCACACATTAACGAGCTGAACTTCATTCTAAAGTAATTTATTCGTTCAATCCAGGTAAATGGGAGATTTTTGGGGCTTTTCCGGCCAGCTATTCCGAGAATTAGTTCTTCTTGAGGTTTAAAATGATACTCCACGTTGTCTTCCTCTTGAACTAGTTTTCACAAGTGAATGTTCGGGACTTAGGTTTTTTAAAATTGAACACCACCCACACTTGGCCGCAGCCGTCGCATTCAGATAAGCCTTCCGGCTAACCCACTTCATAAGGAAACATTAGACTCGAGTTTATCTCTTATTAGAGCTCCTCAACAGTGCATATCCTTGTTCGGATCAGAGTTTACACTCTGACCCTCTTGCTTATGAGACTAGCGTGTTGACCACAACGCCAGCAACTTCAGAATAGCCATGGTCGAATAATTAAATACAAACGCTCAACGGCAACCTTATATGCATAATGTTCAGCTTGCCCGATCATTTCGAAAAGAGAAGGAACAAGCACAAGGATAAGAGTGCAGACTCCGATCCGGACAAGGATATGCACTACTGATTAGCTCTAATAAGAGCGAAACTAGAGTCTAATGTTTTCTTTCGAAGTGGGTTAGCCGAAAAGCTTATCTGAATGCAAAGGCTGTGAACGAGTGTGGGTGGTTTTCAATTTTGAAACCAGTTTTCCTAAAAAATGTTCCTGATAGTCCTCTTTACAATCGCTGATGATAACTTTCTGTTTGGCTGCAAAATTTGCCGGATTAATTCTTTTTCACTCTACTGAGATGATAAATTAGTTTCAGGTCATCGTGAGTAAATTAGCCCTGGGCCAACAGGCAACCTCAGGAATTCGCTTAATGATGAACATAAGTGTATCGCAACCCGATTTCAGTCAAACTGATCCAGACAAACTGTTCCTTTATATTAAGTCAACATAATTTAGGATTGCCTTCTAAATGCAGAGTTCCGTATAGTCTATAATCTGTTGATGATGCAACATTGTAGCTAGTTAAAAGAATATTTTCTCAAAGGAGTACCACACATTTTTGTCCTGAAAATATTGTGTACAAGAAATTACAACGCTACAGTTCCGCATTATGTTCATGACAAAACATCAACAGACTAAAATTTCCCAACTTCAAGTCACTGATTAACTAACCATTTACACCGATGCATCTGTTCGGAATCGCTTGTTCAGACAGCATGACAGAATCGATTGACTGGACTTATGCGATCTGTGAATTGTTGGACAAACAAGGTGTGGACTTACGTAAAGAAATGGAGGAGCGTTTATTGGAAATTGAAGCGCAGTTTCGTCGAGAACGGGATGCTTCTGACCGGTTATTTGAAGAACAAAAACGGGTGAGATAGGTTTGACATAGACTATATAAAATCATTGAAGTAACGAACTGAAGAAGGCTGTTGAGTGGTATTGTAGTATGTTTTAGTCTTTGTCAACCTATTACATGTCTAGTATCCGTAACATGCAGAAAAAACATGTCTGTCATGCAGTTTGTAGTTAGAGACTATAGCTCATATGTAAGTATATCAGATGATTGAGTTGTAATTGTCTGATAGGTCTGTCGTCAAGTTTCTCAGTGGTTTATACCCGAAATGTGTATATTGGATTATGGAGTGATAGTTCGAAGCTGATTTCGTCCTTGGTTACGTTAGAATTTCTGTTAGTAAAATCAAGAACGTTGATAAACTTTTGTAGCCTCACCTGATAGGGTCATCTGATGCGGTTGTACAGTGTGTCCTGAAACATCCAGTTATTAATTTTTTCAGTGAAGTCGCACGATGCTATTCACAGCTTAATATTTAATACGCTTGACCATTAGCATCCTCTGATAGAAAATTCCAACTCAAACTAACAAATGGTCGACAAACAACAAAACTGATGTGATTCAAACCATCATCGTTAACCGAGCGGCTCGCAGTAGGAATAGTTTCGCATCAAATAGCTAGAATATTGTTATGTCCAACATCGTGTTAGGAAAAAACGGACAAATCACAGTATATTTGAAAGTCGGCGACAAATATAACACCCACAATCGCAATAAATAGAGCAGAGTTATCATGTTGAAACGTTTAGACATAATCACTTGTGAGTGATGCTCACTTGGCCTGATAATCTGGGGAAGTGACACAGTAACAGTCCAGTTGATTCCACTCAAACATCCGTCAGTGGAGATCGGCCATGCAAATAGAGATCACAGATTTTCTGCGTGCCAAGACAAGTTAAGGCAGGTCAACAAGTTGTGTGTTTTACTCAGGAATTGCACAACAACGCTCTCCAAGGGATATATTTAGTGTTGCAGTTTTCGGGAAAAGTAAGAAATCATGCAAATTAAGAGATAGTTTAATAACCGGGGAAAAAGGTACTGACAAATATCAAATGATTGGAATCGGACAAAATTGTGGGGAAAACGGTTTACCGCCTTAAAATTCCAAGGCATTGTAATTTTACTAAGTTGTGAAGGAGGAATACTGTTACATTTACTTAAACCCCTCAGTGGAACTCAAAATGTGTGGAATTTGTGGTCAAATGGTTAGGAAATACTGTTACAAACAGGAGTAAAACATAAAGTATGCTTTCTCGTTTTCGTGACGAAACTGTTAATATGAGAAAACCACTGCATCTTCTGGCTCAGTGTAACACATATGTATTTGACTAGTTTGGATCTAGGACGGGTCTTGTTTTAGCTTGTATTTAAAGATTGTCATCAAAAAACTTATGATCGTTCATTTTCTGCGGAAATTAAGGTCAAACTTTTGTATATATTAGAATTTCGCAGAGCAGACCTTAGGACAACTGTTTGCCATTTCTTTAGGACAGTTCATTGAGACGAATATCTCTAAATGACGTGCTCCAGAGGCGTTTACTTTAAAAAGAGATTGGGGCTTGTACAATTCGATAATGAAATTGGAGAAATAATTTTATCCGAATTTATTTGCCAATTGATAGTCGTAATTTTTAACTAACTTACAATAATGACGAGACGAAGATATATATTACTGAAGGGCTCTAATGAAGGCACATTCACTTCAGGTCAATTGAGCATGATGGGCTAACTTTTGTAAATGATTACGTACGATTAAGGAACATCATCTGAAAGACAGAATATCTATAGTTTGCGGGAGGGAGCTTTTCGAAAGTGTGTGTGTGTGAGTGGGGAGGTAAAGTTTAATACTAAATATCCCAACTGTCAATAGTTTATGTTATTCCCTCTAGAAGCAATTCACCGATTAATCTTGTTGATAGTGACTTGCTGGTTCGTATTCAATTGGTGCAACGAAGTGAAGATAGGAATATTGAGTTAAACACGACGCCTTCTTGTTAGCAGCCAAACTGTTTCTTTTTGTCTGCTACCACTATTTGATATGTAATGATGGTAATAACTGATATAAACTTTTTATCTCTGTTATTGAAAGGCTATTTGTTACTTAAAGATCACATTGGTTATAACCATAAGAACTGTATTAACGCGTTGTGATCACTGTAATGCAATAATCATTTTACAACAAAGGTTACCGATCCATGTGAATAAACAGAAAATTTCACTGATGGCTTTTCCGTCATTGGTGTTTATGTATTTAGCAATAAAACAGAACGAAGGGCTCCAAATCTGTGAAATATGTCGACTCAGTTAATGAGACAACCAGGAGTAGGAAAATAACGGGTAGTAAAGTTATGAACTCACCCATAAAAAAAAACAATTAAATCTGGTCCACTGTGGAAGCAAAGATGATGCGTATTTTATGGTTAGAGCAAGTAAGCAGAAGTGTAGGCAACCAATCGGTCTGTATCCACTGGAAATACCGAATGTTCTTCCGGATGGATGACATTCCTGGTTTCCAAAAGCGTTTCTGCAGATATCAGACATAATTAGCCAATTGGAAAATCAGAATGAAAAGGAGATCAGAAAAGGATGCGATCAATCCTACACGAAACACTGTGTATTTGAGTCGAATAAAACTAGATAATATTGAATTCTTCTGATGAATGCGGATAAATAAACATGCATGCAAAACAATTGTGCAGTTAAAGTACGTGATTATTATTGTTTCACTTGCATCGGTCCCTACTTTTGGTTACGTCGTTTTTCTAAACCTGAAAGTGTTTATTACGAACCTATGGGTGACTTCAACCTTCCAAGCATTACTTGCTTTACGCGTGGATTCGATGGTCTGAGACCGTCCTCTGTGAGCATCCATCATCTTGTTTTTCGTTTGTTTTCAATTAACAGTTGGTCGCTGAATTCCACCTTTGTATTCTTTATTCTCCACCCTCTTAAACCTGTGCTGTTTCCCTGAGATTGATGTCAGAGTTGGTAAAACCCACTGGTGACATACAGAATCACTACTGCCTAACTCATAAACATTTGTTTTACGTCAACGCTCGGTCGATGCATACTGGCCTGTCTGGTTCCAGTTTCTCCGGCAGCCTTTTCTGACAGTACGCGCTATTCATTGTGCCTTTGGCCTCGAGCCGTACATTTGGCGCTTACTGTTGCTACATTCATTACAAACGTGTTTAGCTGAGACTTTTGTAAAAATTACCTCTATCATTCTATTGCTGACAGTACTGCGGCTACCAACATGACACTTATAATCCGATTTAGCTACGTATTACTTCGTGTGTGATTGGAAAAGTTGCAGTCCAGTTATATTTAAGTGGACTGTCGTTTCACCGCTATTTATGCTTACCAAGTCAACAACTCAACAAGGACGGAACCGGTCGTGAAGCACCAAAGAGTACTACAAACACCATCCGAGGCGGACTGCATCCATCCACACCAGTGGGGTAAAAACCCAGTCAACTGAACCAGTTGGAAAAGACTACCTCAGTGTGTGAAATAAACTCATGTAAAATCAGTCATCGGTTTGTAATCTGCGCAACCCAACAGTGATATGCACTGTGCTAATCATAGGAAAATACATTTGGGAATAACGTAGACTTTCAGCAATCAGTTTTATTTAAATTTGGAAAGTTAACCTGAGTGAAAAACGATATCAGCA
Source organism: Paragonimus skrjabini miyazakii (assembly GCA_014338405.1). Taxonomy (NCBI): domain Eukaryota; kingdom Metazoa; phylum Platyhelminthes; class Trematoda; order Plagiorchiida; family Troglotrematidae; genus Paragonimus; species Paragonimus skrjabini miyazakii. The sequence goes on along the minus strand of JTDE01000099.1, from coordinate 214,036 downwards.
AGGTTTCTTATGCAATTTCACGTCAGCTACTGAGTCTCTTCTATCATCATTATCACTGCTTATAAGCTAATGAATCAGAGTGTATAGCTGCGTTCATTTTGCCGTATCTAGTGAATGAATCACTCAGAACTAAAGTAACCAGACCGGAGCCTAAACTTTCTAGTCGGAATGGCTAGATATTAATGATGAATACAAAGTGTAACGAAAATTTTATCTAGGAGGTTCGCTGAAAGAAGCTGGTTGTAAAATTCATGTAGTTTTGAAAGATTCACTCACATATGAATAGTGTTCAGCTGGTAATGGAAACCACTGACTATTGAGCTAATATGATCACGTTGCCTTTCATAATCATGCGCTATAACCTACCTCAACTTGATGACTAAGAAAATCCTTTTCCAATCAGTGGATTAATGGGGCACTTGAAGTGAGGTGTCTAAGAACCTAATGATTTTGCATGTTGATTTGATTCTATTTTGTATTTCATGTCACAGGAATACGAGGATCGAATTCAATTGTTACAAGAACAAGTCGAACGTCAATCGATGCTCAGCTCCATCACTCAAGATGACCAAATACTGATAGACGATGAAACATCGAGTAAGTGGTTGTAGGAACATGGACTGTATGGATATATTATTAGACCCACTGTTAACTGTGTACTGAATTTTAGTCTTTCGGACTAATGGATAGGAGATACCTTTACAGTCTAGTTTAACTGTGTGTTTTTACTGTAACAGGGTGAATGACAATTGCGCTGCGAATAAATCACACAAAGTACCGAGGTACATTTCGAGTGTTAGTTCGGCGTGGACAATAAAGTTAACCAAAGTATGAATATAAACAAGCCTCGCTCGTTTTCTGTCGGATTGTTCCCTTGATACGCGCTCATTCGCTTGACCCAAAACCGAGAAAGAGAATATACGCGGCAACGGCATTTATTGGGAGGATGAGACGAGTCAGAATTAGGCTACAGGGACTCTAAATTTTTAGGACGAAATGAGTACCAATAGTGGCCATCAAGATGCATAGCAAATCAATCGAGACGATCATATCTGGCAGTCAAAGCGTTAGAACAAATCATGTTATAGGGGACCTCGAAAAGTGAATGCGAGAAAACAGTACAGTTAACGTACAGGCGTTTGATCGCGCAGCTGCAATCTGATTATCTGAGTGAGATTGATTAGCTGAGTGAGTTAAAACATATCAATTCACTCGAAGCCGGATCAATCAATCAATATGACGTGATTTGCCTTTGCTGCTTAGTCAGGAGATGTGTCTGCTAACACTTTCTCTCGTGCATAACCTCTGTAATTCACTCATCTCCAACGTGGTCTTATTTCTTACGAATACTATCCTGATCGGTGATCACGAGGAGGTTTCTCGAATCACTGATTTACCAGATGTTGGTTATCGAATTTACTCGTGCTGCAAAATCTGGTTACAGACTGATCACATCCGTACAGTCCGAACTTACACGCACGTGCAACCTACACATACAATAGACAGACGGGTTGAAAAACGTCATCATACAAGAATAGACTAAACACTGAATATCTGAATGAAGTTACCGCGATCTTATAAATGTGCTCAGTTCAGCTAACCGCCTACGTATTAAGGCAGCCAGCAAGTCAAAGCAAATTTTGGATGTGTGCGTAAGAATGAACAGATGTGCCTACTTGATAACATCTCGTCAAGTTACAGAGTGCGTTCCCACTTGTTTCCGAAGGACTGGCTGAATGCTTTAGGGAAAGCCACATTATATCCTGCTTCACGCAGGCGAGTGAGAATTGAGGAGTCCGGATTTCGTTTCTGTACCAGTAGATCTGAACCTGAAATTTCTCCCTGTTCACATAACCGGACATGGATAGTTAAAGAGCGTCGCGTCAAAAACACGAGTTAATTGGATACTTCGTTTAGTGATTGGCTGAGGTAACGCCAGCCAACCGAGGAGGAACACATCAACTAGTACATGAGATATGCCGACTGAATTAAACCTACATTCATGTATGGTTGTGAGCCAATCCTCTCCGGACGTTTATTACAACAGATACATTGACTTACACTGTAAGTCACAGGGCGCATGAATAAGCACATATACATACCTCAAGGTAAGCTTGTCGAGTCTCTGGAGTGACTTGTTTATTGAAGCAACCCATATTGTTTGTAGTTCAAGTGTGGCCAAAGTTTGAATACGGAAGACCATAACTATCATTTAACAACTGGTTAGAACCAGTCAGTTTTCTAGGATAATTGTTGTTCGCGCGTCATGGCTGCCTGTGTGCTCCCACATTCGTGCTAAGATTCAAGCTGTGTTCCGGGTGGTCGCGCCTTCACTCCCCAACGGCTCATTCATCCATGAGGAATGACGCCATTGCGTGTCTACTTTCCTTGAGTCACATGTTCTCTATACAACTGTTAGTTCCGGGATGGCTGAATGTTGATTACACGCGAACAGGAACATAACAGTAATCATTTAGTTACTGATAAATAGTTTGGCAAATTTGATAATTTAGAAGAGATCCAATCGCAAAAAATCTGGACTTCGACTAGGTTCGAACCAGCGACAGAAACAACATGCCCAAAAGCGGATAATGCTCTACCAACTGAGCTAAGCAGATATTAAATCTGGATTTCGGCTTTGTAGCTCAGCTGGTAGAGCATATGCCGCGTTTGTGCATGTTGTTTCTGTCGCTGGTTCGAATTCAGTCGAAGTCCAGATTTTTCGCAATTGGATCTCTTCTAAAGTAATCATTTAGTTTGTTCTCCCTTTTGGGCTAACTACAAGCATTCTTTACAAAGTTGTATGGTTGCCGTCGCTAATAATGTTTAGTGGAAACCACTCTGGCCAATTCACCCAAACGAGTCAACTGATAAGCACCGTGATTTTTACATGAACACTAATATAATGTTTGGATTAAAGCAAAATTATCATAAGTGTTCCTAACGCATTGGGTTACACACGGTAACTAATGTTTTGAATTAACTGAAAGAAAGCATTGACCAAATTTCTATGATCAGTGCTAAATCAGCATACGAATCGGATTATACGCTCTAGTAGCCTAGTCTTAAGTCTGAATATATATATATATATACATTAAAATGGACAAAAGGGAAAAGATTGTAAACAAATATATATATACATATAATGGTGTCAAACGTGGTCCTATCATTGCAGTGCTGGACACTTTATATAAGTATTCACTTACGCGGAAACGTGTGTTTAATTGTCCAGTTAATTTGAGCGGTAAAATATGTGGCGAATTATTGTTCGTTGTATAAACTAATAGAGTAAAGTGTGATAAGGAACGGAAGTTAAATAATAAGGTCGGCTAGAGTTTAACTGTTGTCGACCTGTTAAAAGTTTATGGAAATCATATAAATGTCAGTGAATCAAACATTTGAGTACGAACAGATAATGGAAGTAGTCACGTCAAATTATGAGATAAAATATACTACTATCAACATATAAGTAAAATAAAAGTTAAATGAGAAATTAAAATTCACAATCAGAATGTCTCGTATATAATGATGTATAAAATGGATGGAAAAAAACTACTGGTGAACTTGTTTCCACTGATATACGTGTCGTGTGTTCTATACAAACCTAAGCGTGCTGTAGTCGTCCACTGAGGTGAATGGGGGTGTAATAGTTGCCAATCGAACGATGGTGGATCAAGGATGGAAATTGCAGTCTACCGACAAAGCACATTAATGTACTGTTCATTAAAATGTATGTTCGAGTTCATATAGTGCAAATAAACATGTATTTCTATCTTCGAAAGACGTCGACCATATTTAGGTGAATCTTATGGAATCAAATAGTCTGTCATTGGTAATATGGCTAACTGGTGACTTGAACCCACTGACTCCCGATAATGTAGTCCCATCAGTAATGTTGTCTTGGTAGAGATATCTCTACATTATCAGACGTCTACTAGGCCCAATGCCTCACACGATACCATGAATGAGCTTGCATGCTGTCCAGTAAAGTTTAACGAGGGGCCACATTTGGACATCAACAAAATTCAATGAAACGTCTTCCGTATGATCAGTTGAATAACCAACAACCAGTTTATCGTCTGTCCACTCCAGTCTTTGCCATACAACGTTTAGACCTCTCCTATATTTTCAGGTGAGTGCGTTTGGAGTGAAAGAGAATTTCAGTTGGCCAGCTGGGCGTTTGACAAGTGGCGAACACATCAATTCACATCATTACGAGTAAGTCACACTTTTGGCATTTGGCCCCATACTCCGATAGTTTCAACAAAGTGAGGGTCATTGCTTTTGCGTGCAACGTCTTCATAACACCGAGTCAGTCTTCGTCATTCCGTATGAAACTCAAACTCACTGAAGCAGGGAAAGGGATCTGGACGAGGAATGCAGCCCATTTAAGTGTGAGACGAAGGGAGCTGTGAAACCTCTTGTCGCTGGCTGTTTTGTCCTAAAAGGAAACATGATTTAATTGCTAAAAAGGTGATTGCAGATGATTGCTTCTTAATTGCTCGTCAGTAACAACATTGTCACGAGACGCCACCGCCACTTAAAGCTGTTGTGGCTTGCAATTATTGTTCGCCAGACAGTTTAGATAAACAAACAAATTGGAAACGTTAAAGTTTCCCTATCAGGTGAACAAATTCCTTCTACTTTACAAGGTCTGTCTCATTCAACTACTTCCTGGACAAATTTGTAGTACTGCGGTTCAACCGAGGCATACTCCGTCACGTGTCTGGGAATAGGTGATGTCTGCTGATGTGACAACGGAATAGGTATTACCCTACATGAACGATAAGTATGTCTAAATCCAGATTAAGTGAAATCGGATGATGACAGCCCGCTGTTTGCTCCGCGTCACACTTCAAAACTTACCAAAAGTTCAACATTACATAATGAGACGAAGAGTGATTCGAGGCTAGGACTCAATTACACATGAACTGTTAGAAGATACTTCAAAATGCCTAGTGTATGTGGATCGTCAGCTTATGCACAACCTTCGGGTGAGTACCACCTTCCTTAACGGACTGTGACTCAAATATCTCAATATGGATATGAGACAGCCACGTATGATGAGAGGAGCAGTAACAGGAAACACGGAAGCAAATTTTAGAAAAAAGGCTGTACAATACTTGTCTGTGTACAAGGGTTCAATGTAAAAAAAAGCGGTTGTTGTAGGGTTTAGAAAAGTGATCTTTCCGTACCATATGTTTGCTGTAGAATCTGCACCGCTCCCGGTAAAGTGTTTGACGCAGTGCAGTGGTTTTAGGACAGGAATTGTTGTGAGATGATTTCAGTAGATGTGTCTGAGAATTGACATTTAACTTTACGGAATGAACATCCGAATAAAAAAATAGTTTGGAGTAGTTTATATCATGTTGAAAATGCATTAAAAGGCATTTTCATTGCAACTGGGTCACCTCAGAAAACAAAAGCTGTAAAAACCACTTTGTGCAGTACTACGTGGAAGATCTCCACTTTCTGCGACTGTTGCGATCCTTGTTTTTATGTATTGAAATTGATCAGTCATCCGTAGGTAAACTACAATCTAACAAGTACCTGACATTAGCGCAGAGTTGGCAAAAGGAGATTTTTGCAGAAGTTATTTGGCTTTAATAGACAAACCTGCAGCAATAAAGAAAATTTAATCAAACATCCTATTGCAGTGACAGTGGCCGCGGTACTGTGGTTCACTGGTCATATGTGTAGTTTAACTCCGAATACATGGCCTATGAACAACGCCACTACTTTCATCAATCAGAAGACAATTGTTGAATTTAGTAGTAAACGATACTACTGTGATTGCATAAGTAGAGTAACTTTTTGTCTTCACAGTTAATCTCGCGTTTTACTGCCTGACATGTGTGGTGCCGAAGAGACCTGACAAGGCCGGATCATCTCGACAACATCTCACTGGTGCCCACTTGAAGAAACTAGTTACATTGGGATTTCTTGTCTAACTTGGACATCTTTATTTTCGGAACGTCATTCATTTCCTTACAGGATCAACTGTGGGAAAACGCGGTCTACTTGAAAGAAGCCAACGCACTCAGCGTGGAACTGAACAAAAATGTGAGTGACGTTCGATGACATGACCAGGATTAAACTAGTTACTTATATTGTTGCACATAATTCCGATGAATATTGAGCGACATGTTTAAAGAAGGATCAGAAGTGCCAGGGCGTAATCAGATAGTTAGCAGGACCTGAACATCATTCAGAACTGACCACAGATCTCCTATTCCCAGCTATTTTTAAGGCAGCTCCCTGGAAGTGGCTTTTGGTGATACATTGTTAGCAAGCCAATGAGATCGAGCCTTTGTGTATGATGATTTATTCGTGTGTAATATGAGGCCTGTAGGAGGGTAAACAACACGGTTGTCCCATACAGCGTGGTCAGAGTTCAAACCTGAACTGTTTTATGTTTATGCATTGCCTGCAAGATATAAATGAAACGAAAATCAAATGTAGTGCTTCTATTCTGACGGGGATGGCGGTGGAGAATTATGGACCTACTACCCTTTGACCAGTTGTGAGTGGTGTTCAATCACAACTCAAATGTCCAGTATTATAGTGCTAATACAAAACTGAACATCACCTGAAATTGCTGTTGCATTCTCATAGACACTCTAGTCGGCTCCTTTAAAGAAGAAGCACTAGACTCGGGTTTCAGATCTCGCCAATAGTGATATCCCTGCCGCGACTAAAAGTATAACTCCGTCCACGCTCAACAAGTTAGTGATTTTTGTGATTTCAACTTGAAATGCAATCTTAGTCGATGGATCATCGATTGGGGTTAACCGGACGTTTGCTGTTTCTCCTCTCAGGACGATCGGGCAGCCTGATCATTACTGACAAGCGAAAGTGGTCAAACGTTTATATACAATCATTCGGTCGTGTTAGTGTGAGACCAGTAACGTGGTGGCCAACACACTGTTGTAATAAAAGCGTGACCGGAGTTCTAGTCATCGCGGTGGCAAGGATATGCTCTACTGGCGAGGGCTAATAGGAACGAAGCTAGACTCAAATGCTTTCTTCTGAAAGGGACTGGCTGGATTGTCTATAAGAATGAGACAGCTGCGATCAGTTATGGATGGTGTTCAATGTAGGTGGAAACCAAAATCACCCACTACTGATCAGTAACATTGTACCACCAGTACAAACTACCCTTTAATTACAGGGAAGAAAACCCGGTTTGGTTAAATCAAGGCCTCAAATGTAGAAAAACAGACGCAAAAAGATTTACGAAACATCAGTAGAATCAGTTTAGCATCCTGTTAAATACATGTTTTATGGGCAGACCAATTAGATACTGACAGCGTCGAATTGGTCAGTACGAATTTGCTGTTCAGCATTGTCATGAGGGTGGTCGCACAACAAGTGGTAGACAAAACGAAAGGCAAGTACGTGCATATCAAAATCACAACAAGCGAACCAGAAAATGTAACCTTGTAACTGCGGTCCGAGTGAACCAGAAACACAATGAATCATCCATTTATAATCGCGAACAGGAGATCGGTAGAAAAAATGAATTTTTGAATCCATGAAACTCTCAGAGATGACTTCCATTTTGTGTTGTTGTTATCAATGTTGTGAATTGCATGGTGTGATAAATTTTTCTGTTCTGTCGCCCTCACGTCAGAAAAAAATGCGAATCACAAAGCAGATCATAAGGCCATTGTTGTACATAAAGAAATACAATTCACAATGAGACATACGCATTTGGCAGATAAGCTACTCTACGTTGGTTACAAGACTGTTACTATTTTGATGGCGAAAGTAAAATAATCATATATAACTAGTAAAACTTAAATCCGTCAGTGTTTTCCTACGATCCTACAACATTCACAAACTGTTGTTATTTGGCACAATGGACTCAAAAGTAGCTGAATGTGATCTCTGATCGACTGAGTAAGCTGCTCACGTTCCGGATTTATTCACATATTTTCTGTCATTCTGGACAAAAGAACAACCAATTCTTTGTACGATCAGTTTTCTATGTTAAACAGCTAAGTGGAAACCAAAATGTGTCAGTTGTATTCTTGTGCATGAAGTGGCTGACACTTCAGGCTGGTTGAACACTGGTTACATTGTTAACGCAAGCGAGTGAATCAGTTCCACATTCCAAATTTGACTTTATCGTGTTGCATCAATTCAAACTGCTTGCTCCTTGTGAGTTCTAGCAAGCGTTAGGCTTAATCGACATACACAAGACTCGACGCAGACGTTAACCGTAAGAGAACAACTTAAGATCAACACTATTTGCCATTGTTTCCATAAGTAATACATTATTTAAAACCTTAAAAATTAGGAGGAGTAGTAACTGATATACGTCCATAAGATGATCGACCAACAGGTTAGTTTTGCAGACGTGGCGCATATTTTACTGAATTGTTAAAACAAAGTCATTATTGTCCACCTCTCTTCAATCACTTTTTCTTTGTTGTGATTAGAAATTTAAGTAATCTTTTAGCACGCTGCTGATACATTTTAATTCTGTTGTGGATGCTAATAAGCTAAGTTATCAAAGGCGAACACTTCATTCGAGGTTCGTTAACGACTATCTGAATACAGATTACAATATATCACAGTGCTGACAACCGAATGAATCAGAGGAAACAGAAGTCCCAACAGAAAATAAACCAATAATCTTTTTTCCATCTTGCATCCATTTAAGTGACCTCGTTTATTGCTGAGTTTGGGATCTGCATAACCAAGCAGTATGACATGAGAATTCAACAGACCAATACTTACTGCAATGATGTACTCAGTATTAAATACCTCAACACCTACCTGCGGAAGTGGTTTAGCAGCCGGATAGGTTAAAATATGATTTTGTTCTGCCAGTATAGCTTTCAAAGCAGCCTTATGTTAACTGATAAGTGAACTTTTTTATGGACAAGGATGTATATATTCACATCGTGTCTATGACTCCGCTAACGAAATAATTTCTAACATTTCAACATTTTGATGTGGAATGAGTGAAATTGAACGTTTTGTTTTGAAGAATGTTCGAAATTTTTTTTTATCTCATTAAATGTACAAGGTCAAGTAATACAATAGGCCTACTGGGCAGAGCACTTATGTTACTGATGTTTGTTAACCGGTAGAAATATATCTATCCGTTAATGATACCCTGCATTGACAAACGATAGGGGTTCACCGTATTAGTGTTGCCATAATTCATCGGCCTCTTCTGTTTTGTTACACACCAGGTACGCTTTCAATTCGCTCTGCTGACAGACACACCATTCAGCCCTTTACCACCGGATTTCAATAATTCTTGCAACACAAGTCCCACAGTTGTCGACCACGAAAATTTTGATTCTAACACGACACCTCAACCCAAGCGTTGTGGCATCATACTGCCCTCGACTGTGGTGCCTAATCAGAACACGGTTAAAGAATTGGCACTATTTCGCTCGGTTGAGAGACATGTGCGTATAAAATCACAACGACACACTACGGTCGCGATCAAAGTGCAAGATATCACAAACGGTGCAGTGCACTACTGGAGTTTGGAGCGTTTCCGGTGAGTGGTTGGATTTGATTGTTCAATTTGTCACTCAGAAAAAGTTAATGATATTTATACAATCAAACACTCAACTTTCGGTCTGTAACCTGTTCATCGAATCCAACAGTTTAAGTTTGATTCTTATAATGGGGACCAAAAGGAAGCTGGTTGTATGTGAATGTTCAATGTAACGAGAAACAATTAGCCAATCAAGTCAGTTTTTAATATTGCTTTCTCGAAGAGATAACTGAATAAACGAACAATAAATGTGTGTGTCATCGGCACTGCCGGGACTTGAACCACGGACACGCTGTTCACGAGGCAACCGTGCTGATCACTGCACCAGTGACCTCACATTAGGCATGACCGAATTATCATATATGAACGCTCAACCACTTTCTCGTGTGAGTAATCATCGGGTTGCCCGAAAGCGGTAAGTGAAAGGCACGTGACGTTCTGCAAAATGTATGCAATGAAAACGAAAAGAAAGAGAGAGAGGGCAAGAAAAGCTTACGTTACTTCTGATACCTCGCTTGATTTACATTGCACCTAGACTCAAGTCATATGAGATTACAGTTCATTTCAGTGACTCCAATCTTTTCTTACCAACACTGACTTACATAACATTGTGACTTCCAACCAGAATGTAGGCTAAGCTAGACATAGCTCTTGTGAACAATTTTTGGGTAATTCCATTTTGCTACTGCAATTCGTTTGAATGTTTGGGTCATGACCTCATCAAAGTAGGTTCATAAGCTTACAACAAGGATGTCTTTCAAAAGCTGCTGTGATGTTGTCCCTGCACACGTCGTTCTGAACAGTGAAAAACAGAAGACATGCGATAGGTTGAGAGTGATTGCCTTTACAAACCTTCAAATGTGAACTGGCTGAGAATTAGCTGTACATTGTGGCCTCGTGACATTTCATCCCAAGGCCTGCTTACTATCTGTTGTCTCAAGGAAATGCTCTACATTTGCGCTTATCGATTCCGTTGTTGGGAATTGAAAAGTCTAGGAGAAATAGAAATAACGTATACATATGAACTAAAGGTATAATTCGTATAGGTCTGTCGAAATTCATTAATTTCTGACTGTCGTTCTGATTGGCGTTTGCATATGATAATTCAGTCGTGCCCATTGTGAAGTCAATGTCGCATTAATGAACACGGTTGCCTCATGAAAGTGTGACTGGAGTTCTAGTCAGGACCGTGGCAAAGATATGCACTATTGACGAGGTCAAATAAGAGCAGAGATTGTATGGGAATGTGACAGCTGCGATCAACTGTGGGTGGTGTTCAATCTATATGGAATGGCATTTTCTTACAGATATCTCCTTCCGACACTTCCTGTTGAACTGTAACGTCGTGCGAATTGTCTGATCTATAAACTTAGTCAGCCCACTCTCTCCACATATAAATTAGAATGTATTGGTGTTTAGTTTCTGTTCGGTAATTGAAATTATCATCGGCTACTCATAGAGGATCGGTCGGAGTCACATATGCATGATGTAGCAGACGGTTGGTAATCAAATGCCTGGGCGTTGCTTACAGTGCCCTGTAAACTGCTTTTTGCATATCAACAATGTTTTCATGAAAGTTAAGTGACTCGCCCTTTAGATAACCCACTTAAAATGATACTTCCAAATGTAGTAACGTCCATCTCCAGATTATCGTACCGCTTCCCCACTGAAAGCCATGGTCTTTTAAAACACGATTTCGAAACGACGTAGCTTTATGCAATGACCTCTTATCAAGTTTATTGTTTAACCATTCCGAAAAAAACAAGGAGATTGACGATGACAAATTTCAGAGTAACAGATATCTTTTATTCCCAGACTGGTTGTATGATTCCCGTGCACTTGAAACAGGGCGGGCAAATATTCAATGGCCTCTCACTTAGTCACAATTTTGATTGCCTCTACACCATAGTGAACAACTTTCTATCAATATGAATCCTTCTTGTCACTTTGGCCGTACAACAATAACTTCAACAGCTTGTAATTTCACTTTCAATCAAACTTTGTAACGTTTTCATTTTTCGGTTATTGTCACACATGTTATAGTATTATTTACTGAAATGTTAGCCTTGGAAGACTACAGGGCAAACTGTACAATCTACTCGATTTGATGATCATGTGTTCGCTCCCAAAATGTACGTGGGTTAAAGTGAGTTAGGCAAAATGACGGGATAAAATTAAGCTTATCCGATTGCAATGTATGCTGTCATACCAAATTTCCCCTCCTGTACAGGAAGCGACTATCACGAATGCGCGAACACTACGAACAGCAGACTGATTTTGCCCTCCTCTCATGCAGTGACGACAGTGTAGAGCCACCGACGATCAAATCCGGTTCAAATGAGACCTGTGAAAAGCCAAACCGATTAGGTGAAGATGATGAGAAAGAAATTCGGGATCCTTTTCAGGCTAGAGATCCGTGGTTTCGATTGATCGGTCGGTGAGTACCCCCTGTTTGTTTATTTGCTGCCCATAAAACCCACACAATAAAAACTGACGATTAGTTCCAACCCACTTAGTGACATACGTTATAATGGTAAACACAAGTCATAGTTTCTATGGTGCTATAGGTAGCTCAACTAAATTAACACGCACGGATTTGACAGAAGGTGTTCGCTGGAGAGACATACGGTACATGCCGATAATTCGTTTGCAAACTTTTTTCTAACCGTGTTTCTGTGCACTGTATCGGAATAATGTAATGAAATAAAGACACTCTCTGTTATATTAGCTCTTTGCGGGTCAAAACTGCAGCCAGCATTCTATATTTAAAGGATAATCGTGGTTGACCTTGGAAAAAATTGTCAACAACGAATGAAAGACAAGGGCATCAATATTGAAGGTCACATTGGACCAAATTGTTATTCGTTAGTAAAGAAATCGATCAACATGTGCTCTTGACATCTATGGTCTAACGGGTTAGGTATGCGATCACTCGGTAGGCTGCGTGACAAAACATGACGTTGATAAGTGGTCAATGAGTGAAGATAAAAGCTAAATCAAATTACGCACGTAATTTATAAATACTTCGTGAGTTATTGTTGAGAAACGAGAGTTTAGGTCACATAAGCAAGGATATTTCTGGTAAAATACCGTAAAGACGGCAAACTCCATTTTACGAAAGCATTACGGTTTAATTCACTACAACCTCAACCATCGATAGGTGATGTTGATACCATCTATATGTGTACACGATCTCATCCAAACTTTCACCAAGCAAAAGGTTTTTTAGGTAAACGTTTGGAGCTTGTCAACACAAACATCTTTTGCCTCATAACTGATGTTAATGCGGTTACAGTAAGCTACAGTAGGCAAGAGATGCACATCACGTGATACTTTCCCCAATAATTAGAAGGTCAGCTAATTTGGAAATGGATTTGACTATGTGGTCTCAAGTTGTAACATGAAGAGGATAAGTTGATTGGCTATAGAACTTTAGACGTCTGGACTATAATAAGTCTGTCAACGATCACAGTCAGGATGCTGCAAAGTGCAGTATGATGTATCTAAGTTCAAAATGAATGCTTACAGATTTACACACTGTCGAATAGAGTCAGATGTGAGCAATTCTAATTTATCCGGGATCCTGCATACGAGGCCTTTAGATAGAGTCAACAGTAGAATTACTTAGCTGGTTTTATCTGAACCTTTGGACAAAATAACTAACACAAAAGAGAGTGACGTGCTTGGAGTGTTTACACGCACACTCACCTCACAACCAAGAGGATAGGAACCAAACTCCATGCTGGGAACCGAATAAACACTGAGAAGAACTCTGATTGACATATGTACTTGGTGCTTAGTAATGTTACTTACAGTGAATGTGTACAAGCTTTTGAGTACGGTAGGTCGAGTGGTGAACCACCTAGCGCTTACGGCAGGAAGCGCATTAATAAGACCGAAGGTAACCAAGTGATGTATAACGTACATGCCAGTAAGACGATATAATTATAGCAAACAGCCAATAGGATGTCAACTCGCATATATATGACGCAATCAGTTATGAACAACTTGAGTGGTGATTAGTCTCTACAGTTTGACGTGATCGTCCTAACGAAACTGAAATCAAACATAAGCATTGATTAACCCGTAAGCAGATATCTTTCACAGGACAAGGGACTGAACATTCTGATAAACCGTGTTATTTTGGAATAGAGAAACCTTTGATTAGTAGTTCTTAACCAATGAAATTTAGCTACATGAAGTGTTTTCACAGGCTGACAGGGATATTGGAAGAAATTTCTACAACGAGCATGGTTGACTTATAGTTGTGTATAGCTATTACTTATGACTAACTAGTATTTTATAATTAATTTCTGTGTGGCGAAATTCTTGATGCATATGTCACTGTTTGTCAACAACCTATGTATGCCAAATGATCGAGATTTTAGTACATCTGTTCAGCGGTTCTTCTAGTCTGAGACATTTGAAACACGTAATTAATGACAGAATAAATTTGATCAATCTGTAATAATTTTGCAGTAATTCACTTTCGGTTTAACCAGTATCGATTCGAACAGTACTAACCTATCCGTTGTTGTCACACTGTTACCATTTTTGCTTGATCACATCGACATATGGATGCTGCACGTTCACGTTTACTCGTTAGAACATTCGTAGGTTCACAAGTTTCATAGAGTCCAAAGTATTATGCGGTAGCCACTATCACAGTAACTAACGGCTGAGAAGCGGTAATCCTAACTTCGGTAATGAACTATCATTCACTCTGTATTGTTTCTTCCAAACTATAGCCTAGTTACAATCTTTTATTTCCCTCGATTCGTACTGCCCCGTTAAGCTGCTTTATTTATCTGAGCAACCTATTGTTCGAGACAAATCTGGTTCAACGTGTGGCCATTGTAAATCAGCACGGTCAAGTTAAGGGATTTATTTGCGTGGCAATTGAACTGACTTCTGATTGCTCTGCTATCGATTCCACCATGAGTCAACCAGAGGACAACGACACCGTTCGATCAGTGCTTACCACTCCGGTCGTGTTTGACAATCGGGCCTATATCGACTGGGTAAGTGAGAGAAGGTTATAATTTTAAATACAAATGCTGACAGTTCCATAGTGAAACAGAGTGCCTCAAATGATGTTCAAATAATATCGCCGTAGCATAATGAAAGGCTAACTTGCTGTATAGCCAACCACCCCTGATTGGACTGGTCGTAAATTTGCCTCACAACGCTTTCAGAAAAGAAAATACAATCAACAGACACGTGCGTACACCGATAAAACGACGTGGACTAATGACTTCGAGCACCTGGTCACCCATTAATGCAATTCTAGTGTGATACAGCTAGTCCATAGTGCATCAACTCAGCGATTCAGGCAGCGTGTTTGGTGGCAGCTTGGTTGTCACAAAAATGTCTAACACGTAGTCGGATGATGATGCTTACGACGTCTGTGATGATGGCTCTGTACTGTGTTTGTCATGATGTTTCACATGGGGTAAGCAGTTGAGTGAGAATGCCGCAGTTAACGTGCACACATTTAACAACATGGAAGCCGGTATGTGTGTTTACTGTATCTTAATTGGGGATTTTTATTGTCACAAGCCAAGCACCACTAAAATGTTCGCACAGTCTAACTCACTCACTAGGTTGTCTACTTCGGTATATCCATTTGGACAGGAAGTTCTGTACTAAGTGATTCTTTGTGAAAATGTTTTAGTTAGTTTCTTACCTCAATTGGAACTTGATCATTTCGATAATTCTTCGACTGTAACTCATACACTTTTAAAAGTTCAATATACAGTGTTGACCAAAATGAGGCGTTCAGATATTTTCCAAAACAATAAAATAAAATGAAATTCTCAACAAAACCGAAGATTTAATGTTTTCAAATTCATGAATATGAAATCAGTGTAATTCGAAGCACAGGGGTTTTGTAAAAATTTAAACACGTGCTTTATACTTTATACAATCGCATTGGCCAGTAGAGCCTTTCAGGGAATTTCCAATGTCAACGGAACAGAGTTGCTTAACTCACTCCGACAGAAGAGTACCGGGAACTATTATATATAAGTGACACATCTTGGCAAAGCACGATCACGAACATATTTTTGAGACAGAGTCAACTACAACTGACAGCACGGACCACAATAGTTTTCTGAAATTTTCTACCTTGACCGCGTAAAACTGAACTCCTATAACCAATATCGATTATCCTGTCAGTTTTGATATTGAACTCATCATTTATTAGACATTGTGAAGTGCCAGCTTTATTATTGTGGTATGCTCCCAAGTCAACAAAAAATGACCTTAGATTCCCCTTCAACTTGTCGAAATGAATTTGGTGGCAACGAAATCGATACTCATCTTAGCTACCGTGACAAAACTGTTGCGCTTGTTGTATCCCTTCAAACCAAAATCGTTGTGAACAATTTGATGTTGATTTTGTTTCAGCTGTTTTCTTTCATATCGTTGCCTAAACAAAGCAAAGTTTAAACATATTGTATTGTGAGGAGCTTCATGAATGATACTACCGCTCATCGTCGTTCTTTCTGTCTAGCTAGCTGATTTGATCTTGTCTTGAACGAGCGACAGTGTGCATGCACACAAGCTGTTATCCCCACCTTGTAATTGATTGTATGTTGCAGTTAAGAACAGTATGGATTTGGGCATGTTCAGGCACGTTTCTTTCCCAACTCACCCATAGATCCTGTTGTGAGCATAATTTTCGTTGAAAAAGTTATATACACCAAGCCCTCAGTCGAACGATTTGGAATTACACACGCAAAGCTCACTAGAAAGAGAGTTTTAATGAGCACTACAAGTGTTCAGACAATGAGCTTCAAACTAAGAGAGTAAGAACACTTCTAGCAAGAAATAAAAGCGTCGGGAATCACCCCATCCGATGACCCCAACATTTCCTGGAAAGGTCAAAATAATCAAGTATCTTTTTTCAATATTTTTGTGCTTCTGTCAGTTATCTGATCACCAGATGTCAGAAATTGAACAGTTGATGTGCGAGAAGGAACCGAGTTTCATCGATCCGGAAATGTTACCAGTAGACGTCATCACCCCTCGGCCAAACGATAACAACTACCGCGAGCGGAATGGTCACATGCCAGATGTAGCGAAACCCTTGGAATCACAGAAAGCAAATGGTCCACGAAATCAATTTTTTTCCCAGAAAACCTTGAGTACGTTAGTCTATATATATATTTTTATTTGTTTATTTCACAGACGATGTCTACTAAACATTTTGTCAGTAGAATAATGTTTGAAACAAAATGAGACTTCAGACCTAAATGTCGGAAAATTCCCATAATATCAAAAGCAACGACGTGACCAACAATTGTTTTCGATAATTCTTTCTCAAGTCAATACAACTACATAGGTTTCATCAAGATGTCGTAAGACAAGGCGCAAAAAACAAGAAGTGACTGTTCACGAGTGACAATGAAGGCTAATATTAGATTACGCACACACTAATTGGTTAGGCCCGGGCCAGACGTTAGCTGGATGTTACGTCACACGGTCAGGGTCGAATGTTTGTGTGTGGTTAGATTTGATGTGATTGATCTGTGGCCACGGAAGTTGCAAGGAATGAACAAACTTCTTTTGAGAACACTGGTTAGGGTTGCGTAATCTAATAGCGATCGATTCGGCGGTCGCCAGAATGCGCTGACGGACTGTTTTTGGTTGAGTGTTCGCAACTCTGTAGATAACCTGGAATGCTTTGCTGATGTCTATGTGATGGTTGGTGTCAGCTAGATGTGCAACAATGGTGCTGGTAATTGATTTACGACAACCGGTTCCAATCCAAGCTGGATGATGTTCCTTGATCCTTTTTGACAAGCGCCTAGTCGTAAGACCAACATATTCTGTAGTACAACAGCAGCATGATTGTGGACTGGTAGTTTGTCGTTCAGGCTCAATCTTAACATCGGCACTGTTGTGAACCAACTTCTTAAGGTTGCCGCTGGAAAGGTACGTTTAAGTGATCGGTACATGCTGCGGTTGAACTGATCTGCTACAGTATCCCCTTTAAACGGCAGTTTTATAAACACGGCTTTCTTTTCAGCTGTGGGCATTACCTCATGCGGGATTTTGGCCTTCGTATTTGAAATGATGAATTGCTCTGGATAGCCGTTTTCCCTCAATAGGTTTTGAACTGTTTTCAGTTCCTGCTCTACTGCGTCATCCGAACAAATCTTTCTTGCTCTAGTTGCCAGGCATTGGGCTAGATTTCGTTTCTGTTCAAGAGGCACAAAACTATTGAAATTGGTATATTGCCCTGTCTATGTAGGTTTACGATATACCGACCTACTCAGTGTACCGCCTCGACGTCTGGTCAATTTGATGTCTAAGAAGGGGAACTCGTTGTTCATTTCCTCTTCTGAGGTGAAGCGCAGTGAGGTGTGTGCTGCATTAAAAATCTGAAGGATGGTTGTTAACTCGTCTTCTGGCTGTATAACGACGAATACATTGTCTACATATCGGCGGTACATGTCAAGACTCTGAATGGTCGACTGAAGTTGGGGTTCTAATTTGCCCAAGAATACGTCTGCCAGTAACGGGCCTAACGGGGATCCCATTGCTACTCCATCCGATTGTCGATACAGCTCACCGTTGAACAAAAACTGAACATTGAGGGTGCACCGCAAAAGTAGTTCTTTTAGGTCCGATTTTTGCAATCCGAACATACTTTCGGGTTGTTCAATCTGATCACACAAATAGTTAATTGTTTCCACCAACGGAACATTCGTGAATATTGACTTGATAAAGAATTATCGAAAACAATTGTTCGTCACTTCAGACCTACTTCAAATAATGAATTTGACCGATATAGTAACCGTAAAAAGAGTTTGATCCCAAATATAGATTTACAGTATTTGTCTGTTGCTCAAACTATTCCGAAAGTTGAGGCGCATAACTTTTGACATTGCTCATTCAGCTCAAAAGTAAACAATAGCCACTTCTTTTTCTCTATTGGTTAGCTGTGCTAAGTTGAATATAATGACGAGTAATGAGAACGAAGTGAAAATGTTCGATATACACCCATGTGTGCATCGACCGGATTTAGTGGAACGCTGTAATTTCATAAAATTGTATTGGGTAGATCATTAAAGTTGAAGGAATAAAGGAAGCATATGGAACAAACCGATATTTATAATGAGAAACATTCAAAATTTAGCATGTGTACCTCATATATAACGAACAACAACTGACTAGTAACTTCAAGCAAAGGTTTAACACAATTTCGATTCACCAAAACTAAGGTCATGACCAAGTTTTTTTAATGTATGCGCATCCTGGACTTATGCATCAAACGTTTGCGCGCTTGATTTGGTCTATTTCTGACAGGTCTACTGTGCCCGAAGGGTTATTCAATTACTTGGCGGGACGAAATAATGTGACTTCGTTCTTGTTGTTTCTCTTAGTGCGTAAATTGTTCCATACAGTATATAAATGACTAACTCAGAGTTTAAGCTCTAGCTGAAGGCACGCCGGCAAGTTAAACATAAGTACCGTGTTACGGGTACCTTTACAAGCAGCTCAACTTCCTAGTCCTGGAACAGTGATGAAAAAGACGTTAGAAATTGCTCTCCACGACCAATCCCTGTTCAAATTCGCGTGAAGCCAGTTCATACTCCCGGAAACGAATGAGATACTTCCTAAAGAAATATGAAACTGATAACAGCAGGTAGATGTGGACGTTAGAAACCAATCAGTTAACTTCGTTTATTCAGTCATCATCGATGCGTTATTTAACTAAGAAGGCTGACTTGATCGATACGGAGTACTAATGAAAGTTAGTCGGTAGTCTGCAAATGCTGCTGGTTTAGCTTTTGGGATTATAAGTATTGCAACAAGAAATCAATAATACTGCCAAGAAAGTTAAGGTAAATCCAATTTTTGAAGCCAACGGTGGGAATATATAGATATTAATTGTACGAAATCAGGGTTACCCCAACTCAGTGCGTTTTTCATGGCTTAAACCAATCCGTATTAGGTCAAAAAGCCAATCTAAAGTGTACACAACCATGTTTTCCTAACACTGTTTTCTGCTATGCTTCTCTCCTATTTGTCCTATAAACAGCCGAAAATGTCGAATTAATGGATGCTGTGCTCCGAGAAACACTGGTTGATATGGATGGTGAGCTATACGGAACGCTCAAACTTGGTTCGGACATAACTTTTCGAATCACTGTTCTACAGATGACCGGTATTTCTACAGAATACACCGAAGTCTTTTGTCAATACTTGTAGGTCCATCATTCTTATTTGCACGTTGTTTGATGTTGGGAGGAGTTAAATATCACAAGAGAAATGCGGTTGCGCGGCGTTTTTGATATTCTATTGGTTTCAAAATGATAACTTTATGTTATCGAAGTAGCAACTATGCATTCATTGACAAACACTTACTTTCAGCCTGTTGTTATAGAGATTGGTCAGGGCATAAAAAAAGCTCAGCGTTGCGCACATTGTTCTGAAGTTCTTTGTGGTATTCTGTTTAATTATTGATAAACTGATGGTTTATAGTGTTTGCAAATTCACACTGAAACGAAGTTAGTGTGAAAGGTATGAAACAAAAGCGTATTCAGTAAGAACACAGACTAATGACAGCAAACATCCAGCAGTGCAGCCAAAATGCGGTGTGGATCAACCGTCAGTATGCCATGTCGATAATTCAAGCAATTTGTTAATCACTCGGTCATGGAAAAATAGTGTCACTACGTTCGATACTTTCGGTCGGTGATTAAAACATGAATTGGGGATGACCGAATCACCTGACTGCTTCTAGATTATCCACTGAAGACATATATGTTGATGTGCATGCAGTGTGCATCAAGGCGGTGTGTAGTGTTGAGATTTCTGTTTCTGAAAATCCAGAGTGAAGTTGAAGAACTGGCAGAAGCTCATAGATGCAAGCAAATCGACGTGATCTGATGCCATCATTACACTTATATATATATATATATTGTAAATGACAAGCAATTATAAATCGAAACTTCGGCTATTTAAAATGGCAAATCATAAAATTATCCAGTCTACCGTTACAACAAAGTTGTCATACTCACTGGTTTTCGGCCAAATCGGGTAACTGTCATAAAAGTTTTAGTTCCTACATACTTGTGTCAACGTTACAAATAATTTTTATTGCGTTTGTCCGAAAACATGCAAGGTCCCGTCCAGAAATGATAGAAACATAACTTTGAAAGTGTAGATTGTGACAACCCTTGCAGGTTTCTTCTCTACATATATTGGGTTATGATAGCCCACCTGTCCTAAGTATTCTCGTGACATTCAGAAATTATTTATGCTCACCGTCTTCATTTTTCGTAATGAACTCAGCGTGAGTGTGCACCTCGTTGAAAGTTTTCAACAGATTTAAAAACCATCGAACCTAACCGTTGTGTATTTTGACCCCTTTTCAATTACGCGGTCAAATAAGCCAGCACAAAGCCTTTTACCCATTTGTCAACTCCCCTTGTTCTGTGCTGACGCCTGAGTAGTGGTTGCATAACCATCATCTAATTTTCTATAGGTATGTTAGTCAGAGATGTGAATTTATTCTTTACCGTACTCACTTTTAAGGCGTTTTTCTAAATCTATAAAATAAATTAATAAAAACCGAACTGATTTCCATAAATGATAGTGAAATTCAAACACACTGACTACCTTTAAATTAGAATGAACCTATCCTGGGTAACTGTGTATGATAAGAATACATTGACATCGTAACTCGGAAACTCCAAAATGTGGTCGTTCATTTTTTTTACAATTTAAAGTTTCTTTTTCCTTGCATCCGTTGTCCAGATGAGTGAAAACGGTGTGCGCAGCTTGTAAAATGAAAACACCAAAATGTAGCTATCTCTTATGTCTTGTGCAGGTTATAATTAGATGGAACACGTGAATCACAGCTGGAATAATGATTGAAAAATTTTATTAGTGATTCTACAACATCAGGAAAAAAACGGTATAGCGAACAGACTCGTTTTCGGTTTTTTATCATTGGGCCAAATATATAACATCTGCACAGAACATTGTTGTCAGGGCGAAACGAGAAAAAATAACCAGTTCAAATAGGGTCAAACACATCACCAATAGATATGGAGACAACGTTTTGATACAGTTGCGTCAAAATTATGACGCCTAATGGAAACGTGGCGGAGAATGTGTGTGGGGTAGGCCGTGATAAAAAAGTGCTTCTATACGTACGAGGGTGAGTTATTACCTTGGACTCTGATCGCCTTCTTGGACATTTGATTTTCCCACCGCAATTTGACTACCCTTACCAGCTCCCAAATTTTGAATCAGAGGGACAGCAAACTTAAAATTAACCCAAGGTTTGCTTCGGATTCACCTCATCAGTTGGCATACTGTCTAACTATTTCTAACTGGTTCTGATCACCAGGTGCAGAGGTTGAAACGATTTCCGTGTGACTGAATTATTGCACATGGCCCCACTCTCTGCGACTTTCTTAACGCTGGCATGTGTTTCTCACGTGGAATTCTGAATAGCCACCTTCTTGTGATGGACCGAAGCTCTCATCTACACTGTCGGTTCTAGCATAACTGGCTTTCAGAAGAATACTGTTACTATTCTTAGTGCTTACTGGGTGAGCACACTACGGCACTTTATGACAAATTGCACTAACTACAGCAAATAGAGTCTTCACATTATACTTGTACATAGTTTCATGACGGTCACTCACAAACTAACACTCTATTCTGGTCGACTTCGTCTTTGTTTTAACTCACCAGGTGTGAACAAGGTTTCAACCAATGACTGTCTCATTACGAGATAAAATGCTGTCTGCTTCCCCACGTGACTTGTACGGATGGACAATTTAAGACGCCGGACGCCATTTAAAACACTAAATTTTTCTTTTATCCTTTAAGGTAGCATTCACTGCAAACTGCTTCAGGTTTTGATTTGGAATTTTGTGACTGGCAGCGATTGTTATAAGCTTGAAGCTCGTAAGACCAGTTTCCGACTGATTATCACACGTGGCTCCTACCTCAAATATTTCTAGTTTTAGTATATGTTCAGAATCTATTTCTATCTGACCGGTATCGGGTTGGTGTGTGACAGTTCGATTGTGCTAACCACGCTCAGTTGGCAACTGTCTAGTTCACCATAGACCATTCGATTAATCCATCCCGGACGAACTCTTTCCATGAATGCCAAGTTACGGAACAACTACTCTTCACTCACAACATCTTATTGCGCACGTGACTAGTAGAAAAAGTCAAACTTGTGCAATCACAAAACGAGTAAAGTTTCAGTGAACTTGTATTTAGTTTGCGGTATGTTACTAAGACATTTTATCATCTGCCTGGATAAAAAGTCTCGGAGGTAAGGCAAATTGGGCGGAGTATCTGAGGTTTCCGAATTAATCCTTCATGTTGTCTGGGGATGCATTGCCACTGGAACTGAATAAATTGCCACTCAACTGGCGTAATTAAGCAATTTATGACAGTTTTCTTCCAGTGAACTTCTCTTGGTAAACAGTATCTTACACTGTTCTTTACGAAAGGTAGGCAAATCGCCAATGGTCTACCATCTGGGGGAATCTACTGGTTGAAAGAGCACCGCTGTTGTAAATCTTCCCTAGCCTATCATGTTTACGGTTGATCTAAACACGAATGAACCAGATCGACGTGAAGTATCAAGTTAAACGTGTGTATCATGATGCATATCCATAAATTTAAAGCGGAAAATAGAACTAAGCATGTTGACGAATATAAACGAACAAACAAGATACCAAGGGGACTGAACCCCGCACCCCTTACAAATATACATAAACCGCGATTATGATAGTGTTTCACGTATTAATATTCCACACAATTCTTTGCAGTTTTCAACATCAACCAAATGAAATATTCTGCACCAAACCAATGAAAAACTCTCCTGATTCAGAGCTTGTCGGCTTCTATCATGCCCAGCAAGTGAGTACTGATTTTCAATCGTATATTAGACACAAAAATTCCGTTAGTTTACCAAATGCTTCTCCAGAAAAACTGTTTTGTACACTAAGATTGACATGTTCTGTTAAGAATAATCATTTGCTTTCTACACATAAAGCAAATATGAAATCGGTGCCGATTAGGGACTGTTTTAAACCTGTCGTTCCCTTTTATGCTCAGGTATACATTGTCCTGTGTAATGAACCTCCAATGTACTTGCAAGTCACACCAAACAGTAAATAAAACTGACAAACAGCTGTCATCTGCAATCCCATCAAAGCAATTCACATCATTCATAGATTATGGTACATGCCCACAACCCGTTCGATCTGCTTACGAGGAGGGTACATTGATCATTTACCCATTGATCCCAGACTGAACCTGGACCGGTTGTTCGAAGGAAAATAATCTGTGTATATGGTATAGGTTAATCTTGGTTCCTCTGAGTAAGTGCGGTTTCTGCGTTGGTCTGTCAGATGCACTAACCAAGGCTCTGGCTATTTACGGTTGGGTCAGTCTTAAATTGGTTAGTCTATCAAATGACCGATTAGTAGTGAGATTTCAATGCCTAGTGAATCTCGGCGTAAACTTAATGAGAAAGTCTACCGGGTCAATCGATCTCTAACAACATCTGGTGGACAACACATGAGACGGGGCTTCGAAAACCGAATCTGACTGAGGAAATTCTAAGCTGACAGAGTGAAATCATGGTTCAGCTGGTAGAGCGGTTACAACGTTTGAATCTCCTTGCCGAATCTAACGAAAGCTGGGATATTTCTTTATCGAGATTGTTATAAAAACAAGATTTGTTGATGTTTCATTTCCTTCATGAGTGACTGAGCAGTCTGCTTACAGTTTTTATCTTAGTGGTAACAAAAATTTGCTTACGAAAATTTGAGAAGGTAGATGCGAAGAGATGAAGTAATTTCACGGTTTAAACAGTCAAACGTTGAGATTGCTGCGCACGTGTCAGACCGCTAGATTGCAAATCGTTGGTATGGCTTTCAGCAGGACTACGTTTTGACTAATTTAGCCATGCTGTACTGCGGCTGATAAACAGTTCGGCACTTTCGCGGAATTATAGGTTTCCGATGGAAAGATTCCTTGAGTGCTGGGTCAATGTGTTTATTGCATTTGCTGATCAAGCTTAAATCGTCTGTAACAGCAGTTAATCACAAACTGGTTGGAGTTAATAGAACGAGTCGGTTAGATTACATCTCGAATTTAAATCGACGTGAAACTTGGGAGCCAGAATGTGCAAGCAGGTAGACGTTGAATAGGTGAACAATAAGGTTGATGGGACGGATTTGTGAGCATCCATGTACATGAATCAATAAGACGTGAGTACTTAATCGAATAGCCTCTGAAGGCTGAATGCTATTCAAATTCCGTTGAGTGAGAAATGTAATGGCCACACAGCGCAATTGTCTATCGTTTAAAATGAATGGCGACCGAACAGCTTCTCGTGGTTGTTGAGCTGATTAAGTGGAAAAGTATCAACTGATTAACTGGTGGGGAAGAAAGAAGTCACAGTTAAAAAATGGTTTTAGCATGAAAATATTGAAAACGGTCACAAAACACTGGGTAGTCAACATTGGAAGATGCTTCCACCGGAGTCACATCAGCGTGTGGGGAAAGTTTGGTAGCGAATAGACTGAATAATTATGAGGCATGAACAATGCTATGTTTATCCTGCCTTAGCCCCCTCCAAATGAGATGGTGAACTGTTGGAACCCGGAGGAGAATCTGTTGTAGTAGGGCAAACCCTTACAAAGTCGACGCGGAATCTGTTACAGCTGTTACCAGTTTATAGGTCAATGCACACAAACAACACATACATATCCAGTCAACCAGGTTTGAATAATGGAAGGTAACTGCGTTTCCAGGATAGGATACATTTGGTAGAATCATATCAGAACAGCCATATTTTATGGGAACGATGCAATTCAAACTCAGATGTAGGGAATCGCGAGAAAAGTCGGAGTTATGAAAACGCTGGAAGGATATCACGCGAGAACTTGATTTCGCACCGAAAGGTTCCCTAGACCGTACAGATGGGAATACAGATCATTAGCTTTGATAATGAAATTAGAAACTGGGATGACATTTTTCACATCACGCCATCCGCATATTAGTCATTGACATTCATTCAGATGATCATTGTTACCAGATGATGTATGGGTAGTAAGACGGGTGAAGGCAACGGATAATGTAGCAAGGGGAAGTGCGTGTGTGTGTAATTTGGATCGATTGCAATAAACCGACTTACTTATCCATAGACTTTTCGTTGGTGTTCAACCAAAAAATCTGAGGTTTCACAGTTTCTGAGGCAAAAAAGTATGGCGTAGCTGTAGGTGAGGTTTTTAATCCTGCAAGAGGACAACAAACTAAGTTTGCTGAAGTCGTTTTCTGACACAGAAATGTCGTACTACAAATCGATATCTTCATGTTTTGGCAATTTTCTGTTGCCTTGTTCTAGAGAACGATATGAGGCTTCCAAGCATGACAATTTACTTCAACACAGGCATTCAGGGAGGCACATCTGTTTTATATAGCCAATTTTCAACACAGTTAAAGAATCGTTTGCCATATTGTCACAGATAGGTTAATCTATCCGATATAGGTGAATTTATTTGCGAACATAGTTTGAAGCGGGCTGAAAACATCAGTACGGTGAAGTCGGTTTCAAAGTTAAAACAACAGACGTGTATTGGTGCATCTTGTTTCCGTCCCTCCGTGGACTACTGGCTTTCAATCAAATTACTTTTGTGTAATTACAAGGCGCGCGATTAACAGGTTTCAGTTTTAAAATGGGGCAACACCCACACTCGATCGCAACCTTTGCATTCACATACGCTTTTCGGCTAACCCACTTCGAAAGCAAGCACTAGACCCTAGTTTCGCTCTAATTAGTGCATATCCTTGTCCGAATCGGAGTTTGCACCCTAACCCTCAGGTTTGTGAAACTAGCGTGTTAACCACAATGCTAGTAATCTTACAATAGGCACGACCGAATATTCGAATTAAGGTCTACACAGTTTCGTATATAAATAGCTGTCGAGTTGCACTTGTGTTAAGATAGCAAGGGATCTCATTTAGAAAATCGCGAACGCTATTTGTCTCACTATTTTTCTGTTTACGTTGTCTACCAACTCAGTTACATTCGCGGTGACGTTTACATAAGTTAATAACGACCTCAGCAAGTAGCGGAACACGTCCCGTCCCAAAATGTGAGATCCGAGTGATGGCACAACAATCTTAAACCACTGAACCTGTTGCTCGAAATCCCACACCATCGACTGCTAGACACATCATGACAACAAGTCATCAAGCTAACCACCTTATATCACTCAGTATAGTGTTACCACATCATAACTCGAAGCTAATGGGCTTTCGTGAAGCTATGCTGATTAGAAATCGCCAATTAGTTTTGTGTATACAAAAGTACTTGGAGCAACTCACCTGGTTGCGATGGTATTGATGACATGATCTTGGTGTGCATGTATACCTCTTCATGCTGTGTACGTTTCTGTTTGTCCGTCATATATCATCTACGTGTTGTAAGTTTGGGGTTGACAAAAATAACTCAAGTGTTAATGTATCGCAACATGTGCTCTTTTTGCATTAATCAAGTTGGTAAAAGGAACCTAGTACATCTTTCCAAGATGTTTGACTGTTTTATGGCTGTGTGCAATAAAAGACTGCGTATTATTGGTAAAACCTGAGGCCTACTCTCCTGTATTGTTGGCTGGTAAACATAAAACATTACACTAACAGCTGTATCGCGTTCCCCTGAATAAGTAAACCGTCAAAGACTTGACAGACACTAGATGAAGGCGCCTTTTACTCTCTAAGATTGTGATCAATTTTCATAGACCTAATAAACATAATAATTCTCTCTCTGCTGTCGTAGATCAGCTTGCTTTCAGTCGTGGATACTCTTGAAATTTCAAACTGAAGTATCAATTCAGCCTTACCATGATGGGTCTATTTCTCTTACAGTTCACAACGACTGTAACACTTGCGTTCCTCGACTACATTCGTCATCATCCTCTGGGTTTTGAAATCTATGGTCATGTGAGCGACATGTCTAACAGTGCAGCACTTGAGAGTCAGAGAACAGTTTCCCTACCCCGGTTAGTCACAAACCATTCGATATTCACGAGTGTCTGTAATTTTATTTCAGTACGCATGCTTCCCAAACAAAACACGAAGTTAATGCAGCTTATTTGATATTGCACATCATTTATAAGCCTCAACCTTGGTGTGTTCTCTTGGTATATCGTTGCCAAAGATCCTACTAACGAATATGCGCGGAAAGGTTTCAAGGTATCCATGTTTTGATTTGTTCAAAGTTTACACATGAACCCTATAAACCAGCTTATTCAAATTGAATGCCTGTCAAACTCGATCGCGGGCGTTGTATACAGACAATAGTTCAGCGGCGGCTTTCGAAAGAGAACGTTAGACTCGAGTTTCGCTGTTGTTACAGTGCACCGGTATTGCGTTTTCTTGTTACGGGTCGACCCGACAGAACACAACCAAACAGGAAAGGTGGAATAATTCATCATTCGAAATGTATTACGTTCGAAGTAACGGTCGGGAACAGGAAGTGAACTGACGAAAATATTGTTTATTGATCGTTATAACCGTCCATCAGAATAGCAGCTCAGCCTCAATCATGAACTACTCTCTACATTCCAGTAAAGTGACAAGAATTTCGAAAGTCAAACGATCGCGATATTATAAATTTAACAAAATCTCGCATGGTCAAATTAAGTGCAACCGGCCTTGCTGAGAATTCCGCCTAGGTAACCAGCGAAGCAAAGGAACCTGGTTGTAATGTTTGTTCCCCTTCCCGAGTACCTGAACTGAACATACCGAACGACTCTTGGGAATAGCCGACGGATGTTCTCAGGAATGAATTGCACGGACAACAAATACTCCACCCTTTGTTGCTAGCTGGACGCAACTAAAAATCAAGCTTAACTGACTTCACACAACTTTTTAAGCCGTTTGAACAACGCAGTCATATAGTGAAAATATTGAACAAAACAATCAGTTGGAAAGAGTTTGTTCATTCACCTATCACAATGATGAGCAAATCGTCATTTAGTCCGACAAGCCCGATTGTTAGTTGTACTAGAGACTGAATGAAGGATGGACTAATTACCGTCCGTCCAGTGTCTGTCAAAGAGCAGTTCATGCTTGTCAACTTTCTGATGAGTGTCTGGATAATTCCATCCTCCGACTTACAGCTACTTAATCTGTATAAACATTGTTCCCCAATTATAAATTTATGTAACGAAGTCAAACGACCGGTTTGGAAAGATCGCAATATCATTTCGTTTATTCTCATCAGTTGCTACCCTCAGCATTGATAAAACATAGAGTAATTAAACGAATAGACTTCATAAACCAAGTCAATCCATAAAATAGTCTGTTAACGATCAACACAAGAGCAGATTAGTGACAGACTAATTTATAGATGGGTTTGATTAAAAAGCTGTATTAGTTTACGTTTTTTGTTTTGCCGCTGTGATGTGTAGCAGCTTAGAAGAACAAACGTAATGGCATTAGGATTTCGAGAAACCGGTTTTCTGATTTCTATATTAATTGTGCCTCGTTCAAGCATTCAAGCTGGGCAATGTGTATTTTCAACAGGCAGTGTTGATTAATCTCTTTCTCAGTAGAGGAATGTGGCTTCTGGAACGGACATCACAGAAAAGCTTTTTGAATTTCGGCTGATTGGATTGATTTTCGTGCACTAACCGGCAGTTGAAATGCGTTCTGATTCGTGCAATCGATCGTTTACTTGAAGACAGCTAAGCTATTATGAAGTCAAACAAAAAATTTACACTAAGAATTAGACAAAGTTGAATAGTATCAACCAGTAAACTGCAAATAATCAGCGAAGTAGTTAGCAGCAAATTCAAATTACCAAATATATAAGACTTGCGAATTTTTTGCCTTCGACGAATATAGGCAGCCACGAACTATTCCTGTTCATCTATCTTACTCCCGTGATTCCACGTAAGTCACTCATGCGGGAGCCCCGATCCAGATTATGCTACATCTCTTCGTGCATAAATATATTTGTTAGTTTCTGACGGATTTTAACATTTATTGTTGTGTACATTCTCACGAGTGTACGACAACTTCTTCTTGTGTCTATGAGCATCGAGCGGACATTATCTTTGCGGGTTGTTTGTTCTAATATTATACGTTCCAATATGAGATAGTTTCCAATTTGTTCAACATTTTCAAACCAGAACATTAGTAATTGTCCACGCTTATCATGATATTCACGTCGCATACTTGCATGAATGACGGTTACACGTCCGTTTATTGAATTGGTAATTCACTCTTTTCTTTACAGAAGAGGAAATGCATTGCTTATCTATTTTTTCTAAAATCGTTTGCTAATAAACTCCGCATAAATATAATTGGTAGCAACCTGACTTGTTGTGTTACATAAAATTAATATTCACATTTGATCTACTTTGTAAAAACAAGAAGTGTGTAAATTTTCCATCTAAATCAACTTGAATCAAACTAATAAAAAGATTAGGAAATTACCGAAGTTTCCAGATTGATCGAAAGATTTCATCATTTCGGGCAAAATTAACCAATGTATACAAAAAAAATTTGGGTTGAACTTGACTGTCAAGAACTGTATTAAAAATAAGTTACTTTGCATTATATCGGTTCGCTACGTCTTTACACACATTTGTTGGTCAATATATAATGTCCCTTTGCCGAAAAGTTTGTTTGCTATACCATGTCTGGACGGTGAAGTTTAGGTAACGTAGACAACTGGTAAAATTATATCATGAACATTGAGGTTGACTTCGAAGCTCTGTACAGCGAAACGTTCATTCTGTTAAATATAACATGAATGGTTTCTGGTCGAATTTTACTCATATTTCGTGTTTGTTGAGATGCTTTGGCCGGAAGTTTAGATATACTAATTAGGTCGTAACTAATATGTGCTCAGAGGCCCACTGGTTGCCTCAACATCACGTAGAATGATACAAAATGTTTTTATGAATGAGGACAGTACACGCGTTAATCCTAATCAAACAGAGAAACTCAAGTCTACCACTTTCATGTCGAGACGAGTAAACCAGAACTATCTCACTCTTCAGCCATTTTCCTGTTGACAAGACAACATCAACCACTTTTCACAAGAACTGAACAGTGTCTAGTAAAATGTCAGTACATTTCCATACAAGTTGTTTTTGTTGTACATGATCTATGAAAAGAAGAAAGACAGCCGTGACAAAAGTATGCGGCTGACATATGCCTTGTAAATATTTTGACGATCGTGCTTCTACCGTTTGGAATCTGGACTAATTACACTTCTGCATATAACTGTAATAAACTCGAAATCAAGCTTCTCTTCACTGGCTTTAAAGTTACTGCTATCTACGCATACACCGAGAAACATGTGTAACTTTGGCAAGCTAAAAGAGGCCTTCATTGACGGTCGAAGTGGTTCAAGTCAATGTTGCGTGCCAGGCAGTCATAGCCTATGGTATCCACTTCTCGTGATATACGCCATATACCATATACGCCATACCTCTAAGAACTTAGCGTCTCGTTGAAAATTTACAGAAATGAACACCAATGGAAGTGCTTCGAACCTCTGAACTAGTCAACATCTTGCGTTCTACCACAATACCGGTTCACTCACGCGGAGGGTCTGTCCTTTCTTTATACCATTGTTACATGAGCTGTGCGTTCAATTGTACTGAAGTTCCACAAATGGTTGTTATAAGAGGCATGATACAACTTAGTAGTTTAGTCCTCAGCGCTTAAACTGACAGAATCAACATATATGGTCAAAAAGATCAGCGCTTCAGTACACAGTATTTGATTTGTCTATATATACCGTGTTAATTCCACGGAAGATGCTAATTTCAAGTCACAAAGAGAAAGAAGAGCAAACAAAAAACTGCATATATGTCCCGTGGCTAAAAATCACTGTTGAATTCTGTCTATGACATCCAATAGTTGAAAAGCATGGTAGTTTTTATTATCCCCTGATATGACAAATTTTATGCAGATTTTCTACAATCCACGATCAGCTCTAACAGTAGTTCACGGAGATGACAGAGGGAATGTTTACAAACGTTTCACTCATTACATATTGGTGACAGTACAGACACGGGTGACCGAAACAAACGGTTCATGAGTTTCAATTTACCGATTGTGGGGAAAATAAACACCACGATCTCAGTTTGATGTGCACTAAAGGTGAAGATCATAGGACTTGTCATTTTTGAGTGAATGAACCGAAATATCAAATCAAGAGGGCGGCAGTAAGGTGATTAGCGGTTGCGCTGGTGATGAGTTATCATTATTATACGTTAAATAACGTAATCTGCACTCACTGAATAAACACTTCAAAATTATTTGTGATGTTCTGGTATTAAATCTATTGCTCACACAACCTAAGAAGAATATGAATGAAGTTAGCAAACGTGGTAGTTACAAAAACTAAATTGGCAACACTTGAACAGTATTGTTTGTCTGTACGATGAAATCGATTCATATAGAATGTGTCATCAACATCATAGACAACACTGAAACGTACTACCTGTTGCAAGCTGAAAAAGTTATCCTGTTTAACGTAAACATTGTTAATTTTAAGATTCACCATGGTACTTTATCGTGATTAGAGATAACTTTCTTTAGCAATCCTTCACAGTGGAGAAGACATCATAACATAACGGGAAAATACTCAAAAACATACTGTTTCTGCCAATAGTTCGAATCTTGTCTAATTTTAGGTGGTTCACGATTATGCTTCTACCAGCTACTCAAAGAAATGCTGCACATTTTTAGTACTTGAGTAAATATTTACTCTCGCTCATTTTCAGACGTTGGTAACTGTTAATAGACAAACAATTTTGGTGCGGAAAATTAAAAAACACAGAAAATGTTAAACCACAATTCGTCAGACACTTCTGTTTAGTTGAATGCATGGCCCGTCTTGCTGTTAGCAAACTACGGTATTGTCTTCCTGATGACAAATAACGAAAATTTACTTGACTTCAGAAACGGGTTGGTATTACAAAACGTTTACCATACAATATAAATTGCGCTTGTTTCAGGCATCATTTTAAGGCAGACGTCTGCATCTGCGTAAGAAAACAGTGGAGCTTTCATTGGTGTATGTATCTTAGTATCTTTATTGATTAGGATTTTTGGTTTTTGCCAGACATGAACTAAACTTGACATTGAGACTGCTGAGGGTGTAGTAAGAAATGCGCGTGAACTTATCAATGATTAGGCCTCTTTTTGAGAAATCAAATCAAGCCAAATCTACAATATACTTTCTGCAACTCCAAATATAAATGTTTGCTATCTCATGTATTCACCTCCCGCAAAAACAATAGGCAGTCAACGCAATAAATTTGAATCGTTCAGCAGTAGTGATTGTAAGTAACGTCATGAAGTTTTTAAACGGTCACTCTCGCTATCATACGAAAATAATCGTCGATTCACTTACAATACTGATTCAGTCACAATAAAGCTGACATTATGCAAAAGTCGTGCTGAGTAAAGACCAACACTAGAGGATTAAGTCCACATGCGCTCAAGTAAGTGACCCCACTAACTAAAGTTATAAAAATACAATAGTGGGCATCTGCATAGTTGGTAGCAGCCGAAACGGATTAGCCTGTCACAGTGACCAAAGCCAAAGGACGCATGCACCCCAAACCATCACCCCCCCTTGGGATTCAAACCACATACAACTTATCCGGTGTAGACCCGAAGGAATAAGACCAGTAGGTGTAAGAATGAAGCCTTTGTGTCCAGCCAGTCAATGCTGGTTAGCCAACTGAATGGCTAGCACGAAAAGGAAACCCTTATCTCTCAGGAACTAAACAGTGAGAGAGACAGCAGTGACAAGATATATACTAGGAAGAAAAATGTGTGAAATGTAATAAAAGAAGCATTTCAGTATACAAGTGTATGTTACTGTATTCCAGACAGGAAAAGAATGAAGAACAAAATTCAGATTGGACTACGTAAAGACCAGGCATACACCAATGCACCAATACACAATACACCAACAAAGCTTAAAAAAAGAATCGATGGAAGACTACAGGCATCCAATTTTCTGAAAAGAGGAGCGAATTAGTTGTCAAACGACCATGGTCTTGGTCGATGAAATCATTATCAAAAACATAATGGATATGGTGATATGACCTACCTGAGCCTAACGTACTCGTTGTCTCTTCGCTAACGGTGTACTTTGAGTAGGTTGATTATCTACTAATCCAAGATGGCCAGCAAATTCGTGGCCGCACACATCGCAACGCCATATATTCATGTCCCCACGACCTATGGCACCGATGGTTCCGTTTCGTACGGCGCGGGATTAGGTAAGCTGCCGCGCACATGATTCTGGCCGTAAAATCATTACGCTTTGAAAACTGTTGAGAAATTTCAATACCAACGTATTGTGGGTGAGTGAAGCTTTGAAGAACAAGTCGAATTTATAGAATCTTTCAACAACAATATCCCGAGAGTGATAGGTGAACGCAGCACATCCACTTTGAGTGTACACATCCAGTACTAAATCGTCGAAACATCAGAGAGGACCAATGACTTTAAACACCAGATACATAAGGACACAGTGATGAGTGGGCGATTTCGTCAAACAACCTCAACCATCACATTTGCTAATTGAGTTTTCGTTCACCTCTCGTTTCACATGAAAGCGATGAAAATACTGACGGAAATATCTGTTGTCAGTTTTTACAACTTTAACTTCCATACCACAACAAACATCTGTGTAGTTGAATGCGCTTCGAGCCAAACTGTTTGCAAAAAACTATCCAGTATGACCACTGAGTGTCAATCGCTAGCATGTCGTTTGAGGCATGCTCACTACTTCCGAAGATCGCGTCAGCAGTGCCTAACTGTTTCTTGTGCGCAGCGGCCTCGGAAAGTCTCCAGAGAAGTAAACTACACCGTTTAGAACGCTCACGTTTTTTTCTTCCGAGCCCTTTTCTTGCAGCATGATGTAAACAGAGGAAATACAAAGTGAAGTTTCAATCTAGATCACTGGTAAAAATATGGTAGATGTGATGTTGAAAGGGTAGTCGTGTAGATTCGGTGATCACACATCGACAGCCTATATTACTAAAAATCTTTGGGAGACCACTTCAGCTTGATCGTACCGATTAACTTTGTCGCGACTATTTTTAGAAGTTTTACGTAAGCTTCTTTATTTGCAAAACAAATTTCCAAAGACGACTCAATCAACTGTCTTCTATTAAAGTGTTTACCAGTCACAACAACTGAACATTATCATAATCCAGATGCTGTAATCTCAAAAGTTGGTCGGATTGATTATCTTGTCATCGAGGGTTCATGTCTTACATTCATGAAATCTGCTATTAAACTTAAATGACATTCGATCGATAGCAGTCAATTTTTGAAACTATAAATCTGTGGTGTACAATGCTTGTTGAGTACACCGCTTTATTTGCATTGGAAGTAGTAGAAATATGTTCTGAATGGTGGTCTGAATTTAACGGAAACAAAAATTAGATACTTATCAAAATCTATTTCAGTGAATCGAAAACTTAAAGTCACACTTATCATTCTAACGCTCAATGTGGCCCTTTTCCATTATTTCGCTGATAAATTGTATTTATTGAAAACAACGCTATTTCACTTTAGATTGAATAATGTTCAATATAAGCGCTACTCCCATTTCCACGAGTTGTTCCGCAAAGTCTTTGTGTACCACTAGGAAACCTTCATTGTTGTGACCATAATCTATTCTATCATGTAGTTTTGCGGTTTACGGGCTTTCTGTGCCTGTTTCAATTATATACTACACTACTACTGCAAGTCTTACAAATAAGTGGACATGTTTGCCTATTTCTGCATACGCTGTGCTAATTCCTTTTGGTTTTTATATCAATTTCAGACGTTTTTCCAACTTCATCCCATCCAGTCTATCAGCTTCCACTCCGGTTCCAGCGACCAGGCTTAGCAATGCAGAATCTCCATCAGAGTGAGTATTTAATTTCAACATCTTCTCGAAACCACAATATTGCGTTCACCTATTTTATTCTATGAGAAACACATTAGGTTGATAACAAATTGTATAGGGAACAATTAATAATTACTACCAATTAGTTGGTCTGCTTTGCTTGGCAGACTGGATCGTAATTCTTTGTTGCGTGTATTCATTGAACATTCACGTAGTGGGCATATGGTCAAACCAATAGTTGAGACTTGAAGGAATCGCGGCAAACTGCCTCGCTAATGTTATAAGTTATATCACTTTCTCTTAGAAGTCTGTAATCAAGCGAGGTAATGTTTCATCCATTTGCTGTAGTTTAAATAACTTACATAAAACGCAATTGAGCATCACAAAACCCTCTTGAAAATTGGCGATTTCCATGTATGGGAGCAAACGTTTGGATTTACGGTTGAACACCTTTACCAGATCGTACGGCTAAAAATATGAACACAGTTCATGCATTGAATTGTGCAGCAAGGCGGACAGACAACCATCCAACTCACTGAATACGAAACATGCTGAGGCGGCAGTTATTTGAAATAACTTGATATTTCTCAAAATCTCACCATCAGCATCAACATCATAGCAGCCATGAGCCTTACCAAAGTGTACCGTGACTAGGGCCGCTGCTCACCTCAACAGTGACGTGGAATATCCTAGAAGAAAACGTTACTAAAAAGGTTGAACATTATTAAAAGTAGACTAAGTGAAAGAACTAGAAATGGTACGGATACTGGTATGCCATTGACTGCGACATACTGCCATCTCGGATAGCATCTCTAACCAGCAGTTTGAGTGATCACGAGGACCCCATCCAGGCAGGCGACACCTACCCACTTTGCTCAATGAAGCAGTCAAGGTTCTCATATTTCGCGATATGCTGAAAAATTTCAATCTGATTAACGGTCATTATCACACCGAGCTGTGAGAGTACCTTAAGGCTGCTTATCAATAAATAATTTCTAACTGGCTGATCATTTTAATGACACTATTTACTGACGATTTATCGTAAACACCTTAACCAGGATACGTTTGTAAGTATGCTCCACACACACACACACAATTGTGTTTCGGTAAGTAGATGAGAAATGAATTAGGAACATGGTCCAGTGGCAACGCATCAATTATGGAATGAACACAAGTAAAAAGGTTATTTAAATAACACCACTTTGAACAAAACTATCGTATTATAAATCTAATCCTTTATCTACAAGGCCCTATTTGGGTTGCCTGCATTAAATAGGTGAGATTAAGCAAGCTGCAAAATAAAATGTTTCTAATTTTAGTAAATAATCACTTTAACTTCCCGACAGGACATACGGTTTTTGCCAATTGGGCACCAAATACCTCATTTTGGGGTGGAAATACATTGGACTGGTGGAAATCACTTTAATAGCACAAATGATCGAACGTTCACTATAAGTAGGCAATTTAAATACCTTTTTATGCTGAGTAAGTAACTCAAATACCGCTCAACAAGTTAATGATTTCTGTGATTTCAACTTGGAAGGAAGTCTTAATCGCGGTGATATTGATTGGAGTTAATAGACTAACTGCGTCTCCTCTCTGGAGACGATCGGGCAACATGATCATTACTCACATGCGCAAGTAGTTGAGTGTTCATATACGATAATTCGGTCTTGTCAAATGTGAGGCCAGTGGCGCAGTGGTAAACACGGTTGCCTCATGAGCAGCGTGTCCGTAGTTCAATTCCCGGCAGTGGCAAGAATATGCTGCATTGACGTGCTCTAATGAGAGCGAAACTCGAGTCTAGTGCCTCTTTTCGAAAGGGGCCGACTGGAAAGTCTATGGGAATGCGACAGCTGCGATCAATTGTGGGTGATGTTCAATCTATATGTAAATCAAAATCCCTTACTACTCATCATAAACTCAGTTTTTATGAGGTAATGTTTTAGGAACGTATTAAGAAGGGCTTTATTGTAACAAGTTTATATGGTACATACGGTTATGCACATTCAGGTAGGCATTTTATACCGACCTTTTCAAAAAAGCAACAATTCTTAGTTTCGCTCCAACTACACTTCATATTGGTAATGTTTTCTGTTGGTTTACAAATATGTTTGCCATGCACTTTCTACCTGTCTGAGAAATTTGTAATCAACCGTGAATGAGATCTATGATATAAGATAAAGAAAGCCTCCGTCCAGCTTTTAGTAATCAAAAACTGGTCAGTAAGTTTGTTGAATTCGGTGATCT
The DNA here is from genome assembly GCA_014338405.1 of Paragonimus skrjabini miyazakii. Lineage (NCBI taxonomy): Eukaryota > Metazoa > Platyhelminthes > Trematoda > Plagiorchiida > Troglotrematidae > Paragonimus > Paragonimus skrjabini miyazakii. The sequence goes on along the minus strand of JTDE01000099.1, from coordinate 176,315 downwards.
CTGTTTGACAGAATAGTTACGGCCACAAGGTTATACAGCAGATTTATTAGGATAGTTACCGTTTTCTCTATCAAACTGAATGAGTAACATGAGTAGTAGAAAATGTTAGATCAATGCTTGTTTCACAGCCACGTTCGTTAGAGCTCAGTTCCCACATGTATTCGTAGAACACCATTTCGTTCATCTGTTAATTACTTGTTATTTCAACGCTGACTGCCTGCCAGTCGTATATTCCCTAACGTTCTATGTCTTCCAGTTTGGGAGTTCCGTCGATGGTTACAAGTTTTCATCTGTTCAGATGTAAACCGTACCACAAAGAGTGTCACTCCAGAAATGGTCGCGTGATTCGAATTTCTCATTGTTCTATTCCAATCATATAGTATAGACAGACAAAACTGAATGAAAAGGACAGATATAAATGTCACAGAAATAATCGACGATTGGGTTAAAATCCACAAATAGACAATCAAACACAAACCAATGAATCGTTCAACAGGTGACAGTAGGGACTACAATGAAAAACTCGCACACTAGAGGAAACTGGTGAAACGAAAGCCAGTTGACAGCAAATCCAGCGGTCGGCGGATGATTTAGGCAAAATAGAGGGTTTTATCAATGAGAGAACTTAGGAGGAGAAGATGAGGCATTTATCTAGTGAGATCAGTGGATCTGACATAATCGTAGGGCTTCTATGACTAGATTATCGATCGCAGTTAACAGTAGTATCATTCCTCATCTTTAGACTATTGGATAACTTGATCATTACGGACAAGTGCTTGGAAAATGTTCATTCGGTTATCCCTAGTATGAGTTGCTAGATAAACGAGCAAAAGATACAGGTACTGATGAACATTAACAGGAGTGGAATTTGAGCCTTGCGCATCATTTTGAGATAAACCAAACAAAACTTTAATCGGATGCTATATAAGCATGAGTTGTGCTCAACATTAGAGTATTAGGCTATGTGGAATGGGTAAAATTATCGTATAGATTAGTCAAGCCAATGTGTAATTTTCCAAAAAAGTGGACCCCAACAATATACCTATTTAAAGGGAAGTACACGAACGGTTGACGAATTGATGTGAAACACTAGTCTGCTATAACAAATCTGTCACACGCATTAGAAGTACAGCACCATGTTTCTTACATAGTATGGTTCTCGTAGTACGATTACCGAACAGGACTAAAGGCTTTACACATAGTCAACTATACCGGAATTTCAGTTCGTTGTTGCTAAGCCTATTTGAATGTCACCGTACTTTTAATCCAAAGTTAACCTGTGACCCCATTATAATCTATTAATGAGCGAGATCATTACTGTTTGTTGAATTATCACGTCTTCAAAATGTAGGTTTATTACAGTGTCTCACTAAGTGTATTCTACTGGGTTCTATCTTATCAATGTTTTCAGTATCCCCCAATTTCTTGCGTTTACCAGTAACTGAACACCTCAGTTTACCCGTGTCTGTTACGTCTCCTGAATCCTTGTGTGTACTAGTGCTGATGAGTAAATGAAAATACTAGCAGTTTCCATGGTTTGCGTAATTTATAAGACTGGATTGTTTTTGGTCAATAGAAAAAGTGAGATCATCAGTTGCTATGCGAATTCATCTCACACAGTTCTGCAGTTGTAAAACCTTGAATTGGAAGAAAACAGAATCTAAATGTGATCGATTCGGTTAGTAATCAGTTCTCTCAAGACAACACACACTAACTTTCAACTGACTGTCAGTCATTGCTTACTATGTGTTTATCATCAACCAACCGAATCGATCAATAATTTTATCCACCCACTATTGTTACGTACTTTCGCTAGTAACACATTTACTCATGGTGAGTGTGAGAAAGCAATTACAAGTTGAAGATCACTCCTAATTGATCGCAGCCGTCGCATTCCTACAGACTTTGTAGTCGGCCCCTTTCGAACAGCAGAAGCACTAGAATCGAGTTTCATTATTATTAGAGCTCGTCAGTAGCACATATCCTTGCCACTCTCGGGACTAGAACTCCGAATACACTTTCATGAGACAACCATGTTTACCACTATACCATTGGCTGCACATTAGGCACGATCGAATTATCAGTGCGAACGCTCACTTATGAGTACTGATCACTCGAGTCTATATATATATATATATATAGTGTTTCCTTTCGAAATGGGCCGGCTGGAAAGTCTACAGGAATATGACATCCACGATCAATTGTGAATGATGTTTAACTTGAAATTAACCAAACCCCCGACTACTCATCAGGAATGAGTTAATTCCACACTTTGCCTTTTATCTACCTACTTAAAACGTTAACAGCCGTGTTTTAGAGCCTAGAGATCTGACTGTTGACAGCAATTGAGTGAAGCCTCATGACGTACAAATAGTTGTGTCGAGAATTTAACGGGACAGAAGCTGACGATGTTATACTGGCTTTGTGAAAGGCGACTGATAAGTGCGGTGGGATATGTGAAGCGGCTTTCTGTGTTCATCGCTCATCAATTATCAGCTGCCTTGTTGATGTGTTTTTCATCAGTTTTGGTTTACAGTACATTGTTCTGAACTCAAACATTCTGTTCTGTTCAAGTCACCGTGTACTTAGCTACCAAAAACCGGTATATATATTGTCTGACAGTAAGCATACGAGGTGTCAGAAAGTAAACGTAACTGAATGGTGTGTGAAAATAAGGGTAGCTTTGATCCACTGTAAATGTTTCTTCAATGGGTTAATGTGTTTAACAATAATAGTTCGTTCGAAAGTTAGCTTTTCCGGGCACTTCACAATCTCTAGAATCGGGAAGTCATTGTAGATGGCTCGGACATCTACAAGAATTGGGTAGAACTACATTCTTCATCAAAGTGCAAGATGCATTGAAGTCTGAAGTCAAATGAACAGCACATGTTTATTGGTCTACATTCCCCGGAGTAATACGACCAGGATATCTGTGAATGCTATTCATACGGGTTTACGTACAGCATCTACAGTGGTTTAGGAACTCCACTTACTCTCAAGTATAAGGCAATAATATTTCACAAATGCATTTCTACCTTAAGATGTCATCATCTGCCACTAGTATATTAGAATGTGAGGTCGAGACGTAAATTTCTCGCTCAACATTTGTAAATTTTCCCCCAGTGATTTTAGTCATCAGTTAATCATACACTCATGCTTGAGTTGCATGTTTAATTTAAGACCCGTCGAAAATTTTCGAGAAATTTTAAAATAACTAATTAGAGTGTGCTAGATGTTCGTCTCTATTGACGTTTTATCATGTAACCAACGTTTCAGAAATATTGATACATTCTGTGAAGTAGTTTAAAAATAGGGAATTGAGTCACACCACGAAGTATTCGTGAATTGTTTCATTGGTTTCTTAGCTTGACCCGATAGTAAATGATAACATGGATGGATGTACTTCCTGTCACTGGTCTGGATTCTCAATAAAGCCTGGATTAATCACGGTTCGACCCTACGATATATATATATATAGTCGTTTTCCTAAGATTTTCAACTGAACAAAGTTACAAAAAAATGTAGTGAAGTTTTTCCATCTTATTCGTCTATCTGACGAGCCACTCGTGACATCTACAAACCGTTTGATTGACCACGTCATTAGTTTGTAAAGTAATACCAATTGTTGTTGATCGTTCATTTGCAATGAGAAAGTCAACTCTTCACACTTAATATTATAGTCCAAAAACGTTTTCTATGTGGTGTAAAAGTGGTGTAACCGTTTGCAGCGCAAACCTCTTTCAATGATGGACAATGGACTACTGTCTACCTTGAGAACATAGTAGTTTAATGAATATCTAATGAAGAGAACAAACTGCGATAGCCTCTCGTCTTTAATTAGAAAGAACATTTAAGGTAAACCCACAAACTTGCATTTTACGCTTAAATACAGGATCGACCTAATAGAACAAACATGGAAGAACATCCAGTCAATTAATAATATATGGTAAATCGCTCCTGGCAATTGAGAGACGTATTCGATAAGTTCAATAGGGTTGGTTCAGACGGTTGGGTTGATAGTACTATTTTTCGAACCGGAATATACGTCATAAAAGGTGATCAAAATGATACAAATGTGTATAGTGCTTTTGAGATACAACTACAAAATTGTTCCTTACCTTGAGGAAGATTTAACCAGATACTGAAATCGTTTGGCAGTAAAAGCCTTCAAAGTAGTACCTTTTGAAATGGCCATCAACCGGTGCAGAATGACCTAATTAAAACAATTTCGTTTGGATTTGAATGAAAGTGTGTTAGACTACAACATACGAGTAAGTTTTGGTAAATAAACAATGATAGTTCTAAGCCAAATGGGAACACAGATAAAATACACCGTAACTGTGTATGCTTAAGGCAGAAGGTAAAGAGAGAAGTTTTAAAATTCAATTTGTACAGCTAAACTAAACGTATTTAAGCGAATACAACAGTCGATACTGTGTCATACTTAAAATGTCATGCATAATGAGCGTATTTCAAGTCAGTCGGTTTGTTTGATCGACTTACAAAGGTTTGTGCAAACAGTGAAACCTGGTGGGAACTGGTACCTTCAAAAATTACGAATTAATCTGCCGATAATGCACAATGAACTTCTTGTTATTCAGGGATGATACATTTTCTTGTAAGCTAAAGTATATGCCATCTGATCTATTGTAACGTTAAGTCTGCAGTGGTAACTTACAGGCAACAAGTGCAGTACAAATTGCCCTGGAGCGGTTTCAATGTGCCAACTTGATGTATTCATTTGATGTACCCAACGTTTACTAGTACTTGCATTTGGTCACTCACCAAATTCAACATTTTGTTTTCAATTGTGAAATCTTTTAGCTTGTTTCTGGTACACAGTGAAGATATCCTCGTCTGGTTCGAAATACTGGAAATCAATGCGAATGGCGAGTGAGTGACATTTTTTCCGGGATTTATGGATTTGAAAGAGAAGCGACTTTTCTTACCGGCATTCGGTTGTCTATCATTCTTTTATGCACACTTAGGTCAACTTACCCAACTAATCCTACTGTATTGATAACTAGTACAGTGAAACCAACAACAATAACCACCACTGGTAACACAAAATCGGTCACTTTTGGGTGGAAGCTGCAGATATTCAAACTATATGCGAACAGTTTCAAAGTTCCATAACATAGTGACGACTAGTGCTCCGAAAGTGACGCCGTGTATACCTCATCACACAGTCAGCAGGTGATACTCGTTGTGTGATTATTGTTTTATAGGTAGTGTGAAAATCAGGTATGGTCGAACAACAGTAGTGTTATTTTATAAAAGAATGAATAGCATAAGAGAGGTACGGTAGACAATTGTAAACAAGACCGACTGCGTGGTCACACATTAGACTGTGCAATACCACCATGCATGCTTAACTAGGCCACTGGTGAACTGCCTGATGAGGAAGGTCACGTGCCCCATTACATATGTGTAGAAGAAGGCCGAAATACGATCGCACTAGAGGGCATTGTATGGTTAAACATATACATTTGTTGTCTGTTTGCGCATACATAACAGAGTACAACAGTCTTGGCCTTACGAATGTGATCAAACGATTCTAGAGAGAATGACGACTATTCCCAGTGTATAGATATTTTTGCTCAATGCATATAGTCCTAACATTCTGGTTACTTGAAAGAATGTGCATTGCCTTGTCCTCATTTGTTAAAGTTTTCTGTCCCTCGTCGATTCCATTTTCCTAGTCTAAAATGTAACAGCTATGCTTACCCTATCTGTTCAGAAGTAAAATGATCGGCAAAACCGTTAATACACTTGATCATTCAATACAATGTAGATGCATTGACTTGAGTGTCAGCTCGTCCTTTCACTCCTGGCGTCTTCATTCTGTTGCCAATCTTACCTCGTCCAGTACCCAGTATGCGTGCTTTGTAGGTCACGGAACAGCCGGTCATAAGTCGTGTTGATATTAAGTTTTAACTCATGCTGAGTATGCTCGGCTAGTTTTGTCCGGCGAAACTCGATTGAATTCAGCTCTGAATTGATGGTCGTGAAAACGATGGTACGCATGTGCGTGACGGTCGAACAGCCACGAATCCGGATGAATGAGCAGAAGGGCTTATAATTTGTCCAGTTTAAGCAACATCGTGTTACGGATGTTTTGATACGTATCCAAGCCCTGAACTTACAGAACGCGACGGGGGCTGAGTTTTGATTTGGGACTGACTAAAAGCGGATATTCTTTGCAGTGTTCAAAGTCGTCGGATGGTTAATATGTATTCATTCTTGGTTGACGACCACCGAATGATCCGAATGGGGACTGTATCCTACAGGTTTGCCAAACCTGATAACGTTATAAACAATCATCAGACACAATAACAAACTTGAAAGAAAATGAAACTGTCGTGGTCACTGAAGGACGTTGCATAATGGGAAAAGCTCTCACTGTAGGATTAACGCAATAGCCCTTCATTACGCTCTCTTTCCATCGAAAACACTTAAACTGTATAACACTTCTCACTATAATGGACTTATTCCTATGCTCAGTTCCCTGTGAAGAGGGACATTTATGTGAACTTGGCAGTTCGTGCTACGACCTGCGCTGCAATAAATGACAGTATACTTATTGTAAGTGTTCGCAATGTAACTTACACCATGTGCAGCCAGCTGATACGTCATTGAAGAGATATTACGATAATGCGGGAAAATACGGATGAACATGCGTCCAAACAAGGCGGTAGACGACGATCACAGCTTGCTTTAGTGACCAAACAATAAAGCGCAGTTTTCACATTACGCTACCGAACTTACGAATCCTTTGAACGTAAGTACGTTTCACAATCCGGTACATTAACCTAGTATGTTGTAAATAATTATTGCATCATACATCAAGCAGTGTACATTTATCCTGTCTAACGAAGCATCATAAGGAGTAATGTTAGTGTAAACTTGGCTGAAGAACACAGAGGATCTGACCTTGACAAGTCACGAGACCGTGACATTGGTGTGCAGTACTCCCTCCATCAACGACATACGCACACAGCGCCTAAGCCAACTCTACGTTAAGGTGGTCGGGATGCGACGTGAGTACATATCAAATGAATGACCTACGCATACTGGAATTTGAGAGCCAGCTGAATAGATCGATGATTCATGGACGGTTGGGCAGACGTCGTGATGTTCTTCGAATACAATCTATTAGTGTATGGTGTTCAAAACTTAATCGTTATTGCGTACAGTCCTGAAAAGTCGTATTTTTGACAGGATAAATGCGGTAAGACGTACGGGAGATCGTTAAACAATCTTAGGAGCACTTCATTGCTGTAAACACTTTCTGGTTGAAGTCTATTCATATGAGAAAGATTATGATCGAAGATTCGTGGCCAGACAAGAAAACCAAGGAGCGACTAGTGCGGTGTTTGTTGCAGTGTACAACATATTGGAGTAGAAATCAATATGTGCACTGCGTGTTTCCAAAAGAATAGAACCAAAACCAGTTTGAGATTACCAAAAATTGAATAATGAATTACGAAAATATTCCAGCCCTGGACGTGTCCAGCATCGTAGAAATTGGACAGATACGCGTATCACTTGGGTGCTTCAGTAGGAATGTGTGTGTGTGCACTGTGGTAAAATGAACCGAATGAAAAAAGACTTTTTCGATCTGCCTTAAACAAAATGTTAGATGTTTTCCAGCTGAAAGTGACAATCAAAATTTAACAGTCTGTCGAGCTTAGTGAAAAACCTTTACTGACTGGATCACACGGTTACACAAACAGAGAGTGATGGTTGAAGCGATGCCAACTTCAGTTATTGAGAAGTCAAGTTTAAAGATCCCATCGATTGGATACGTTACAGGTTCGAGTCAGAATAGGAGCAGAAACACGACAATGCAATGTACTGTGTAGTGTGTTCTACTCTGACGGAGCGACTGCTTCATTCCGAACTAGCTTGAAAACAGAAGTTAGTTTATCACTTCGACAAACTTAATGACAGACTGCGTTTCCGGCTGCTATGGTGTGCAGTGGATCTTCAATTTACCAAAAGATTATTACACGGAAACATATATTCCTTCTGTCCAAACCCCGGTTTTTAATGTCAAAACAGTTCGTCAACAATTCAAAGTACTGCCAAGAATCTTCAACTAAGTTGCAGCTACCAATTTAATTCAGAAATCAATCGTGAGTTAGGTGATTAGACTGCTATTGTGTTTTTACTCGAGAAGATAATGAAACTTAATTAATGCACACTATAGAAAGTGGTTGAGCGTTCATCATTTCATAATTAAGTAGTCAAAAATGTGAGGTTAATGAAGCAGTCCTTAAGGTGATTGCCTCATGAAAACGTAATCGGATTGCAAATCTCGATTCTGTCAAAAATATATTTTATTGTCTGGCTCTAACAACGGTCTAAAAGAGACTCACTTGAAGTCCTAGTTGGATACAAGGCAGAGAATACGCGGTGTTCAGTTTAAATTAATCAAATACTTGGATCGGCCTGAGCCTCATAGGTAACCATTGGGGCATGATCATAAGTAATTTGTAAAGGATGGAGTAGTCTTTCAAAACAAGGAGAGGTTTCAATATTCTCTCATCCGGGAATGGCCAAAAATGAACATCAGAGTTCTAAAATCCCTGATGACTGGCATGCTGCGAAGATGTTTTACTTCTTAAGTTATTTGGTTCATGAGTACTCTGAAACACCATGCTGCCTATCAGATGATTCTTAAAGTGTTTGATATCCATATTCACGACGTCACTGTTGTTAGTCGGATTCTATCCATACAACGAAGACGCTTATTTAAGACGTTATGCGAAGTGTTTACGTGTTCCCGCAAGAACGAAATATTCCAACTTGAATATTCACTTTAGTGTTACAAACAATAATGGACGTATGGTACTCTGGCACAGTGTGATTAATTGATCACCCGGCGACGAAATGGCCAGGTTTTGCTTGCGGTAGTAAATGTGTATGCTCGCAGTAGCAGCAGAACCCTAGATCACGTGCTTATCAGTCAACCTAACTGACTATTTACTCATCGGTGAAACCCCGACTCACCTTGACCGAGATATTCCAGTCAGTTCTGTCGTATACAGTTCAGCCGAAGTACAGTCCATTACAAGCAATTTCTTCCAAGACAGTTTGTTCCTGGAATCTCAGCACCGTAATAATTGGTCCCAGGAAAGAGCATTCCTGTCCTATGTTTTCCTAATGCAAACACTCATTGTAGCGTTAAAATTTATATATGTGTGAAGTCAACTAACATTGTGTGGCTACGCAAATGGTGTAATTAAGAAGCAGTTCTCAGAAGATGTTGCTCGAACTTGCAGTCGAGGCTATAGTTTCCTTGTGAACGGGTAAAACATCGTGCGTTTCATTACTGCCCCATATGTGGGTGATCTG
>JTDE01000099.1:120131-166855 GCA_014338405.1 Paragonimus skrjabini miyazakii | reverse complement strand
TACATGGGGTCAATCACTGTTGAACGAATTAACCCAAAAGCTGGTACCTGATTATTAGACTGAAGGTTACCACATAACAATTTATATCTTGCGTATATGTACTCACCAATAGAGGAGATGTTAGGAAGTGTGCTGGTCAATATGCATTGTTCACAGTGTTTTGAATAGAGTTCTAATTTCTTCACAACCTCTGTTGGTCTTTGGATGACCTAACCCTGGGATGTACTATCATGGAACGTCTTAGTCAAGTGATGGTCAACACACTAGACCCACAAACCTGTAAGCCGGAGTTCAACGCCCAGACCTGGTAAATATATGCACAACTCAGTTAAGCCTCAATTAGTGAGCAAGCACCTGATCGACTGCCTCTGATCGAACTCGATCATAAAAATATGTTACTGGGATGTTGGCTGTGTTCTGCTTGCTGTTATTAAAAGTCCTAGTGTTACATCACTTAGTAATCGCTGGCATTCTGGTACTTTTCTATTCAGTCTTAGCAAGTCAGCCATTAGGTCAATGCTCTTTCTGTCAAACAGAAAAGTTTCCGATCATGTCCGTGGCAAGTTCATCAGTGTTTTCAATCATGTGCTTTGGTAGACCGTTTGAAAGTATTCCTCTTTCTTGTTTCTCCTTAAATCGCAGTCAACTTACACACTCCATTTTTCTTTCCTGTAAGTTATATACCAGTCCCTGTTGACCGTTCGGATGAACCACCCTGCCAAGGTGCTTTCCTTATCCATCAAGGCCTTCAACGACGCTTGGCTATCACTCTAGTGTACGAGACTACAGCCCCGGACACGTTGGATCCGATCACTTCGATCACAACACCGTCCACACTGTTTCAGGATGTTTACGAGGTCGTGGTTGGTCGGGTTCGTGACACACCGGACTGGTTGGAATCGGATTCCGAAACGCGAATATTATCGTTATCGCTGTTTCCCGTTCGGTATTTACCGCAGGCTGGTGATGACAGGTACGTGGTTCAAATGAGAATAGTAGCAAATGTAAACTGACTTCTGTGAAGTGCCGACTGTTCAAAGATTGGATTAGGCATGGTTACCCAAACGCTGACTCAATAAGATCTGTTGCAACGAGTAAATAAATAGAATGGAGTAAACCGAATATCTGAAACCTACAGTACCGCCCATTAGTACGACGATTGCACTTCAGAGGTCATCACCGGGCAAATGATACAAAACACAGGTTGCAGTGTGCTCCATCCCGTACGTAAGCAGCTTCCCAATTACGCTTGGTTCAACTACCGAAGGACCCGTTGTACACCATCGCGAACGCAGTTTGTCTGACCAATCTGTCTCTCACGTTGTTTATCAGTTCACTTGCAGTTGCGGTGACATTTACATAGGCAAAACAGACCGACAGTTATCTCAGCGAGTGGCAGAACACGTCCCGAACTGGCTGAAACAACTCAGGACACAATCATCATCGATAGCCAGACATCTCATGATAACAGGTCACTAGATTGACCCACTTAGATTGTTCAAAATATTGTTACATCAAAAGAACCCGAAGCTACTGGCCTTTAGCGTAGCCATGTTGATTAGAAGTCACCAGGAGGCGCTATGTGCACAAAAGTGGTTCAAACAACCCGTAGGGTTACCGTGGTGGTCAGGACATAGTGTGTGGTGTGACTGTATGCGTATCCGTACCATGTCTATCTCTAAATGTGTCATGTATAACTTGTATGTTTTACGTTTGCGACTGATGAGAGTAAACGAAACGTTAACATATCGCAACATATGTCTTCTTACTGCACTGATGAAGATTGCCCAATCTTTGGGTAGATTTATGAAGTTGTTCGTGAGTCTTTTCCGATTATTAAGACCCACGGATGCAGTTGCGTGGTTGAACACAACTTAGAATGCAGCTTGTCCTGGTATGTACCTGATCATAATCATTCAGTATCTAGTTAGCATTATCAACGTTTTCAAGTTATTAGACTGCACATTAAATGCTGTTACATAAATATACGCCATGCAACATCTGAATAAATATATCTGACCATTAAAAGCAGTTTTGAGATTCAATTCATTATGAGGATATTGAGCATACTTGTGTGATACATTTTTGTCGTTACAAAAGGCGTAAAAGTATCATACACGGAACACGCTGATCTGTATGGGTAATCCTAACAGCTGGTTGCAAGTGCGTTTAGATAACTTGTATTGGTAAGTCATTGTACGCATAAGCTCACGTCCCCTGCCCGTCCATTTGTGAATGTTTGCAGCACATAATGTCGTGGTGACAGTCGGTTGGTGCTGTACTCACTACGAGGGAGAGAGAGTGCACATGCCTTGCTGATACACTGAAGATGTTAACGGAAGCTCCGGTGGATAGTAATGTGCTAAACTAGCTGTTTCAACGAGGTATCAGCTCAGGTGCACATGCAGTTCTTACTGTTGATACAAGATCAGTCAGATTAGGAATTACTCCTAAACGAAGATGAATACCTTGATGAAAGTTTACCAGACGCTATAATAGATGTCATAAAATGAATCGAGCCCAATAGGGCTCTGGTGCACTTTATGCGTGAATTTGCAGCCACATATGTACAATTACAAACCGAAAGCAACCCACACATTTAAGAACAGGGAAGATTGAGTAGAACTGAAAGGATCTAACTTCCGTAAGTAAACGTTATACATATTGCTTGATAACTATCTACTGATATTGTAGCAGTTTGGATAATTCAGAAGTGATCCAAATCAGAAAATTCTATGTTCCGGCTGGTTTCAAATCCTCAACAAGAACACCATTCTCCACCGTGGCATGCACTCTGGCAGCTGCGCTTTGATGGTCGTTGCCGAGTTGAATTCAGATCAATCTGAGATCTTTATCAATTGAACCACTTTCAGACTATTTGACTCATTTACTTCATACTTAACGTAGCAAATAAAAGAGAACCGACATTATATATGCAGACGCCTGAGTATATACTAGTCCAAATAGTATACTTGTTTGTGGGAAACAAAACGTGCTGAGCATGTGGAGTATGCAGTGGATGAGAATGATTCGTTGTAATCTGCGAAGTGTCTAAAATAATGACTGAACAAAATCAGACAAGAAGAATAACGTGTAGGCGCGAAGTGTTTCACCAGAATACGGACAAATGCAACAGAAGAGAAATGTAACTAATGAGGGTGAATGCACAAATGAACGAAATATCCGGTTATTTGTGAGGCTTTGTGTAACGGTTTTCAACACAAGATGAAGACAGTGGGACGTCTAATTTCTGGAAACAGTTGGTCAATGTGAACCGAAAAACTCTTATTACAACTAAACACAGTGCTACGGGGCGGTTTCACAAGAGTAAAAATCTCCGTAAGCAATGGAATAGCAAGTAAGTACATTAATTGTTGAATGTGGTTATGCTGAGCAAGGTACTATCTTGATAGGTTGGACAATATAATCCACTAACAACATCAACAGTGTACATGAAAGAGAATTTTGTCTACGTGAACAGGTTTTGAGTATACAAGAGTTAAAAGCACATATAGTATTCCACATTAGAAGACAACATGGTGGTTAGTATAAATTGTAGATGCCCTGCTACTGAGTACAGAAGTTAACTGCTAAGTGAAATGGTTACAATTTATGAAGATTGGGATCGTGACAATTCGAGCCTGTAGAAGAAACGTTACATTCAAGACTGCAGAATGCAGTACTTGTTTCTTGTTGTTGCAATCGACTGAGGCACACAGAAGATGAGATATAAGTTAAATAGTTGACCGTCTCTCAGGTTGGAACAGACGAATTAGAAGCAGAAGCCGTGTATTTAATTTTCTAATGTTGTCATATGATATATTGGTCATCCATGTAAACACAGCAGATAGCCGGTAGTCTCGTAGTTCACTCTTCCACGGAGGCAACCATTTCGGTCAAAATGAACTATTCGTAAAGGCGCTTTTTGAATTAATCAATAGCAACTTTATGATAATCAGTTCAACAGTACACATATTTACATAATGCTCCAACAAGTGAGACGTGTCTTGTGCCCTTGAAGTCAATTCAGCTTTTCGATGGGTCCAGTTAAAGCTGTCGGTGGTAATCATAGTTGCAGTCAGATCTTGTCAGTTGAACTCGAAAGACTGGTACATTTTGTGCTGTTTATCTGGGGAGAACAATTCACTAAGACTAAAATGAAAAAATATCGAACGCTAAAATTAGATAAGATTGACCAAAAATCCGAGTATGCACAATAAACCTTGACGGTTTGTTGAATAACGTGTTTCATTGAGGGGATACACAGTTGTTAAGACCCTCGGCTTAGGGTAAACTTGATAGAAAAAGTCAAAAACAGAACTCCAGAAAGTGGCATACGTTTTACCAGCCGAAACACAAACACATACCAACAACTTGATATTTCTTTTGCCCTTGCTACCTGCTCATCCTACTGTGTCATATGAAACTCTCCAAATGCTCCAGGGTAGTGACTGTTGTCACAAACCTCTACAAGCAATTCACGTTGGAATTCACCAGCACCGCTCCTGATTACAGAAACCATCACGAATAAGTAGTTTGAAGCACTGAGTTCCCTTAATACATTTAGGTAAAGTATACAGAAGACATTTATTGCGAGTTGTTGACTATTCGATTTATTCTCATCAGTCACAAACGTAAAACCAGTAAATGTCATACAAACCGCATATAGCAACAAAAATTGAACGAACCAATAAAATAGTTTTGACCTTTCGTGCGCTAGTAATTCTGCAGCAGGGAGATTGATAACATCAACAACTTCTGTGCACACAAAACTGGTCGATGTTGTCTGACAAATTTGTCAAATTCAAACGGACTCAAGGTTGAAAAATTCGAGCCTCCGCTGGACTTGAGGCAGCAACAAGAACAGAACATTCAGACGCAGCTGGTGCTCTGCCGGCTGAGCTACGAAGATACGTCGATAAATCGGGAATACTAAATTTCGACTCAGCTACCTACATAATCTAGAACCTCACTAGAAACCGACCTGAGTCCATATATTCAATAATGATCTGTAGTTAATTTGCAAGCACTATTGTTGGCTAAACAAAAATAAGTAAAAGATCAGAAGGCAGCTAGATGAGCTGTAGCTAGCTTAATTCATTCACATACATCACCAGCTCTTCTGTGTTTTACTGGGTGCAGTGTTCTCCCGTTTTATCTGTTCAGTTTATATTGCATTCGTGGCAGTCGACTATCACGCACACTCAACCATATAGATGAGTTGTTGTAGGGCATGAAACGTCTAACAAGATTGTCTTCTACCATCGTACTGGACAGTTTATCCTTCTGACGAATGTTTCTCTTTCCAAGTGAACAGTGAAACTTTACCCCAACTAATCTCTGTCCAGCTTTCGGGAACTACTTTGAGTAGCGGGGAGACATGTTCAATACCTGTCTCTTCTTCAGTCTACATTACTTGACTGGTTGATTTATGAAGGGCAGCTTACTTTCTTTCTGGATATATTGTTCACCAGCTGTCTTTCCTGGTTTGGTGTCACAAGACTGTAGTTTTTATCAGATCTCCCAAAAAATTATCTCTTTGAGGTGGCTTTCCTCGTAACGAGTCAATTGGTTTAATCAGTTCTCGTCACATTACAGCAGAAACCCCACCTGAAACATCCCACTTCATTTATCCGGATATATCTAAGTGTATTCTTGCGTCATTCACCGGATTCCGGTGTAAGTATTTATTTGCGCGCACCTAAACCATCTATTCTGCCATTGCTCCATTTTAATATCAACATACTTATATTTGAATTTACTCTAAGTCAAATTAATAGGTTTTGTCACAATTTATACTAATTGCACCCTTTTATTCTACTATTTCCATGAATTTCTGGAGGATGATTATTTCTAAGGTAGGCCTTCTTGTTCGCGAGATCAGTCAACAATCCGGAGACTGCTGGCTTTTGTCGGCAGTCATTTTATCCCTTAAAATGCATTGCTTCCAGGTTGAACATAACGAGCAGTCTATATCTGCGTTGCTCATCCCATTCTGTGTACGCAACTAATTCAGACGGAATGATTCTACCATAAATATACACACTTTCATCTCTGTAGTTCACGACACGAACTGGTTGAGATGAAATCAGAAGACAAATTGCCTGTAATGCTAACAGACACAGGGGCAGCACATTGTCACTCGTAGCTTGATTGATATTTGAAAACTATAATGACGAATGAGATTTGGAACATTGTCATTTGTTAGAGATTATCTTGCTTGACTGACTAGACGTATTCAATTATGTCATTCTCTCATTTATGGAACTCGGAAAATTCACCCAAAGGTGGTTGTTTTCACTGATAGAATATATGCAGCAGTCACTTATCACTGCTAGGTTCATTAACAGAAGTGATTGCAAAATATAGTTAGATTTCAAATGACCAACAATACTAGAGTTCAGTGACTCACGTTTCAACTACCGACTGGTAAGTAAAGATGCCAGTTTTGAAACACCTAAGAACCACGCTGATCGATGAGGCTGAGATAATGCATGTACACAGTTTCGGCAAACAACTATACCACAATGATGTGATTGTCATTCACAGATCTGTCTCGTTTGTGAAGCTTGAGAAGTTGGACACTCACATGGTGGTAGCAGTTCGATGCTTCTATCTTCACTATCCGACTTAATACGAAATTGTGAATCGCTTTCTGGTTGTTGGAAATAGTTGTCTGTAGAATAGGGTGATGATTTAGGTATTCGATTGTTCGTGGATCTTTCGTTTAGGCTGAAGATGTTTCATCATCACATTGGGTGCCATTATCAACGCTTATGGGTTTGAGTGTACACAGGTGACCGTGGAGGTTGTTGGGGTCCGACGAATTCTTGTTTTTATATGTGTGAGTGTACCAACTATCTGACTTGACCTTTCGTCTTAAATTTGGCTTGGTAGTTTTCGGTTGCTTTTTGTATCTTAACATGAATCCTGACTGGTTCTTACTTACGTCGATAATTTCTCTTACATCTTTTGTGTCCGTCTTAATAAAAACTTCTGCGGTACTCAGGTTGATTGTTTATCAAGTTTGGTCCTCGCGGATGGGGATTAGCGGAAGCTAATCGTGTTTATTGATGGTTACTTCTTGTTTATCTATTCATGTATATATCTTTTGTCTGGTTTAGTTGACAAAATGTTTTGTTGGCATCTGGCTTTGTTTATACCTTTTCTTCTACCGGTGTTTTTGAGTTGTTTCTTTGGTTTTAAGAGTCTTCTTCGTAGTGTTCCATGTGGTTTGTGTGCTAACATGATGCGCGGTGCAATAGTTCATTTTGTTGATGGTTTCTTAAGGTGTAAGTCTGTTTTCTTCTGCAAAGACGTATTCTAACTAAATTCCTTGATTATCCATTGCGAAGCAATACTGGATACAGCCCTTTTTTCTCTGTCTTTGGAGTTCTACTTCACCACATTGTTTTTAGACTCTATTGATCGAGTAAAAATGCAACTTCTTTTGTGATGAGGTTATGCCGTTTTGGTGGTGAAACGTTTGAGACCTAAATGCCAATCTCGGCGAAAACACAAATATCTGAATGATTCGGTTTGCTTAGACAATACTGTAACTAGTACTCGTTCAAGTTAAATATCATGTGTAAAATTCATACGGCACATCAAGCCATACAATACTGGACAAATATGGGTAACAAAAAGCGCTAAATTATCATAAACAAGACGCCCACTTCATCGTTTCTTGGTTCAGGCCGGTCACCCATTGGTTGCAACAAAACAATACTGACCATCTTAATGCACATCAAACAAAATAGGATTGTGCTGAATTGTGACCAGGATCGGTCTGAAATTCGAGTTCCCTTGAATATAATCGCAAATATGTCGCTCATGAAGATTGTGGTTCAATAGACTGCTGGAGTGGACCTATTTGAAACAACTATCTAAACTACAGATACCTTTGAACATTGGTGAACAAGTGAGACTTTGATTAATATAATCTAAACCTTTATCAAAGATTTTGCATAAATTTTAACTGCTCAGTCTGGTTTTTTAACAAGAAACTTTAAACTCCAGTTTAGGTTTTGTTTGAGCTTGTCAGTAGCATATCTTATTAGTACTACTGGGATTTGAATCACATCCCATGATCGAATGAGATAACTCAGTTGACCACTACGTCACCAAGGTATGACCAAATTATTGTATATCAACGTTATTTTGTGGTTAATGTCTATGTTGTCCGAAGGCATCGAGAGAAATATAGCATAACGCTTTTTCCTGAAGTCATCCATAGGTTAACATTTTCAAACAGTTATATAATTACTAATTATATTTCATGGGGCACAAGGAAATGTTGTGCACTTGGGCTGTCTGACAATTCCTAGTTCCGTCTTGGTTGTAGCTCAGGGTGGAACGTGAATTTAATGTCCGTTTTTATCAGATATACAAAAATGTTAATTCTAACATAGACCGTATCAGCATGACATTCCCATCAGTTAGTTGTTTGTCAACAAGACGTCGACATTGAATCGACAATGTAGGACAATCACACATTTAATCGCCACCGAGTCTCTTCCTGTAACAAAAGTTTAGCTGACAGATAAATTCAACAAAACTGTATATGCAGAATTGCCATAGTCACCTTATATAATCCGATAGATTGCAGTTGCCTAGGGCGATGTTAAATTCATCTGATTAATTTTTCTGTTAATTATCATTTATCTGTTCCCGATGTTTAATTCTTAATTTTGTTTAGGACATTCTTTCGGTTTGAGGCAGCCTGGGACAGCTCTTTGCACGCCTCTTCTCTACTCAATCGGGTAACAAAGCCTGGACATCGTGTCTTCATGACTATCTCGTGTTATCTGGATGTGGACGGGTGTACTCGACCTGTGTGTTTGACAAAAGATATAGCAATGGTAGTTTTCCCTCGGGATGCAAAATTATCGGTGGCCAGGTCAGTCAAGCTCTATCGTACATGTGTCTTATCACTGGTGAGCGGCTGACGTGCCTGCTTTAGGTAAACATTTTAACGTGATCATCTCAAAGGTCTTTCAAAGTAACCGGCCCAAACCACAAACTGTATAATCCTTTTAACTGGCAAACCACTTTTTTGAGGTGTATCACACGATTATCACTGAGACGTCAGAAGGTGAAGTAATGTTTCATGAAAATCGCTAGTGATGAGCCACACACAGCTGCACGAAGTCACCTTGGATGTTGAACCCTAGAAGCTATTCATATATTAGCTGTTCCTCACAATACGTGGCAAACCCAGTTGATTTGCTGGCGATACAGCTAACAAAAGTTTATAAAGAAACTGTAGACTAAATTTTATCTGCATGTGATTCTCTTATTCTGCTCAAAAATGTCAATGAAATGGGGATGTTGGAAGATGGTTCAGGTCCTTGTTATCTATTCACACTGGCAGGCGTTATTATGGCGATCCCCGAATAAACATGTGATCAAATAAGCAACGTTTGTAAAACTTATTGACTAATGTTTTTGCCGCATGTTTTCTGAAGTAGTTTCCTACCAATTAATCATCCGTTCTTGCTAAGCACATCCGTGAGTGTACTTGCGAAAGTGATTGTTTTGCTGGGTTTTCGCGGAGAATGACAATTTGAGACCTGTTGTGCTACATTTGTCCACATCATATGTCATTACGAATGTCATTCTACACATGTTGACTACAAGAACATCTGTCTGTTTAATTTACGAGAGTTCCAAACATTCTGCCATTCATAATTATTTTTCATGTTGAATTTTTCTAACCTGACAGTCCACGTCTAACACATAGTCCAACCAATGCCCTGCTTAGATCAATTCAGTCGCTCTGGACTTCATTCTGTCGAACAGCGCAGACGTCCCGTGTGAGCGCTGTCTATGAACTTCTTCTCAGACGACCATGGGTCACACGAAGTGAGTTGCATGCTGGTGGTTTTACCACTCCGTTCAGTTAGTTCCATACAATTCAACTTTAAGTTATGAGTTGCTGAAGTCATCAATCGGTTGATTGATCCAACATTGATTTCTGGGAGTTCCAGATTGTAGTCTAATTGCATTTAACGACAATCCTGGTAGATGGTTCTGATGACTGGCCTCAACAGAAAGCATTCCATTCAAAATGCGTTTGTCCGTTGTAATCCAGTTGGTTGATATTTGTCTGAGTCAAGACGAACGGTTGGACTTCGGAATCAGGCCTATTCATCATCATTCAGTTTAAAGTACAGCATGGCCAAGGCCAGCAAAACAAACATTTGACCACAGCGTGATTAAATTATCAAGTTGAACATCACCCACAATTGATCGCAGCTGTCGCATCCCCATAGACTTTCCAGTCGGCCCCTTTCGAAAAGAAGCACTAGACTCGAGTTTCGCTCTCATTAGAGCTCCTAATCGCGGGGTTATCGATTGGAGTTAACAGACAGTAACTGTGTCTCCATTTCGAGACGATCGGGCAACCTGATCATTACTCACAAGCGAAAGTGGTTGAGCGTTCACATATGATAATTCGGTCGTGCCTAACGTGAGGTCAATGGCGCAGTGGTAAACACGGTTGCCTCATGAACAACATGTCCGTGGTTCAAGTCCCGGCGGTGGCGATGATATGCACTACTGACGAGCTCTAATGAGATCGAAACTCGAGTCTAGTGCTTCTTTTCGAAAGGGGCCGACTGGAAAGTCTATGGGGATGCGACAGCTGCGATCAACTGTGGGTGATGTTCAACTTGAAAATTAACCAAATCCCCGACTACTCATCAGTGATTAAATTATGTTTATAGCATCTTGTTATTGAAGTCTCATTGCTTTGCCCACAATGTTTTGAAATCAATCTGTTTGGAACTCAGAGCTAATTTATGTACTATTTTTTGACTTACCCACTACAGGCCAACCCAGCATTCACAAAACTTGAAGTTTTGAGTATGGCTTCGAGTTATGTTTTATTGTTTCATGTATGGTTATAAGAACAACACCCCCACCCTTACTTACTTACGTTCTTTCGGCAGACCTTAAGCACCACAGCTGTAATCAACTGTAACCACTTTCAGAATCAACTCAAGTCGTTAAACTCTATTAATACAAACAGTATGATGAATTATAAGAGCCGACTCCTATTTTTTGTTTCTCAGCGTATAGTACGACTGGTTGTGCGAGGTATTCAGATATTCAATTAAGCAATGTCAGACGCAAGAACAGACAAAGACGGGTCTACAGAGTGCAATTAAATCAGTCTAGCCCATCAATGGGTTGATGACAGCAGGAATGCTATGCTGACATGTATAGAAGGGGGGGGGGTGAGTGATAAACAGCGACAGGTGTCTCCGTATGTAAGTAAAAATCAATAACGAGGTAGACGAAACGAAGAATTAGATATTTGGAATGCGGACTTCAGGAATAAAATTGAGTGACAATTACTCATACAGGGTAAAGTGTGGATAATTTTGACTTCCGTGGAATACCTACGATGGCATAGGCTCACAGCCAATGGCGAGTTTCGCAGTCACAAGGGCTTTCCAGTCACCTTGCTCCGCAAGGAAACGCTGCAATCCAATTGCGTTCTTCCCAGGAATCACCACTAGTGTACATCTATGTCACGGCAAAAAATTGAACCTTGGCGCCGGTTTCCATGAGATTACTCTGCTGACCAACCCATCAGTAGCCACATTGACGTGCAGTTTGATGCTATTGCACAAACTCCAATAAGTGTATATTTTGAGGAGTATAGCAATTCAAACAATAAACAGTTTCAGTCGTTAGAAAATATGGGTCACCCTAAAGATTGCAGACGTGATATGCCCAGAAGTGAGGTTGTTTCATCCGAAACGTCGAGAGCGAGGGCCTCTGTCGAAAACTCCAACAGGGATATTGATCTCTGATATTGGCTTAGGTCCTATGCAATAATATGACATTGAGAAACTGCATGCATTCATATATGGGCTATGAAGTGTAGCGAAAAACAAAGTAACTGTACGAAACAAATGGAGGGTGAATCAGAAGCAAGGTAATCTACCGCCAGGGGAACATATCGGATTTCTACGATTTCAGAGAACGTTCTACCCCATATGTAAAAAGACTTCAGTGCGCAACCCGATCGTTCCACTTATTGTACTGATTTATCATGGTGGTCTACTTACTCGATCCACTCAATACTATCATATCCATCGCGATATTGCGCAACATTAACAGCGCTCAACTTTTGTGGGCACTTATGCCGGAACGTACCAGTATAGATTATCGATTGATTCTCAGCCTCAGCCTGTTACTCGTGGTTCCAAGAATGGAACAGAAATCAGAACTCTTCTCGGAAGATGTGACAATACCGAAGGTTAGGCAATCCGAACGGATAGGATTAGCCAGAGGTTGGGTGCGTCGAGAACTGACGATGACCGTTATTATTTTGCCTTTCCTGTTCGTTTTGCACGGTCCTTGAAATTCCGGATAGTGAGCTCGGCGATTACGAATTTGAAAGCAGTCGATATAACTGAATTGCACAAACCTAAAAATGGCTTCTACATCAGTTGAGATAGTTGGTTGTACGAAGAATAACAAACCAGGTTGTCTCAGTTCGATAAGTCTCTATGTTCAAAAGAAGGCCCAATCTACATCTATGCTTCGATTGTCCGAAGCAAAGGGGTGCGCCAGTCAGGCTCATATGGGGCTGTTGGTTGATTTGGCAAACTGCTCGAACCAGCCATAGAGAGAGAACTTACTACATCGCACTTCAACCCTGATAGTACAATGGTTTTTTGTTTGTCTCTTTCGAGTTATCAGGAATGTAGCAAACTATTTTCCCCACAATGACCGCTTATCAGTAGGCTCACATCGGAACGAAGCTGTGTGCATCCAATGCGTTCAGTTTTTCGGATTAGTCTGTAACTAGACCAGAGAAGCTGATTGCAATGGTGACTGTGCTTTTGTGAGTGATGAGGATGCAAGAATATTCTCTCAGCAGAATCCTTCTTCACGGTATTTCCATTTGTTTTGTTCTGTACCTTCAGCACACAAACGTAGATTGTCCGTTGTGTCTGAGCGCGAATGCCAGACACGATCACAGTTAGGAAAAGATAACCAGTTTATAACTTCCGTCTTGTGTTTGTGAGGGAGAAATGGAAATCTCGAGATATTGTTATCGTGGACGTTGATTTTTTAACCCACTTGTATATCTTTACATTGAGCTGGTTGTTTTGATACAGAGTGGTTTAGATCTTCAATATGGTGTTAACTTCAGTACTGGTCATTATGGGGTGGTCTCACTTCTCACAACACAGTGTCATAACATATTCTTGCGACAACATCTCGTGAGTACAGCTCAAGTTGTATAATCGCCTCAAAAGGGGACAATATATATAAACAATATATATAAACGCGTGATTGGGACTTTCTAATCAGGTTGAAATCAGGAAAATTCACTAAAATACAAGAGTAAGCATTCGATCTCTAACAATTATTTAGGGATCTAGATAACACAACTTAAGCACTAGTCATATCTGAAGTCACTTAGTCTCTACAGCCTGCCGTTTTTTAAAAGAATCACCAGACGTTGAAATCCGCACTTGTTGAAACTCATCATTAATGCTTTTCGTTATCACGACCGGTGGTTGAACTTTGGTCCTCGAAGAAGACTCGATCAAAAATCTCATGTATCGACAAGAGAACATTAAAACGAGGCAATTAAAACAGCGCTGTTTTGTGTAACCGAAATCATGTTCACAAGCTACTATCATGTAAACCAGATGGTTAGTCTGTCCGTAGTGAATATCTGTTCAACAGCAGTACGACTTTTCTTGAACCCTATCTCCAAAGTGCGTCCACCTCACTCAATCAGTTGACGTGCTTCCCCTGAAGATTACCGGTTATCACATGTGCTACTCGTAAACACTTGTAAGTGATCAATTTGTTTCACATGGTTTTATGATGGGTCGTTTAAGCAGTGATGAACACGGTCGTGATCTGAGTGCGATTAATCTGGTTATTGACGAGATTTTACCTCGTCAGCTTCTTTAAACCGTTCCGTTGAGTTTATTTCATGGTTACGCATCAAGCGGATACTTCGGACAGGTAGACGTTACCACACTACTTCCCGTATGAGAAATTTATATAAGCACACTGTTCGAAGTATTCTCCACAACAGTTTGTTTCGGATGAGTAACGTTTCTACGGGGTTAATGAAAATTATCTGGTATCACAAGGCAGGAATATTCTGAATTAATTGGAAATCTGAACATTCCCTCCACCTTGTGGAATTTTTGACTTTACACACAGATAACGGACACCGAACAAGGCCAATTATGGATAGCAGTCTGATGTACGTGCGAGGTGAGGAGAACCTCAAAGGTTGGCGACCTCGTGGAGACTCATTAATAATTGAACATCAATGGGAGCTGGATCGATTAGACAGGATAAAATTGGTGAGTGCTGACCAGATCAATCGTTGCATTAGAGTTAACGTTTTCATCTCTCGCTCTCTTGACTTCCAATGAAGTTCATCTTTTGGGATGACTCATATCCAGCTGAAATGTTACAGACATACATCATCTGACTTGCGGCCGATGACAGTCCACCTAACTCATAATTAAGTCAAACTCTACCATGTAAACAACCAACGAACTACACGATCTGGCACTCAGACAACATCCTAGTTTCCGGAGTGATACAAGAATCTTTTCCGTAACATACAAGGTGAGTTGGTAGAACTGAACCTTTGACTGCAGATGAACAGTTTGAGCTTAGGTATTGTTACAATTTGAACATAATTTGTATGTGATTGTAATATTCACGGCTGGTTCGTTTTGAATAGTAGCGTTAAAATATTCGTGCACTGAGCGATTGGTGATCAGTATTAAGGTGCACGCTGTTCCTTTCACTAACGATTTATCCCATCGGATACATCCTGGCCAATCCGCCCTCAAATTGTTCCGTCATAGAGATTTATTTTTGATACAGTTCTTTCAATGAGCACTTCCTTCTGAGGTCGATTCACCCCGAGACAATTAAGTCATAGATAGTTCACTTGGGGAAAGACAGTGATTGTGGACTACGACTGAAACTAATCACTCTGCTGTTAACCAGACATGCTAGCAAGCATATTACTCGATATTGCCTTACTGATGTTGCACATAATCTAGGTGTGTGAACACCAACCAGTTACTTTCAATCCGAGTTCGAGGTACATACCGTTCGGTCACTGCTTCCGCTTTCGTGTGAATCCATATTCACTCCATTGTGTGCACAGGCATATACAATTTTAACACTGGGAGAGTTTTGCATCATTTATGCTACACCGGTTCAGAATGACATTGTAAGCATCAGTGCATGAATCATCATCGCTTTAGAAATATCTGTTCAGTAAATGGATGGAAATTTATTTACCGATGGACTTTCGTTGTGCAGTTGCACAAAAGTGTAATTGCCGGTAGTATATTCACCAGTATTCTAGGTAAGAGTGAAGTGTTCTTAGCAGACTTGGCTGTTCGGATGTAAAGTCCTAAGATGAATTATACATGGGTGGGATTTATTCAGAATGAACCGTTTCAGAGTGGCTCGACCGGAAACGAAATTTGCTTGGGGCCATTTTTTCTGAATGAATTACCCCAGGGATGAAACAGTTTTAGACAACAGCCAGTCTCTTCCGAAAAATGGGTTTGTCTCTGTTCTGTATTCTATTGATCTCACTGCAGGCGTATGGCAATCTATATTTGGAAGTTTTTGGCATTAACTTTGAGTAGTGTTCAGTTGCTCGAGTTTTAGTAACAGGAAGGTATAAGTTGGTGGTGTCCAAACAAGCTAAGAATCTCAGATCTCAAGGTAATCATTAATGTTCGACCGGACAGTTATTACCGTATTGTCTGTGACCTTAAGTTGGCATGGTACTTTGTTGGAATATGTTTGAGAACGACTGAAGGTACACAGTTGCAGAACAAATTAGGAACACGCGGTAATTTGGTTGATTGGTGACTTTTCACTTCTGACACACACGATTCTTCAGATCTGATGAACCAGTTACACGTTTGTTAGTATTTAAGGTAGGGTAGACGTAAGTAATTAAACTAAGTAGAGGGAAACAGGTCATGGATATAATCTACACAGACAGAAGTTCAATAATGGAATCGAATTGCCAACTACTGCAGATCTGGGACATGTGAACAGCTAAACAAGAGTGGAATTGATAGGTCAGTCAGAAGGTCGATTGTTTTTGAGGAAATTCGATACAAGAATCAGTTCTAATGCGTTAAGACTGTCGTCTCATCCAACTATCATTGTAAGTCATCTAAACCGATCCAAGGCTTACCATCATTTGCCTGAAGGTTGAAAATTAAGGCACATTTGTTCTTTGCAATTTCGACGGCCTATGCAATTGATCGCATACGTGTAGTTCTAAATCTTCATCTAATTATTCCGACATTTTCCACATCAACTTCACGACCTGTGTTTAACTGGTAACCAGCGATCTCAGAATCCCTGATCGTAGCTTGATAGTCTAATTGATTTCTGACGGTTTCTCCAATGCTTCTTCGGTTCTCATTTAATCTAGTTTGCCTAATATAAACTTGTGGATAATGTTCACATTCTATTATATGTACACAATCACTAGTTCTCCCAGCAAGCAGGGAGTTGTACCAACATTATACACAACGTCGTTTAGTTTCGAAAGCTCACGATGATACCCACTTTGTTTAAGATCTTGCGAATAGTCTCTGGTGTCCCTTTCTTGAAAAAAAACGGCGGTACTGTTCCATTCTAATGATGCTCTTGATATTGGATTGAGTGTCCGTCTTACCTATCCTTCAAGATACGGTTTACAGTATCCTCCGTTCATCAATGTGACTACTGAATATTTCTGTGTTCCCTTTGATCACCAGCTTCTGTGCACAGATGCAATCCTCTGAGCTTTCAATGCTGTCATAAACTTGTTTAGGGTGAGCAGATTTATAACTAAAAATATTAAGTATGTCTGTGATTTTGTGACGCACGATGGTATTGAGGTTCCGTCCTATTTTATAGACCAGGCGGTCCAGAAAAGGCATCTCGTTTTATAATTACATAGTGAGAAGTCACCGATAAACTAAATTATTGATTACTCACAAGTTGTTCTGATAGTAGACATCGTACTGTTAAGGATTATGCCCGTTAAAATGAGATAAGCGCGTTAGTCAGTTCGTGTTTGAGTGAAACATATCTCTTAAAATGGCCATGTTGAATGATTTGGTCATCTTATGAGTGAGTCGGATTGGAAAATGTTAACTGGACCATTAAAATTAGTTTGTAATCAAAAGACGGACATGAGTGTTTTATGGATACCGGTCATCGAGTTGAGGCTGGTTAATGTCTTTCGGTCCATGCTCGCGTTGAATCTTACTTGAAACAGTACCAATTATAGAAACGGTTCAAAGAACGTTTTGCTTGTGATTTAACATCAAGCCATTAGGCCTGCCACATCCGCCCCATCCCTGTTCGTAAAAATACACTAGTACTCCTTGATATGTTTCAGGCATGTGTGTTGCATAGTTGAATCCAGTAATGAATCACTCATCCACTACATTCTACTTATTCTTGTAACTCTTTTAGAAAGTGATAAACGTTAGGTTCCAGTTTACAAACAAAAAACAGCAAAAACAGAAGCCAGTTGATTACTACCATCAACCGAAACTCATTATAGAAGAGAAGGAAAAGTCACAAACATTTCTATAACATGGGTGACCGAGACTCTTAGTTCTAATCACTGAGATACTGGATTGTCATTTTGTTTCGGCCGACCAGTCTGATACTTGTTACAGGATGGTGGGCTCGATTCCTTGCTGTGTGTGTTGTTGCTCGGATCCAAGAATGTTGGAACAGTTACATACCACCATGGCTAATTGCTTGCTGACATTTTTGTCAACCATCTTTGGGGTCTTGTTGCTTGATTTCCAGTTTGTAGGCCGAACACAAATAGCTGATTGATGAGAGTTTCTGCGGGGCAATTCAAGAGAAACTGACAGCCTGCATAGATTTATGTACAGCTTTTAGGAGATCATACGAGTTTTTTTAAAAATTGAAACTGACGAAGTATAATAAGTTCTCCATGTCTAATATATTAGAAACTGCAGTTATTGATCGATCGAAGCGTAGGCCACTAAGCAAGAATAATGCTGATTAACGAAACTTTCATCAGATGTATCAGTGACCGTACTTGCCCCATTTAAGCGGTGATCAGTCAGTCGGTAATTAAGGGGCATTTACGTGAACAGGTGTTACTCTCAACTTGTTTCCCTAGACCGTACTCAGCCTTCTTATTCCGCGTTCAGATTATAAGAGAGTTTGCTGCTTAGCTACTGGCTGTTCAAATGGTGAAGATTCCGTGCCTGACCTTGAGCCTAGTGCATACGTTATTATACAACTTAGACGCTTGACATTACGGCTGTCAAAACTGTGCACAGCTGAACATCTTTGCTATCCAATGTCGCTTTCTTAGTTCAGACAGGGTTGAAAGTTCCACTGGTTTCTAGGGACAGTTACCATATCATTTAGCTTGTCCCATCGGGAAGCATCCTGCTTCTCTTTATTTGGAAGAACATTGGTTTACACGTGATGTAACGCGCTTAATCGCTGACCCAGAGCCGAGAAAAAGAATAGATGCGGCAACAGCGTTTATTGGAAGGACCAGGCGAGTTCAGAATTACAACACACAGGCTGTAAATTTATAGATCGAAATGAGTACCATACATAGCGGTCAGAGCGTTAGAACTAATCACGTTACAGAGGGGCATCTGAAAGTGCACAGGTGAAAACAGTTCACATAACGTACAGGTGTTTGATCGTGCAGCTGCAATCTGATTAACTGAGTAAGCTTGATTAAATGGGTGAATTAGAACATATCAGTTAACTCGAGGCCGGAACGATCAATCGATATGACGTGATTTGCCTTTTCTGCTTCGTTAGAAATGTGTCTCCTAACAACACGATAGCCCCAAGATTTCGGCCCCGGATTATATAGACTTTGTGAATGAATGAAAAAAATCTGTCGTAATATCTCTTTCGGTGTAAAGTAGGAGAATTTATGTGTTTATTTCCTGAGGCCATGTGCACAGTGATTCATAAAAGTGAGAAAGTAAGCAACCGAACAGATAGCATATACCAATCAACTCGAAAGTCACTAGTTGACTTTCTGTCTTGTATTCATTATCAGTAACAAAGAGCCGACTAAGAACACGGCTCATATATGTGGTTCACAGACGTTTTGATGGAAGTTCGTGAATTGAATAGCATTTACAATTGATCCCGAATCGTTTAACAACATCAATATTCAATTTTCTACGTAGAAGCAATTTTTGCTCATCATATCCGGGACTTTGACTCTCGCCATTTTCTTACGAGACCGATGCGCTGACCTCAGATTAGGTGCGACGGAATTACTATATCTGAGTACCTAAGCAAATTCATTTGTGATGGATAATTGTGTTTCCCAATCCACTCAGGAGGAGACGTAATAAATGTCTTACAACCTACAGCCGGTAAATCCACGATTGGAAGTTCTTATCAAGTAGAAGTCACACACATTATCAAGCTTTCTAAACAACATTTTGATAAGTGACACATAGCAGGGGGTCAGTTGACATCAGCTGAACAAATCTGACAATCTATTACATTCTACGGTTATTCTAAAACTTAACTAGATGTAGTGTTTCTCCATATCTACTAGTTTTGTCCTAATGAAGAACCTAAAAGGTGTAAAGCTCCGGGTTGAAATATCCGAGGCTGAATTAATCGATATGAATTGGTAGAGATACAACAACACGGCTTCAATGATCAATCACACGCGCACAAATAAAGCGAGGGAATTTATTTGGAAGTTATTGGCTAGATAACTTTGGACAAGTCATCATCTAACCGTCAACACTTTACGATCAATCGTTAAATCCTGAAAACATTACTTTTAAATGATTCTGAACGTGTGAGTGACCGTCATTTGGCATCAATGTGTTTCTTAATGAGCAACACTGTAATCAGAACTATGACTTCATTCTTTAACTAGTATACGCAGGTTAGCCAACAGAGGTCAGTTTAATTTGTTTGTGATCGTAAAAATATCGGCGAGCTGCAGTAGAAAATCTGTTGTTACATTGGTTGGTCTAGAAGTTAATGGTCGCTTCGTTTTCTACCTGCACAGAATTGGAGTCTGTTTATCATAGTTGTTGAATACTTGAATACTTTGGTAAAACTATACCGTTGATAGTTTTATCCGAATCAAACGATAGTTTCAAAGCTCCGTTTTTTACTCGACATGATAATAATCTGTAGGAGTCCACAGAACCACTTGGTTTAGGTTACATGACGGACTCATGTGTTACAGAGGTTTAACCAATATTTACATGTATACCATCGTAATCCACTTGTTGATCAACGTAGAGAAAACTGCTTGTCAGGTCCGTCTGGGAGGGGAGTATCGTGAAAAACTCGTATTTTTTAGTTCTTCCCTCTTTACAATGATGACAACAACACCCGCAGAAAAACACTGTTAAAAATTAAGGAAGACTTTGTAAGACACCTCCAGCAAACACTGATAGCATTCATATTATGTCCATCAATAGAAAAATCTTCAGGACATTTTCAGAATGGATATCAAATTGACGCACATAATGCAGACAAAGCTAAGTCATGGCCGAAAATAAATAAGAGATGGGAGTTACAATTTCAAAGCGAAAGTGACCGAACTGTTGTTTTCGTGAACTTCGGTGTACAATGTGACGGTTTTGTGTCGTTCAATCTTAGTCTACTACTGAATAAGTGGGGATTCCCTCACGCGATCTGTCTGGAGCATGTGCA
Source organism: Paragonimus skrjabini miyazakii (assembly GCA_014338405.1). Lineage (NCBI taxonomy): Eukaryota > Metazoa > Platyhelminthes > Trematoda > Plagiorchiida > Troglotrematidae > Paragonimus > Paragonimus skrjabini miyazakii. Next base: position 146,107 of record JTDE01000099.1, on the reverse strand, counting down.
CAACAGCGGGAAAAGACAAATTTCAGTCCGATGAGTTAGCTGGAGAGAAAAGCTGTAACATACAAGGCGACCGTTTTTGTTGTGATTGTCCATTACGTTTGTAGATCGACTTCGGGGAACAGCGTTCTTCTTAAATAGGGGTCCCGACAAAAGTTCTGTAAAAAGAAACAACGTGGACAGCAATGGGCTACTGGCCCAGTAAGTCATGCACACACAGCTAACACAAACGAAACCTGGATTGGCACCAACAACATGACAGCAGGCTGCGTTACACAATCTAAATTCAATCAGTGTGCGCTTGTTAGTTCCGACTGCATCTTACAAAGTACAGTTATCTTGATTCACAACTCCTTTCAGAAATGGTTCACGGATCGGGGTAGTTAGAGAGTGAATTTTTCTCCCTATGTACCGCCTAAGAATTTCACATGAAAAGTTATAGACTGCATGGGATCGAACTTGTATATTCGGACATTTCTAGCTCTATGCTCCTGGTAACCGCATTGTTCACCGTACAGCGGGAGCGAAACAGTATACCAATTGTGAGATAGACAAAGTTAGGTTTTGTTTAAACTGACAAGATGGACATACTGTGCATAAAAAATATCTCTGTGGAAACGTCCTTCTCACTTACTGTTATGAAACAGTTGTTTCTCAGACTCGGCTTACTCTCTTATAATTGTCAGCGAATAGTAGGTTTTCTCAATTTTAGAATGAAATTCATTGACTCATATTCCCTTCCATCTAATTGCTAACCTCCATTAAATAAAAAGTCATCGTGTATAGTATACAGACGACATTTAAAAGCATCAGACGTTCAAGTCCGTGCGGTGACAGCATCTGCACTACTGACCATGTGTACCATGAACAAAGTTCGAGTCAAAAGTTCATTTAAATACGGCAACTGTGAGCAAGTTAACTCAACCATACTACCGTTTGCATATCAGCAATTTAGTGTTTATTCAGCTGGTTTGATAGATAAGTGTTAAATCCGGGGTTATTGGTTGAAATTAACTTGCAATACTTCCATCTTCCGAATTCACCGGGCAACCTGGTCAGTAAGCAAAAACGAAGGGGGTAAAGCGTTTTGATACGAAACTTGACCCGTTCTTAATGTGTGATCATCGGCGTAATTATTAATAGCAGTGTCTCATGAAATCTTGTGCCGGAATTCAAACGCTGGTCATGACAAAGTTGTGTATTACTGTAGAGCTTTCACAAGTGCAAAACTCAAATGTGGCACGTGTCTTCGTAAGCAACGGACTACAGAAACCATCTGGCTACAAAAGCTGTGATCAGATGCATGCACATCCAAAGCATTTTCTAACTTGTGAGTAACCAATTGGCTCGGACAGTCCACCCGTTCCTGCAGTCAAATGTTTTCTGTCATTACGTTTCAATCTATTCTTCATCCACTAAATTCTAGGTCGAACAATCTCGACATATGATCTTACTTCGAGAAGCGCTGCACAAGTTAGGACGCAACGAGTCGCAAATCAGCTTAGACCAACTTGTCCTGCAATCTCGGCGTCGTAATCGGTCGGTGATCAGAAAACGCAAAGCAGCTTGGAGTCGAGCTCGATCTGATACACTGAAAATAACGAAGAACGGATGTATAAATGCATCTCCTCCGGATCTAGTGTACGTTGGATATATGAAAGTGAAACATTTTCGTTTTAGTAACTGTGGTGAATGAACGTAATGATGATATATAGAAGAGCAAATTTTTCATGAGTGGGCATTTATAAGTGTATATACTAGCCACATTCACTGTGGCGTCTAACATCCTACAGAACTGTCGGAAAAGTAAAGTAGAACCTGAGAACTCACTGACCAACAGCAGTGGCTCTTATAGATCCAAACTGCATGATGAATGCACCAACAAATCTTGCTACATGCCGAAGCCATCAAACGCTGTCATCAGAAGTAATTTATTTGCCTACTGGAATGTGTGGAAACGGAGACAATTTCGCTGTAAGTTAACAGGTGCCTCGTCTACGAATGTTGGGCTAATACCATATAATAAACATGTCATATGCTTTGGCGTGGACCTAGAGGCATACACGTGTGCGATGCAGATCTTGGCGTAGTTTATGAGACGGTAAAGAAGATGACAACAATAGTGCAGTTCTTTTTGCCTTCAGCAAAACTGATGATATTGTTAACGAACCTAATTTGAAGCGTGTTGATTTAAACGGCATCGTAATTGACACAGGTAATGTTAGCATTGGTGCTATTGATAACGTTGTTATAATCGTACTGCTGAAAATGACAATAATAGTTGCTTAAATGATGCCGCGTATTTTGGTGGAGATATTACTGTTGCTGGATTCTACTACTCTATGTTCGACTGGTAGCCAAATCGTTGGCCTAAATTCAATATAAGTTTTCTTAGTTGTCGTTAGTAAGATCACATGTGCTTCCGTGCTACATTACATCTACGCATATACCCTAACAGCATGGAGGCTCAATTCGACAGCGGTCTGGTTGCCTCAAATACGACCACTGGCAGCGGTGGTTACTGTGTGGAAGAGGATCGAGATAAGGGTCCAAGAACAAGCGAGGTATATTCCCCAGACCCGATGTCTCGTAGTCTGTTCGAGTGGAACGACCGGACGGTTGGCAATGAACAGGGTCCATGTGATGAAGCTATGAGAAAACAAATGATATTGAGCCGGTGTGTTGAAGTACTGACATCGTTACTTCAGATGACTGGTAGCCTCACCGGCGACAATGATGTAAGTAACTTGTGATTTTCACTTGGACTGAAATTCCACACAGTTTTTGATCACTGGCACTCAGACGGGAACCATTCGTGAACTGCTTTCTCTCTTGTTTGGGCTCATTGCATTGAGGTAACTGTGCTTACGTTTGACTCGACCAATTTGTGTTAGATACCGACAATCTGACATTGTGGACTCAGGTTATGACATATATATATATATATATATATATTGTACATTCTTGCTGCCACCACGATCTATCCTCCTCTCAAGCTCTCAAGCAACTGGGCTATTGACATTGTATTAGACACGGCCGGGTTATCATATGTGGACGCCCAGTCACGGTTGTTTGTATGTAATACTCTACTGATTGCCTCCAGAACATACATGGCAACTGTTCTTTTACTTCCATTCGATGATCCCACTACAGCGACAAGGTTGTTTACTAATGAGGGGCTCTGGCGTGAGCGAAACTAGTGTTAGTATTTTATTCAAAAAGACTTGGTTGTAACGCCAACCAGATTTCAAAAGCCAAGACCAACTCTTGATTGTGTTCAATTTTTATCAGCAAAACCATGACCCTTATGTGTTTTCTATTATGCGCATTGCCTGTACCGGTGTCTTTTTTAAGGCAATAATCCATCCGTTCATTTGATTACAGTGTGCAAGGTACATGACGAATCTGAATTGATTGTAAACACGCAGATAGTTGGACCTTAATCCAGTTAAGTCTCTAGTGTCAACAAGCACTTCTAAGCTGTCTTTCTTTGGATAGCACTGAAGTGATTTCTTATATTTTTGCACCTAATCGAAAACACAATTCCGGTCGGTTGCCACCTTCTATAAGCAATGTTTAACTCAAAATAGTCTGCCTATGCTGATTCTTGTACAGTTTGCAGCTATTTATTCACGGTTATACTCACGGTGAATCGATAATAACCTTTGCAAATATTGACGTTTTCTACACAAGGGCATCTTAAAAATTATAATATAAATATAGGCATATATATAGATCAGTTCAAAAGCATGGCCACCGGTCGGATCCAAAAAGATCAGAATACCACAAGCACAGTCGATTTCAGAATAATGTCTGAAATGGAACTTGCTCTTGTCTGAATTTTGAAATATCACTTCTCATATGGACTTACTCAGTAGCTGACAACTAAAGTTACAATATAGTTTGCAAATGAAAACTATCTTCCCTGTTGCCATACCCGATATTTTGATGTCATTGAGGAAAGCCATCCGAGGTGGTTGAAACATAAAGTATTACAACTTGCTCGTGATGTTGTGTTATTCTCAATCCATTTATCAATAACATGTCAAACACCACGCCCAAACTGTTTGGCTTCATTCGTACAAAATTTGGTGCGGATATTTTACACGCTGTTGAACGTTTTCATCTGAAGCTATTGTACGTACTAAGACTACGACAACGTCTTTTTCTGTGAAGCAGACTTTGACAATATCCGGAAATGTTCTTCAGTGAATTGATTCAAACTGCGTAAATGCCGTTACCAATAACCACGTTTGTAGCGAAAAACAGGTGTTGCAGGATATACTACTCATGTGTAATATATTTATAGAACAGGAAAAAACAAACTTCATTCTTATTTTACATTCAAATTGTACCTCCATTGTCGTTTAGAGTAATTCATCTCAGCCTAAAACAGAACCTACCGCTTCGAGTAATCAGACCAGGTTGTCCGAAAAGAAAACTGAACATGCAGTCGATATGGCACAACCGGTCAAAATTATGGTGACATCAACAACCAATTCAGATCCATTGGCAAATTCACTTATGGCCTCGTCCGATCAAGAGGATACGGGGGAACTGGGGCATAACAGTGAGTCTGGAGGTATTTTGTTTGCAGGACGTAGTAATCGAAGACAAAATGACACGAAATTTCGCACCAACAACTGACCCAGCGTTCAACCGTTGGTTGTGTTCACTCTACAGGCAACTACTGCATACTGGGGGTTCTGATCCAGACCTATTTCAGACCTCAATATATTAAGTAGGCTATTAGCTAATATCATCCTAGAAATGTGTTACGACGATCAGTTTGAACAGTTGCTTGGACAGTCTGGGCACCAATTGTCAGCAGTATGCTGGAAGCTGAGTCAATTGCAGGTAAAGCGGAATCCCAGACTTTAACACAAAGTGAAACAATCATTTCAACTATATATCAGGCTGTACAATGAATAACACAGACAACAATTTTCATTAGATTGGCATCGTGAAACACGTTTTATCGAATTTTCAGCAACTGGATGAGAGTGTTGCTAGTGTTGCTGACACAAATGAGAAAACAACGTCCCTTGTTGGTATACTAGGAGCGATTATCTCTGAAGAACTTATATCGCACATTTGAAACCAGAGTTTTCTCTTTCGTTATGAGCCTAACTATAGTGATTTATACTTGTATTTTTTTTTGACAGTGACAGGCATCCCAAGATCTGCCACCACAGAGTCATTACAACTTCATCTGGGGAAGGACCACTCAGGACATAACCAAATGAAACGGAGCTATCGATCATTAATCGGAGAATGCGTTGAGGTTGGTTGAAATTCATTTTTACACTTTAACCTGACTATTCAAACTATATTGTTTCGTTTTGTGTGTCAGTCATTTTTAAGGAACTTAACATAAAGTTTGAAATTCTTTTTGAGAAACAATGTATATACGAAAATATGATTGACTTTTCTTCTTTTCAAGGAATCAACTTTTCTTGCACTAAAAACACATTCATAGGAACTCTATATGAAGTTTTATTTATAAACATTTTTAAGCAATGAGTCTGCAGTTTCTTCCTGTTGAAGAGTTATAGTCCAACCGGTTGCAAAGCAAAAATTACCGTTAGTATTGTAGTGGATCTAAACGTTATATGCAATTCAAGTATGGATACGATACCAAAAAGTGATAAAAATGAAAACAAGTGACTCACAGTAGTTCGTGAAGGTGCGTTGTTTAGAGTTCCACCTCACACAGAATGAAGTATCCAATTGATGTGATCTGTCGTATAGTTTCTAAATAATCTGGAAGACCACACCGCAAAAGCCGGTTGATTCCGCTAGCATCTAACTCTCCAAAAATCTGTTTACTAGCGATGCTGAACGCATGGAGAACGCAAGGTTCGCGACCCGAGATGTGTCAGTTGCATTTATTGGTTATTGATTAGTTCGATTAGCTTAGTTTAAACGTGGGCTGTACATGTGAAGTTGAGGATAGTAGAAAGCGTAAATAACAATCAGAATTATGAAGTGGAAAATACTGTACAAAACGTTACAGTATCCAATATCAGGCCACCATGCAGTTAAACTGATTCTCAATAGGCTTGTAAAAACCGGCGATTGCGCAGGTCGTCGTTCTAGTTGATTAATATTCTCTAACATCTTTCCAGCTGAAAAATGTCTAAAGAAGACCGGGTCATGCAAAATGGAAACTTCCACTGCGCTCAAACTGGTAATCAATCTACTGGGTCATTTTATAGGTTCCATACGACAAAGTGGAATTATGGGGTAACTTGGTCAAACTGTTACATTGTTGGGCCTCTGATGTGGCATCATAGCACAACTAATAGAGCACTTGACACGTCTGAGCAAGCTGTTTCTACTGCTGTCTTGAATCTGGCTGAATTCTAGATTTTTCGCGATTGAATCGGTTCCAGATTATCAACTCTACCAAACGCCTTATCGGTAACGGAAAATGGTCGTTGACTCAAAAATTTTGAAAGCACAACGCACTTTATACGTTTTTTACCTTACTGACTGCTCAATAAACTTAATTGGGATTACCTGTCAAACTGTGGTTGCACTAGCGGTTCTCAGTTTGCTGTGACAATCCGAAAATACATATCGATTTGTTCAACATACTGTCTTGTTGTTGTTTAAAAGCATACTAGAACGTTGCTGTTTAATATAAACGCATTTCTTCAATCCTTATATTGTACAGATTCACCTTCTTCAGTGTCTGCTTAGAAGGAAGCAGCATCAAATAGATAATGTGGGGAGTTTCACATTTATTCCTTGTACATTGTTACGAAAGAGAATGAATGCCATTCAACGTTGATGAGAGCTTTTGTAGTTGCCTCAAGTTTATGGTTCGGTTACTTCAGACAAAAGTACTTGACCTGACACTCACAAGCAGTATAGGCTATCAACGGAGTGTACCTTTGTCCCGACTTCTATGTCTGTGAGACGGTATCCTATGTAGTGTCCAAAAATTGAATAGATGAACCACTCATACCAAAACCCGCAGTCTGAACGAAAATATTTTCTATTCAGATTGACATGGGCCTAGTGTTTCTTGTTAGGATGATTCAGACTGGAATCTTATTAGAATTCGTTGGTGAGTGGAATTCAATTTATGGTAATCCATTTTCGTGAGGTCCTATCGCAACGTTCTTCCGTTTGTAGCGGTTTCCGTCTACCACATGCCTGTGCATCAGAAGATGTAAACATTTAACTACTGTTGGGTTCACTTCTACAGCAATTGACAACTATTAGGTGAAGTGGACATAGCTTATATTATTAGGAGGATGGATGGGAATTGTAGTCACTGGTCACAATCCTTGCTGGGTCAATTAACTACATAAACAGTATCCAGCGATGATAATATAGATGAGACCAAATTTCGGCTGGATTTGAGCCACTGTTAAATACGACATGCCCTAAATTGGAAAGCGCTCCATTAACTGAGTCATTAAGCCATACCAGGAATTTAGAAACTTCTAGTTTACAGTTATTTTTAATTATAACAAGTTGACTCGGCAAAATGACCTGAAGATTCGTCGCCCAAGCAGACTACTTCAGACAGTTTAAGCTGACATTCACCAAAGCCATTGCTCAACACTTCATCAGCAAAAATGATGTGATACTTAAGAGAAGCCCAATTTCAGAAATTCTGATCTTCGGCTGGACTCGAACCGTTGAGAGAATAAACCTATTCATACTGCACAAGCGCAGTTTTATGATCTTTTACAAGCATGAAGCTCAGTTGTCATTCACAATTAATAGACCACCTTTTTTGAGACGCACTTGTGACGGATCATTACAAGAAAGACGTTTGATTAGTAGCAACTCAGAAAGGTGTTTTTTTTAAAACTTCAACAATTGGGAACTACGTCAAAATATCAAACAAGCATTGAATAACGTGGACAATACAGTCTGACTTGAAAACGAATAGATGTAACCTACCAATGGATATAATTCTTAAACGATAACTGGAAGATTGAGGGTAAAAACATAGCATTATCTTACTGTTTAATACAGGCGGAATCCTTCAAACTTTGCACGAAAAAAACGGTAAAAATGCAGTGAATTAAACACAACAAAGAATAGCCTTTGTCAATGCAGGACGCTGAACGAAGTAACGCTAATTGTGCAATATAAGGGAAATGTATTAGCAAATAAAATCGTAAGCTAATCCATGAAACGGAAACTAATGACTCAACGATTTGGGTTGCGTTGTAGACTGTTGGAATCAAGAATCAGATAATGTTCGGTAGTAAGATTGCACGATTTGCAATCAATCAGTACTTGAGTTTGAACGGTAACAACAAAAATTAAAAACAATAATCGAAAAAATCAATAAACTGGACTGAATTAACAACTTGCGATCACAGAATCCCAAACAAAATTTAACGTAATCAACCCATACTGCTAGATGAAAACAAACAACATATATTTCAAAGCTTTCACGATGTACCACATACCTGAACGGCAAATGCTTGACAAAATACAAGGTATTGTGTGAGCAAGCTTGAACAGGTAACAGACAAGCAGTCCATTCTTTGAGCGACATTAGCACGTTAGTGAAAAGACTAGGCGAGGCTGGATTGGGGGAGATTTGTAACTTGTTAATTGGGGAGGTTATTTGCGTAAGGTGACTTTGTGCTATCAGGTCTCACTGCTACGACAGAACGCTGCTGCGACAGAACGAATACTAACTATGTGTGCAAAAAGAACAAAGATTATCATTGGAAAATATCTTACATTAAAGCCCTCTTGTTAACAGAAGATTAATTGTAAGCAGTGGAGAGAGTCAGCCCGTATAAACAAAAATTCATCTAGAAATGCTGGTAGCTTTTACAGTCAAAAAACGATTCGGCTGAAGTTTTTCTAAAATAAAACAGTTCTAGTTTAAATTGTCGTGCTTGTCATGACTCGTCAAAAGAACCTATCATTGTCAACACGAGGAATCGAATGTCCTACAGAATTTATTGAGTCAATCAAGTTAACCATGACGCTACTGACATGAAACTAAGCGTGATCGATTAATCAAAACTGGAAGCTCAGCTATGTTTACTTATGGTTAGTGGTCAATTTGTTCGAGTACCTCGATAACAAGCACACAGACAGTCGCATCAATGAGAGCTGATTCCTCTAGTGTTAGGACAGTATTAACAATATGAAATCACCGAACAAATATAACTTGCTGAGCCGTTGGTTGTTTACTGGTAACATGAGTGGGATGTTTCATCTATACAACTTGAACACTATTCCTGTTTGCCCGTATATTCTTCATTCGAACGGAATTTTCCATCACGATTCGATAACTGTCAGTGGCAATGGCTTAGTCTGTTGACGAAACTCGAGTCTTATGCATTTTTGAACAAAGGTTAGCTGAATAATCATCTCCGATATGAAGGCTGTAATTAATTATGAACGATATACAACTTACATCTGACATTTCTGTCAACAGATAGGTGCAAAGCTGAATAAAATACACTATATTTGAGGCTGAAAAAAACATAACAAACCGCTCGGTGTTCGAAAAATCGACTGCTTATTTATGCACAAACACATACTCACGAATTGCGACCTGTTTTTGCATAACTAACCATCTGGAGATGTGTATGTTTTCCCGGAAGCCGGTTTCTCGTTTATCCATGATTAAGGGTGTGTCTAGACTTTCTGATTAACTCAACCATGACAGCTCAGTTTCTCGATGTTTTCTGGACTCGAAAGAACAATATGGATGAGGTTTCTAAGGTGGATTAGATCTCGCGGTTTCTTCGGAAACAAATTCACATGTGATTTTAAAGAAATGAATAATCAATACCACAGTCGAAATAACCGGTTATTGAACCAACCAGACAGAAAAGAGAATGTCCGCGTGTTTAGTTGACAAAAAGTAGCCTCATGAAAACAAATGAGATGACCATAACAGAACAGTCTTTTTTGAACATGCCAAACAAATAATGTGGCGCCTAAAATCCAGGGTCCAGGTAAACTACAAGACAGGCTTTTGGTTGAAACGAACATTAACAAATGCGACTTTGTTATCATTGACTCACTGTCCACGTTTGATTGTGTGCGGGTTGTTGATCATCAAATAGTGTGCTCTTCTTCACGGTTTAAAAAGACACCATGTGTTATCAGCTGGGAACAAGCTTTTTGTAAAAGACGTTGGTTTACAGGCGCAGCAGGAAAACACACACAAGGATGTTAACATTCCGCGTTATCTCATCAAGTACAAAAAACGAGTCAGATTGTGAAAAATGATTGATCGACTAAACGGTGAGCCAATAGCTAACGCGAACAACTTTTGTGCGCACATTTTCAACCGAAATTGACTGAGCATCATGCTATCTTCGTATGTGACTGGGATCAAATCTACGTAACATATCAGCGGGATTTACCGAGCTGCTGACTTGTTGTCTGTATTTGTTGCGCAGCTTACTAAATAGAATTTTCTTTTTTCTGTTAAGTTTGTACACCTGACTGCTTCTGTGATTTGAGTAACACCTTTGACAAATGTTCAACCAAGCGGTAACTCAAGTTGTCGTTCGTTCCACCAAAGGCGAATGTGACTGTGACTACACATGAACTGGTTGATAACTTGAGAAACAAAATGTCTAGTGCGTTGCCCATTACGCTTGTCAGATTGAAGACTGTGTACGTTGTGCAGCAGCTGTTTACTAAAATCTGTGGAGTTTTTGTTCTATGAAACATGGCAGGTGTAGATCAGTTATCGCTTTCTAATAACAAGCTAAATCAACATTATCCTTGGAAGTACTACGTGAAATCAACCAAACCAAGAAGGCTTGTGCTAGAAGAACGCTCGTATTTAAATTTCTTTTTTTTTTCAGACGCTTTCCTCATTATGTACAAAGTTACAAATGACAACCGTTGTAGTTTTGCTATACAGTTTAATACAACTTTGTGGATGACTAGATTTTTAGCCAAATGTTTTGGAAAATATTGTCATCAACGTTTTGAAAGTCACTGTAATAAATCTGTTTAGTGTAACTGGACGACCGAGTCACATTTATGACTAAGTGATGTAAAAATGGAATTCCCCGAATGACATCCGCCCCACAGTTGATGTTTGACCAACTGCGCGCCTACATTTTCCTTATAGTCGTTTTTTGGGGAAGGACGAAGCACATTTCTTAATGGCAAAACTAAAACATTCACTTCTAGCTAAACCCTATTAAGTAAATTATGTTAAACTTATTGATAAATTTCCGAGTGGGTACCTATGAACCAAGATGCTTACTGGAAACTAACGAACTGTGGTAGACCAGAAGAGGACTATGGGCGATGGTCAAAAATTTGCTTCTAGTTGTTCTGGGTGCGATACATTTTCATTGTTGTAGTTTTAAGCATTTGATGTAAAATCGAAATTTTCGGTTAGTAATAAACGATGGTATTGTACAAAACAAACCAAATTTGACCTCTCAAAAATGTAAACACGCTAGCAAATTTTGAAACGGACAAACCGTTATTGACAAATGACTGCCCAGAAAAGTTACTTCAACTGAACAACAAAATTCATGCAGCGAGAGATTCCAAAATATCTCTTCCTCTTTTTCTATAAGGAGGTACCAATCTACCAGAGAGGTGTGTAGCAGTTACTCATTTCATCTAATCATCCCAATGCCCACCAGGTTTATTACCGCTGGCCCGAAGCTTTTCGATCAAATCATTTTGGGGTCTGCGTACTTTCGGATCACAAATCCGGACCTTGAATTCGCTTGAATAGATCGACCATATTTTTCAGGAAAAAAAATGATCCTAATAACATAAAATTTCCAAAACGAATGTTTTTGCTTGCCTGTTCGAATGAAACGTGAGTACTCATATAGAACAAAATCATCGTCTTTCGGTCACCATTAACGTCGGCATCAGGAACATCACCATACTGTTTATACTCAACCTCATCAAACTCGTGATTGTTATGATCATCCCCATGATGACAGCAGTGACACTGGCGATGATAACGATGAGAGTGTATCAGCATTTCATAGCGGAAATAATAGGTGTCTCTAAAGTTGTTACGCACTCATTCGTACCAACAGTGTGCAATTATGAAACATCTGATTCGCCTGAATGAAGTTTGTTTTTTAATTGCTGTGAAAGAATAGCCGATTTAGTACCGTAACATCCAAGAGATTTTGAGCCTGAAATGAACAGATATAGATTTCTAACTACCAATCATATACCTCAACAAACTTACCGCAGCCGATTGACTTTTAGTGAAAGGTTTTGTGCTTATGACATCTACAAATTCGTCATAATTTTATATAAGATCATGTATGGAGAAAAATAATGATTTCTTTTCATCTCGATCCGCGCGTAAATGGGAGATTATATAAATAAATACGTGAGCGGTACTCATGATGCAGGACTAAGCAATAAAAGTCCTATTGAGCTCCACTCAAGATGGAATTACTCCTCCCTGCGGATCACTCTTTTCGTGAGGGCTTGTCGTTAAGCTGCTCACTTGTCCATGGCCGGCCGAACAACTTTCGTCGCATATTCACATTCCATCTATACACCGTTCATAAACTGCCCTTCAAACACACAGTTGTAGTCATCATCAAGTTTCATGAAATGTTGTATCACTTGAGCATTTTGACGGAGGTTCACTGGAAAGGTGGCCAATAATCAATCGTGCGACATATATCTGGTCCGCCGACGCTCACCGTAACAATCTTTGCGCATCACTGACCCTCAGAATCCGACGTCCTTCCATTGTTCAGTTGTTTGACGAGGTTATTTAAGCTTATCTGATTGTACCATCACCGAGTTACTTTCAACATGATTTGTGTATTTGTGTATTTTGTCTCTCGTTCCCTGTGGACCAGTTTCGGTCAAATAAAAAATGATCCCAGCTGCTGAATTTCGCACCTGGAAAGCTCGTAATGCGACAGATAAATTTTTTAGGGAATCGCGTACACCGATTGGTTAAATGGACCGATCCCGCTCAGAGACCATGTTTGGACCACTGTTCCCATGAAAACTTGTCCAACCATTCAGCTATCCGCAGTGCAACAAGTTATATGTGCCATAGTAATTGCACCGCCTATAAGCAGTCCTGGTGGCTGGTGCTGGCATTGTCCTCTGTAACGGTTTTATTTGAAGATGCCAAAAAATATTTTACATCCTCGATGAATAAGGTGTTCGTGATACACCATGTTACGTTAGATAACATTCATTTACTCACCGCAGTGTTTGTTCATTTACAAATTGGACAACAGCAGATCACACTCTTAGTGACCAAGGTTAGCAATACGCTCCATCAGTACTGATCTACAAAAAATTCTCGAGAAATCCAGTTAGAAAAATACCTTGCTGTGTTCTATGGAGTGAGCCTATCTGAATGGCAATCGTATGAGAACCATTTCTGCCGACGTTAGCCGACTTTAAGAGTTAAGCAGAAAAAATTATTTCATGGGGTATCATGGAACGGAGAAACAGTACTGTTTGTTAGACAAACTGCATTCAGCTTAAAACTCAAGTGTTCATCTAAAAGTCCATTTGGTTGTTTTAATGTCACGATTGCAAGCACCGTTGGTTTTACGTGAACTTCCAGCTGGCTAAAGGATGCTACCAGTTCCTGACTATATTTTAGCCACGCGTGTGTATGTGAAAGTACAGTCTTGACAGTCTTGATGCTGGTAGCTACCATGCTCATTACTCTTATCTACATGTTATCTGCAACGGGAATGGGCAAATTTGTCAGCCAATCTGAGTAGGTTTTTCATATTACAGACTGTTTTTGACACTGACAAGAAACACGGCGATCAATATTATTATTACGTTTTAAAGTAATACTTGAAAACATGGATTTGATGTCAAGTTTGGCTGGTCTGATGATAAAAGTACGTAATGAAACTGTAATACTAATGGATGGTTATACAGATATGTGATTTTAGATAAGACTCACGTGTGAAAAGTCAGGGCTTTAGCTGGATTCAAACCAGCGACAGAAACACCATGCCTCAACGCAACAAGCGCTCTACCAGCTGAGCTAAGAAGCCACGCCAGTAACTCGCGAATTTCATTTTTCTATGCGTAGCAGTACCGTTGGTGGATGATGATAACAGTATGTAATGAGACTGATTGGATGGATTCTTTATTTAACAAAAACCCAACTTCAAAACATCTGAGCTTCAGTCGGACTTGAGCCATTGACAAAAACAACATGCCCAAGTACGGTGCAGACTCCCGCAGTTGAACTGCGAAAGTATTCGAAGAAAACTGGCGGAGCACAATCTGATCTGTTTAACTTCAAGTTCCATGAAGTGAGAACTATGAATTACATTAAATCCAGTACATTGTTGGATTGAAGTGGTACTCATAAGAAGTCGATTTTGCAAACAGCTGCTTTTGGTAATTATCATCAGGTTATTACAATTATATAGGGTAGTGCGAATTATATATGAAAATTATAGCGTGTCAGAGTGCGATTGTTATCAACGGCCAAGGGTATTGCTATCAGACTCCACAACCCCTGCCTATGTGCCCAAAAACAATTCGTACAAACTCTCCACATCCCCCGGCCAATCATTCCACATCAACTTGAAACCCGCGCAACCGTGAACCACTCGACACTGATGAACGCATGTCTCATGACAAGCATGTGTAACAGTCCAACACATTCCCCAACACTCCCACCCTCCCCCAGTAGACTGTAATCCGCACCACTCCTGTGATTTTTGATGACCTATTTGACACGTTATAATTCTGATATATAACTCGCACTTGCCCTACGTAATTGTAATAACCTGATGAGAATTACCGAAAATAGCTGTTTGCAAAATTGACTTCTTATGAATTCTACGGGAATCTGGCAAGGATTGAAGCAGTATTGTTGAAAATGGCCTGCTTTAATTCATTTGAAGCATTCGGTCTACATATACTCATATATATATACATATGTATATATGTGTATAACAATTCAGTTTACCGTTTCTAACTGCGTTTGGATTTTTACTAACCAAATAAGGCGAATTATTCCTGGCTGCTAATACTCAATTCCATTCTCTTTCCCATTATTCAAGGTACGTGTCAGTCCAGTGGTTAGCCGAAAAGGTTACCTCATGGTCCTAGAAGCAAAGACCGGCGGATGGCTTCGACGATGGGTCGTGGTTCGTCGGCCGTTCCTTTTTATCTACGCGGATGAGCATGACCCAATAGAACGAGGATTGATCAATCTAACCACAGCAAAACTGGACTATGAGTAGGTCACCCTGACGAAAATGGGTTATTTTGGTCTCTATGTTCATTTGTGTTCCTTGCTGTGATTTCCCCTTTCTTTTTCGCTAATACTGTTTAAATTCCGGAAAACGAGAGCGTAAGTTGCGTGGTTCTGTTAAATCATTATACTACCAGTGTGTTTTTGACATGTGTCTGAGGGTTTCACAAATCCATTCCAGCAAGTAGATGAGCAGAACGAGTGATCCTGTCAACAGCATGCCTGTCAAAGCCGACAGCCTAATCTTCAGTTTGGTGTGTGTCTGAAAGCAAGCGCAAAGCATGATTTTATTCAAAGTATATTCCGTCTAATAACAAAATAGATCGCTTTTCTGATTGGCCAGCTGGTTGATCAATATCCATGTTTAAGTTTCAGTGCTGGCGATGCAGCTGATAAGCGTGTATGCAAACAAAATTATTTGTTTCATGATATGACAAAAACATCTAACTAATAATAAAAGCTGTTGTTCCCGTAAGCATAAACACACTGAATGAACTGACCACTGGTGTCACACAATGCTTTCTGTGGTAAAACTCCCACACAACCCGCTGCGACATGTTGTTGGTCATCTAGTACGACCCAGTGCTTGTAACCGTGGCTGAGTATATTTGAACACAAATAATATATAATTACTCCCGCATTGAGAGTTGACATCATATTGGTCTAGGTGTGCATTCTTGATGAGCTCCAGCGTTGTTTGCCAGAGTGCGTCTAATGGAGCAGACAATGGACTGAAACATTTTGTGTATTCCGGAGAATACAATAAGACAGGTGAGTAACCGATACCAAATGTGAGACTTCTGAATACCAGCTGGGGCTTTTTAGGTCAATCAGAGGAGCACACATAGCTTAAAGAACTGTAATGCATGGAAATGACTCGAACACAGAAACAACCCGGATATTTTTACAACTCACTAATTCCGCTAAATTGCGTGTTAGTAGCAAGATCCAGCTCGGTGTAACTATTTGTTAATTCACTACGGCGATCTGCTGCCTTTATTGTACTTCCTTCTACAAGTAAAACTGCGAGGCTGTCTAGTTTTCTGTCATAGGGAATTCACTCGGCACCTAAAATAGAGGCATGCGAAAGCTTGCTACATTGTGACACGTAAAGTTGTGAAGAGAAGCACGCATTTTACAGTGGATCCTTTATCCTGTCCCAGGTGGATATATGCTCAATAATCTCCAACCGAATAATGACTTCACATCGGTGATTTTCTCTTGACGGTTTGCTTACGACTTGATTGTCTAACGAGTCATTAGACTAGAACATCTAAGTGGGTGTTCTAGTTCCACATGAAGCAATCACGTACATGGCTGATAACCTACGGCAGTTGTGGAGCGGACCGAACTAAACACAGTATAGTGAGATGGATGTAAATAGATTTGCGGCATCAGTTTGAGTCTGTTCGGATGCCTTCTGCCTGTGTCTGCAGTATGTGCATGTGCGCATGTCTTCACGCACTTTTTGAGGTCTGTACATGCAGCTTGAGATTGTCATATCCCTCGCTTCCTAGATGACACGATGACTCAGTTGTCAGCTGGTTACGGGATCAATATCCAGGAATAGGAAAGTTTCCCGAGCTTCTCACGAGTCATGGACAATTGTGCATAAGTTCGACAGATGCCAATCTGACATGCCAATCAGTACTACCAAGACACACTCGTTGACCGAAGACCAAAAGCTACTAAGCGCGTTTATGGAAATACTACAAACCCGTCGGTATGTATATATTACATAAACTGCTCTCATGTATTTTACTCACGTGATTCTTTCGGAACGTATGGTGACCAAGCGCATGCACTTCAAGCCTAAAGTCCTATAGTGTCAACCATTGTGGTAGATCGCAACAGTGTGAAAGTTACTGGTAAAATTTAAAGAAAACTTGCCATGAAATCAGATATCATTCAGACACAGGTAACTCAACTCACATCCAGTCCGAGAACTAGAACATATTTCTTTTCTCTGCCTATCAGATTGCATCACCTCACCTCCCTCATTGATAGCGAGGGAGACTTCTGTAAATGTTTTGTGACAATCAATAGTGGTACTATCTGCTGTAAAGTACAGCCAACCACCCAATGACATAAATTACTTTGCCACACCAGTGTAAATCAAGCGATTTTAGCAACCGTTTATTAATTTCCAAACTGGAGCTTTCTAAGAATACCCTGACAGAAATAACGACCAGCTGTCCACCTCTTAACATAGAAACACGAAATGAATATTGCCAATCGCATACAACGTTAAGGTCATCTGGGATAAGTAGCTTATTTTGGTCAACTGGTCATATATCAATGTTTCGTACAGAGAACTTTTGAGACTTCACGTATTTATCACACAGCCATTAAGAAAAGAAAACATCAGATGCCCCAACTTAGCACTTCTTGAACTGATGAATATAGAATGATATTGTTTGTAATGGCTCACTCTGCATGCCGCTATGTAGACAAGTGTGAAGCAGATATTCACAAGGTTTGATACAGAACTCTTGATCCGGGTAGCGTACTGATCTGTCGTTATAACCTACCGTTGGCGTTATCCGACTAAAATTCTTCACCTACGATTTACAGCTGTTTCATTCAGTCACTAGGACGATTATTGTCATGGATTTAGTTATTGTGTGAATGACGTCTCTCTCATCGGTTCACATCCTTCACATGCGGTTAACTCAGTTGGGCCAACCCCAATTCAAATAGAAACGCTTACTTTGAAATTCGTCTGTATCATAACTGACCAATAATGCATATGTCTGGGAAAGCATGGAATAAAACTCTTGTTCAACCGTCTGTGTAATGGTCATGCTGAACATAGCACCACTAGAGGCATACTGTCATGAAATAACACAATGATGCTCAAGCATTGTTGCACTTTTCGGACGAAAACTAAAACTAAAAATTCGTGAGACCTGAAGGGTACCATTTATGGTAACATATATTTCTCATATATGTTGTCACTTATGTAAATAAAAACCCTTCTTTTTAATTTCAGTCACTTTCTGTTTATTAAGCAAATATGAAAACCAAAATCCTACACTACTCATCAGTAGTCAAAATATTGAAGAACGAATTGATGTTTTCTGTGACTTCAACTTGCAGAGAGGTGCTAGTCGAGGGGTCATCGATTGGAGTTAACAGACAGTAACTGTGTCTCCTCTCGAGGCGATCGGGCAACCTGATCATTAATCACAAGCGAAAGTGGTTGAGTGTTCACATACGATAATTCGGTCGTTGCCTAACGTGAGGTCAATGGCGTAGTGGTAAACACGGTTGCCTCATGAACAGCGCGGCCTGAGTTCTAGTCCCAGTAGTGGCAAGGATATGCACTACTAACGAGCTCGAAACTCGAGTCTAGTACTTCTGTTCGAAAGGGACCGACTGAAAGGTCTATGGGAATGCGACATCAGCGATCAAATGTGGGCGATGTTCAATCTTTGTACTAATTATGTAGCAAAGTGCTAAATAATCTCTGAAACTTTCGAAAAAAATACATGTCCTCTACTGGTTGCAATAGTCAAAACAATGGCGACACACAAGAAAAGGTTACTTTTAATGTTCTAGACACTTAACGCTAGTTTCATAATCCTACTCAGTACCTTTTTGACTGATGAGCCACGGTTTGGGGTTGCCGGTTTGACGTGTTGATGACGGACTAAAGACCACTGGGTAAAGGTGAAACAGATGAAAATACCAAGCACATAATATAATACGTAACGATCATTATTAGGGTTGAACATTTCCAGCTACTTCCAAACATGCTTTTCAAAGCGATAGGGAATTATAATCAATACGCTCAACATCAGCTACTACTGATGTTTCATCATTCACTGGACTTGTCTAGGCGATCAATGCAGGATGCTTTCATATTGTACCTGAACATGTGCGATCATTCTTAGGTAACCTAGCCTGTTGATCTAATTTGCCAGCTGTACTGAACCACCAACATCGTAACTGAACAGACCGGTAATATGGCGAATCATTTTTACAACTGTGGGCTTCACCGCATTTGTGACTGCGGCTCATACCTGGTGAGCTGCAAACCAAGAAGGAGGTTAGCGTTTAATGGGGATAGAAGTAGCCTAATGCGCAGTTCACAGTAGGGTTGCAACACACCTACCATTGACCCCTGAACGGTTTCACTGACTTTGTTTGAAGTCGGCGTAGAAAATAAGCAACGCATGGAAGATATTTTCGAATGCGGAGTCCTAAAAACCCAATAATCAATTGAACTGAACTGAACGGCACTTAATATTTATCGTGGCAGTCGCATTTCCTTAGACCTTTGAGCCAACCGCTTCTGAAAGGAAGCACTAGACTCGAGTTTCGCCCTTGTTAGTGCTCGTCAGTAGTGCATATCCTTGTCACGACTGGGATTAGGTCTCCGGCCACGCTTTCATGCGCCATAAACTTCACATTCGGCACGACTAAATTAGTGTTCAAACGCTCAACCACATATGCTTTTGAGTAGTGATGAGATTTTTGGATCGCGCTGTATCTTACAAGTAATCAGTAATTTAACCTCAACAGATTCGCCACCAATTAATAAATTTTTGGGAAGTGTTGTAAAGGTAAGGGTCAGTGTGAAGATGTAATGTTTGGCTGTTTGCTGCAACGACGGGACAATTAAGTGTAACAGTCGTGACTCCACCTAAACGAAATGATCTCAACTGGGATGCCTTTTACCATGTTTACGTTGATTGGCTAGTCACGCAGAAAACTAGATGAGAGGAACTAGTCCCCAATAGGTTTTATGGAATCCAAAGGATTTTTAAGCATATTCAAGAATGCGGCAAAACATGAGAACAGCCATTGAGAACTAGTGAAATATGAACCATTGAATTTGACTAAATCAGTTTATTAATATGTCAATAAGACAGCTGACAAGAGATGTTGACAATATGTTCCTTTTTGCCCGTATGTCAGTGGTTTCACTGACACAGAACGCACAGCAAAATGGACGAAAGTTAACCGGCGTAATCTTGGCGGTATTGCTTACGTGTAAAAATGATTGGGTTGAGTGGGTAACTGATGGTTTTTTTAGGAATGAGTGTATGCCACAAATTCTGGCGTTCCGTTGACTGTGGTACGCTCTGCGAATGAAATGCCAAGCAGATTCGGTTCAACTAACCTTGTAACCATGTGATTTCCTCCCAACCAAATTCTGCAACACTTTATCACGAGAGAGTACAAACTTGTCTCCGCTGTGAAAAGTGTGATAAAACACAACGTCTTATGTCTGGAGAGCCAACAGTGGGTAATCGTCTCAGTTCCTTTGCCTGTACACTGCTTCCTAGTGCTAGACAACTCGAAGCTATTAATAGAAAAACAATTTATGAAAGACATCCAACCCGCATGTGTCTATCCAACGACATTCATGGCAACTTACTGCAAAAGGCATCTCCCAAAACTCCGAGTGAACCCGCTTCCAAAATGCTTATATCCGAATGCGATCTGCTAGGACAATCGTGTTTTCTTCCATGCATACAATTAGTTGCCAGCGGTCTTACGTGGTACTCCATCGGCTGCTGATTTGGGATTGCTGCTTCCACTCGCAGAATGGTTTACCGCAGCAGCAGCGGTGAATTGTGGGTGATGTTCAATCCATATGAAAGTCAAAATACCCTGATACTCATCAGTAATCAAATACCGCTCAACAAGTCAATTATTTCTGTGATTTCAACTTGGATAGAAGTCCTAGTCGAGGGATCATCGATTGGAATTAACAGACATTAACTGTATCTCATATCGAGACGATCGGGCAACCTGATCATTAATCACATGCGAAAGTGGTTGAGTGTTCCCATATGATAATTCAGTCGCGCCTAATGTGAGGTCAATGACACAGTGGTAAATATGGTTTCCTCATGAACAGCGTAACCGTGGTTCTAGTCCCGGCAGTGGCGATGATATGCACTACTGACGAGCTCTAATGTGAGCGAAACTCGAGTCTAGTGCTTCTTTTCGAAAGAGACCGACTGAAAAGTCTATGGGAATGTGACAACCGCGATCAATTGTGAGTGATGTTCAATCTATATGAGAATCAAAATCCCCTACTACTCATAAGTATTCAAATACTGCTTAAATGATACTCTCCATTATTTTTAATCTTTCCGTTTTACACTTTCTGTTTGCGTGCACATAGTTATTCTGACAAGTGTGCCCGCCATAACATATCGCGTCCAACTGTTTACATGTTTTTTTTTGCATTCAGCGTCAATGCTGCGTTCGCTACCTCACCCCAACTAAACGGCAACCAGAAGACGGATATATTTCGATTGCCCACCTACGCGGAATCCACTGTGTTGCCCCCAGCTGCTTTGGTTACTGCATCCTCTCAGTTTAATATGTTCACGCTAATTGGTCAACATCACACTCTACTCATTCAGACCACATCTGAAGGTGGTGCGGATATACACGACTGGTTGTATGCCTTAAATCCTCTGAAGGCAGGCGAAATTCGGTTAGTGCTTATACACATATAAATGATTATCTTGCATGAACAATTGTGTCACACTTTCTACTACTCCTGTCACTTGGTTGGAACATTGCTCTTCACATTCCCCGTAGCTCTCACTTAGGACAAACATGGTGGCTTTCTCTCTTAAGTATGTTTTTTAATGAAAACTTGATATTTGCTATATTTTGTGCTGGTAATTACAGTCTTACAAGCAAGATAAAAACCAAAGAGCTATTATGCACTACTGATTGCTTTTTATCAGAAGTAGTCTTCGAAGCGTTACTGTTTTGAAATATCGAGAAGCATTAATCTTCTAATCAACCGACAGTCAGGAGAATATGTTCAGTTGCTCTCGTACTTATGTGAGGTGTATGCGTTTTCATTTTTATATAAGGTAATGCCAAACAATAGAGTGTAATTAGTTTAAAACGTGAACGTTGCAAAAACTAGTCGATTAGGACAAGAAATAAACAAGCCAGTTAAATAACTAGAGGTTCCGCGAAATATTATAAAAAGCCGTTGAATTTTTATGGAGCAGGTCATTGTTTACGTATTTCTTGTGACATATTCACAATAGGTTTCTAGGCCCCTTAAGAAATTGTGTCATCTTGGTTTAACAGATCGTTGTCAAATAAGTTAACTTGTCTATCATATATTTCTCGCTGTTCTGTCAACGATCAAACTACCACGCACTTTGGCATTCTTTAGGAAGATTTTAGCTCTAAGCCAATATGGCCTTCAGGTAAACATAGATTACGTTGATAAATTCCGTAATCACGTGGTTCACAATGTACAACACACAAATTATTCATCAGAGAAGCTTATAACCAGAAGTGACTAGGTCTTTCAAAAAAGGTAATTGATACGAACAACTGGAAAGAATTTCATGACCTTAGACTGTAGTTACATAACGGAATATAACGGCAAACACTGAATAGAACAACCTGAAAGCAGTCTTGTAAATTAAACTCCAAAAGTTAGTGTCATTTATCGAGTGACCCTATTTGTGTTTAGGTACAGTACTTGTTACGTGTGTGAATAGACTTGACAAATGCACAGTTGCCTCCGAAAATGCAATTCATCAATGTAGAACCAACAACTAAGATTATACATTGAAATGAAGGAGAATATTGCAATATTTTTAACGTCAAAAATGCGTATTCTTTATGGATATACAAATTGTGAGCGCGGTGTAATATGATGAAAACTTGAAGCTGCAAACTTAATGGTAAAATTTTTTAGTTTAATATATCATGGACTTATTTAATACTGGTATGTTAGACCGTTGACAAAGAGCCTTCAACGAGTTCATTTTGTTAACATATAAGACATGCTACCTATAGACAGCATGATGACGTTTTTGTAAACGGACCTTGAAATGAGTGCTTGAGAGTACTAGGGTGATTCTGACAAACGTTGGCATGATGACCATAATGAAAAAAATGGATTTCCATTAAGTATCCAAGGGTAAGATGTATTGAAATTTATTGGGAGACGAGCTTAATGACGAATGTGTTCCCGGCGAACCTCATTTATTCTAGGTATTACGGAAATCTGTTATAGAGAAGGAGTGCGGAATGGTGAACTGTTCATCCTTAGCATGACAATATTTCTTAGTGATCGGAAGATCGATAAAGTAGGTGGAGTAGCTCCTTGTTTGTGATCGCACCTAAAGACCGGGTGCTACTGGATCTCACGAAATGTCTGGCAATTAGCTGAGGTCACTCAAAGGGTTAATTGTTCTATTAGTGTGACTTATAGATCGCATTTTGGGCACAGAAATGCCGACACGGTCATGCACAATGTTCTGCGTAGAGTACCATATTTACGTTGTGTTCAGACGTTGAGTTATGTGACGCAATCATACCTTGGCTTTTATCACAAAGGACCATCTCTGCTATCAACGCGTTCTTGCTGAAAAGCTGGACGTTAATCCCAAGACCTTCTACAGTGAGGTCGCAGCACATCCAAGGAGTAAGGTTGGCATTTCGCAACATACATTTCTTAGGGGATGCTCATTCGTCATGAGTCTGCAGATTAGTCTTGATGTTTGGACGAGGGTTGCAGACGTAGAACTGATAAACAGATTTTTATTTTGACTATTTAGACATTTCCAAATCTATTTGTCAGGGGTCATTTGCTGCGGAAACCAAATAACTATGACGTTGATGAGCGCTTACGCACGTGACTAGCAGATTATCTGACTGAACGTAGGTTCAACATCAAAACGAGTGGATGGTTGTTAGAGTGATTCCCAGCCAACAACGGCATCCCACAAGAATCTTTGGAACCCGGTTATTAATTCTCTTTGTCATTGAGGTGCCCAGTACAGTCAGATTGCCGATGTTGTTCTGAACTGCTTGAATCGGTGTTCAATAGAAAATAACTTGCCGCCCAATGTCGACAAATGTAAAGTCATGCACGTTCTTCACTAAAACTATATCGATTACTAACAACGAGACAAAGCTGCTCGTGTCAACATACGGCAGGGACCTAGGACTCATAGTGGTGGACAGTTTGAGTTTATCTAAAAAGGGTCGTATCATTGATACGGAGTACAAATACTGCTAAACATTCTTGAAGTGTTTCTCACTTTGTTAGCTCCCATATCCCACTCACACATGTAAACGAACATAAAGGCCCTCTCGTCCTTAACTTGAAAAGTATTTGGCAATTGTTGAAAATACACATAGACAAGCTACTAGAAGAATGATGTGGATCAGTGAAACCCCCTACCTAGAAAGATTGGTAGAAGTAGGTCAATTCCCAGTGATTTACTAACACCTTAGGAAAGACTTAATTCTCCCCTGCAAAACACTTCACACCACGAGACATCAACTAACATATCTAACCCCACTAACTAAGGACGAACGTTCAATAGGTCATTCGCTGAAACTGAGTAATGGAACAGACAAGTTACTTTGCAGATTACTGTTTCACAGTTACGCACTGGGACGGATTGCTTAAATTGATGGTCATGGCTGGATCGTTTAAGAGTTATATTCGACCAGCACACATGTGAGAGAAAACCGTTACTGAGAGGTTCCCAGTCACATCATTTAAGTCTTTTGGGTCATTAACGGCATATGTCTAAATGAATGTTGTTTCAGTATGTTTCAATGTTCTCCAGTGAAACAGATTCAGCCAGCAGCCTTATTGAATTTACCTTTGATATGCTCTTATCAATCTCTGTCATCAGTAGCTGAAACAAAATCGAGAGCATTCTATACAACTTGCACATAACTGCAACAGATGAACGTGATAACCGGAATGGTTTCACATTGATGGTGCAATCAGTTCCATGGCAAGCAGATTGATTGCTCCAACTTATGTGTCCTTGAAGTATGCTAGCATAATAGGTATTCTGACCGGAAAGGCTATGACACCGTCATCTTTATACCTGTACGGTTTAGATAGATATTACTCAGACATTGAAACCATCATAACAAACCATATTGACAATAAGCTGTTCACACAGTCTTCTCTGTTTGAGCACTATTTGACTACTATTGAGTCTTTGTTCTATAGCTAACAACTTCAGTGGATCCCAACCTAGAGTTAACTAAGTGGCTCAGGTCGCATTAACGTCAATTTTGATATGGGTTTTAATAAAATGCTGCCATGTGAATTCTCACTAGTTGGTGTATATAACCATGAACGGCTAAAAAATACCAAACGCCGCAGTACCTGCTGGTTTTGTACTTAGAACATTGCAACGTTACTCTTTACAATGGAGTTGTAACATCAAAACACAAGCTGATTTGTTCACTGTAGACAGTTACAATTAACTAACGTTGCTGCCTCTTAGTTTATATCTTTAATTTTGCCTATGTTTTATTTATCGTTTGGTACGAAATGATCAGTACGCAGCTTCTTCGGTATAACAACAGGCTTCGTCCTATCGTCCACGAGACTATCAGTAAAACTAGTTCCCGTCAACATCGCCAAATATTCTCTATCCAGCTTGGTGTCATGATTAATGAAGATTTCTCAAGTTGAGTGACAGGTATCAATAGAATGTTAAATTATTCTGTCTTCTGGTCTTAGTGCAGTGGAAGAAATCGGTTCATCAGAAATTCCGACTATCATATCAGCGTGTATGTTTTTAAGACTTGGGTACATATATTTGAATCCCTTCTGATCTGCTCTGATCAATTACCTTTTTTGGATACTCATTCTATAATACAGCTCACGACTTGGACGAAATCGACGGTCACGCAAATACGAACAGGGTAGCCCGTGCGCGACAAAACGGGACGAGGAACTCACAACTGCAACATATGAGTGATTTTAGACATTTCCGTCTAA
>JTDE01000099.1:99247-112592 GCA_014338405.1 Paragonimus skrjabini miyazakii | reverse complement strand
CCAGGGCAATCTCAGCATCACAGTTACCTGAGTCCGCACATACAGTTATGGCTGACGTTCGGCAATCAACGAAGATCTCATTAATGTGAACAGTTGACGATTTCTATGGTGCTCAAACACACTAGGGGTTGGATTTAAACCGATGCTATCTCGAAAGACCTTCATTAAACGATCTAACCTAAAACAGTTGCAATGTTATGGCCGGGCTGTCATCGAATGCAACGTGTCTGCGAGTCTAACGCCGTGGACTAAGGACTTTATACACTGTGTAAGTAAGCTGTCTGACCAATGGAGGCGGCAAATGAAACGCCCAATCTTTCAAACTAGTTTTCGTGTCAACTTGGTTCAGAACGCAAAGTCCATAGGCAGAGGAATTTGGAACATTGAGTTTATTTGAGCCATTTGAACACAATGTCCTTAAGACAAACTGTGACAAAAAATCGTTTTGCACACTCTCATCGGTTGAAAACGTGTGACTAAAATGAAAACTAGAGTAACGAGGCTTAAATGAAAGGGTTAAGTGATGTCTAGATTGCAGATGTGCGCTGCTTAGCATCGATATCCCTGGTTTCAATTTGAGACGGAGTTATTCGTTCAGTAATGAATAGGAATTAACAGGACAATCACGGCCTGATCTTTCAAGACGGTCGGATAATCAAAACATCACGCACAGAAAAATGTGGTCGAGTTTTCATATATGATAATTCTGTCATGCACAATGTGAGGCCGATGTAACAGTGGTGAACCCGGTTGCCTCATGAGAGCGTGGCCGAAGTCCTAGTCCCGGCAGTGGCAAAGATGTGCACTACTGACGGGTTGTAACGAGAGCGAAATTCGAATCCAGTGCTTCCTTTCAAAAGGGGCCGATTGGAAATGCTATGGGAATGCGACGGCTGCGATCGATTGCGAGTGATTTTCAGTGTATACGTGATTAATTATAAAGTGGTTATTCATTCCGTTATAACACGCAAGCTGTTTCTACTCCGGGTTGTCCGTTACACTTTGGGGCAATGTGAAGATACCGGAGGACAGCGTTCTTCCAAAGCAGAGGTTCTAACAACAGTCCCGGTTAAAGGAACAAAAAAACGAGCATGAGCAAAAGGCTCAGTAAGCCTTGCACACGACTTACTCAAACGAAAACTAAAACGACGCCGACAACACAGCAGCACTTCCTGCAACACGATTCAAATTCAACCTGTGCGCGCTTGCTGGTTTCGACTGCACGTTACACCATTTACGGTTGCTTAGCACCCTCAACAATTCTCCGTCGCCTATCAAACTCCATCACTGCGGACAGAAAAGAATGCTAAACCACTCAAACAAACTGCCGACCCGTAAAGAGAGGTCCACATTTAGTGTAAATTTGATGTAAACCGGTTGTAAAACAAATATTTTTCCTTGCGTGTGAGACCAAGTCACTGTCTGGCAGAGTGTTTTACTTGTGGATTTTTTAAAACTACTCTATTCTATCGCTTCACTACTGCCTAATTATTCCTCTACTACTCAAGCCAAAAGGAAGTTATTTGTGCTCGCGTACCTCTATATTCTTTGGCTGTCACTCTGGCGTAATTAGCGCCCTCATTTGACAATAGCAGACCTGACTGTGCGCTCCTTAACCCCTTGGTGATATACCACCAGCGCTTTATGCAAAGAACTTATCGGTCAAAATGTTTGTCACCCCGCCGCTTTCTGACCCTTACAACTGATAGGCAGTAGCGGTAGGAAGACAAAGACGATATCTGCCTGCTTTTATGTCGTACCGGCACAGAAACGACTTCATCAGTGTGACTGACAAGAATTGCCGATGATTGGCTGTTTGTGAAATATTCTAGCTTGCTGAAATCGACTGGGTTAGGTTTGATTTTAGCTGGTTTTTCACAAAAAATATACGGTAATTTCCTAACCTTTATTTACGCCAGAGTTACTGACAGAAGCGAAAACGTGGAATTTATGTATGTCGTACAAATCATCCAACTCTTATTAAACCACAACCAACAGTCTGGTTTTCTATTTCGTCAGCAAAAGTCAACCTTTAGAAAACAATGACCGAAAGCATTCAGTGTTAACGGGTAAGCCGGTTTGGAAACTTGTAGAACAAATAGTTACATAAGGTTTTAAATGGATATCGTACTGTCAGTAGGTATATAGCCGTTGTAAACGTTTGCTTGACGTTGCAATAGTTGGCAAATTTGAAAGTCAGACAGGGACATGACAAAGCAAACAATGTTTATCACTATGATGAAGCTGCTTTGTTTGCATGATCGTTTGTGACACTGCAAGGATCGTTCTGGCAACAGGAATCGTGTGAAACGCATGAATACTGAGTAGAAATCACATACCTTGGTTGACAGCTCGCCATCGGGATGAACAGATTATAGAAGCATTGTTTTTAATCGCCAACAGTTCTCGACGGCGTTATCACACTTCCTAAACGACGTTGATTCATCACCTTTTGCCGAAGAACAAACGTCAGTAAATTGCAATTTTAAGGAAGGTAGAAAAATTAGAGTAAAAAATAATGTACCGGTTAGTTAGTAAACAGGAGTCCCGTCACTCGACAATCAAAACGGTCATCCTTTCATAGACGTGGTAATCTGTTCGTTCCTCTCTACAGCTGCTAGCTTTGTATATCTTCAAGTACTTTGCAAATACGATAGGCAGGGAAACTATAGAGAATTGTACATGTGGATTTATCCACTCAAGACGAATAGGTTTAAACCACATGCAAACTCGTGACAACCTCTCTCTGAATACACTTCGCGAGAAAAAAAGTAAGACGACTTTATATTTGATAAAGAATTTAACAATACAGTAAGTCTCACAGTTTCCGGTTTTTGTAAGTACCTCGCTAAAAATTGTACACCTCCAGATATCAAAGAACTATCTTGCTAACCTTTGTTACTGATGACACGATAAGAGTGTGATTATTTTGGAGGGTACTACTTAATTACGAACTTAAGTAATGTCGAAGAAAATAGGGAAAAAAACCAAGCTCATGATACCTGCATCTACTTGTGAAGTGTACGTCAGGGTTATGTAACGAACATCCGAAACGTAATGAAAGAAATTACGTGATACTAGCTTCTTCCGGTAGAATAATTTCTTGAAAATTACCAACCAAAGTTTATGTTTTAATCGATTGAAGATCGATGAGAATTATGTCATTGTGCAGTTTAAAATAAAGTTTGGGCTGAAATAAATGCAGCAATTAACCGTTTTTAAAGTTGGTTGCACGAAATTAATTAAGTATAAATTCCACAAACGCCAGCGATGCCAAGAAAACTGGTGGTCGAACCTCAGCTCGTAACAGGAAAAGTGACGGGTGTGATCTACTCTTCAGACTGTATTTACCAAATGATTCCGAACTAGAACGAAACCCGTCGTGGAGTGTCAAGTTGAGGATCAATAATTATTTTGAATGCCATTTTGAGCCGTTACGGTCATCACTAGCACAAAATGAAAATCCGAGTTGTAATATCTCACCACTCAACCACATGCTATTCTGAGTAATGTTCAGGTTGTCTAATCGTCTCCATGGGAGACCATGTCACCGCCTACTTCGAAAGACTCAGTCGCGGGGTTAACGGACAGGTTAACGGACAGCAACCTATCCAGACGACCTGGCCGTCCCTCACGAGCAAATATGTTTGAGCGTTCATATGTGATAGTTCACTAGCGCCAAGTCTGAGGTCAATGCCGCATTAGTGAGAACAGTTGCCTCATGCTCAACAACTTAATAATGTCTGTGATCTCAACTTGAACAAAAGTCCTAGTCGATGGGTTATTGATTGGAGTTGACAGGACAGTTACCATCCATTCCATCTAGGCAGAAGAGCAATCCCAACACTGCTCGCAGTCGAATATGTTCGGGAGTTTATATATAGTAATTTGGTCGTGGCTTATATGAATTCAATGGCGCAGTAGTCAACACACTGGCTCCATGAAGGTGTGACCGGAGTTCTAGTCCCGACTACAACGACGATATGCATTACTGATGAACTCTAACAGGAGCAAAACTCGAGTGCTTCACATATTTTCGAAAGGAGCCGTTCAAAAGGTTTTTGAGAAAGCAAAGGTTGCGATGGAAAATGTTCACTTATGATACAGTTTGAGTCAGTGAGTGGTAAATCCTAATGCGATTTTTAGTGACTTGTCGGTTCAGTGAGCAATATGTCTGTGTGCATTCCTACATTATGTTTTTTAATACCCAAACGACATTGTGTCATGGCATGCACAATGACTCAGTGATCAATGGTGACGCATACTTTGGAGTGAAAACATTCTTTATTCGTCGGAGCAAATCTCAAGGTTGATGTAACCAAAGTTTATCTGGTAGTTTGTGCAAATAATTCTTGCCACTCTTCGGAAATGCCTTCTATAACAGCAGGTCTTTTCTTCTGGAGAATAATTAATTTGACCCCCGTTTTGTAACTTGAGATAAGAGTAGTTACTCAGGCTTCTAGAGCATGCTAGACTTCAAACCTTTGCACAACTCACCAAAACGTCATTTTCCTGTTATGTGTTTCAGCCTCCTGTTGAAATGTAACATCGTAAGTCACAAGAAAGCATGACCATCCAATGGTAACTGAACTTTTCATGTTACCATGACCTGTATTCACTAATCCAATTAACCTAATTTTACTCCTAAAAGTGCACACAATTTGATCGAAATCACACTGCAACTAAGCACAATGATCACGCAATTCGTGCATCAAACTTAATGAATCAAAACAACAAGAATTCTGAAATAGCAATACAATTTTGACTAAACTTTTCCAGTTGATTTCTGATTATTAAGGGATTATAAGCATTTTCATGTGTTTATGACCTCTCGTTCACCACCAATTATCTTCTAGGAGAAGCGTGCTGGAAATGAAAATAGATCTGCAAAATAATGGCGATATAACGTGAGTACAAATCAGACGTTTCAACTTAACTTATTCATTGCCTATATATATATATATATGTGAGAGATAAAGAACCGTGAAACGAAATACAACTTTACGCTGGTGTTGATCAAATTTGTGTTTAACCAATGGAGTTTCAAGTTCTAAGTAAACCTATGTTCACTAAAATGCATTTTCTGAAGCTTATCTTCCATTCAAGTTTTACGCTGTTTGATGAATCGGGGAGCATCACGAAATTCGGTATGATATATAGATCAAGACTGAACGTTCAAGGTTACTGTCAATTCTGTTTTATCCATTAGTAGTGAAATATTATATATATATATATTATATTGACATTCGGCGGGGCAATACCATCACCAATGATGCGGTGTTAGTTACGGTGTTTTCGATAGTACTAATTACCGCAGTGCATTATTAAACAAATAGGAATGTAACCAGTAACTCCATGCAGTAATTGTAGGGGAACTGTTTGGACCATGGAGGATATTACAATTTAGAAGGCATTAGATTGAAAGTCGGACGTAAATAAGAGACAAGATAAGATTGAACTATAACAAACACTTGTTTGTATGAAAATATGGACTTATCTGCACACAATAACATGGGTGGCTTCGGTTCTCTGCGTTATTTTGTTGTTTAATGAAACTTATCGACCAAATATTGTTCAAGTAGATAGGCATTTAAAAAATTTCCACACTTGTTTACTATTAAACGTGTCTTCAACAGTGCATGAAATGCTGTCGAGTGTTGACAGTTTTTTCATTTTCGTCAACTATTTACTGAAAATGTATTGAGAAATTATGGTGTTTTTTAAATGGAGAATATCCCAGTTGATTTTAAAAAAAGTGCGCATAGCAGATCGGTAATGTGAGAACCTTTCCGACGGTGATTAACAAATACGTTTCCAGGATGTCATTTATGGTAAGATGTTGAAAAGTTCTGGGGCTATCACGCTTCCAAAATGATATACCAATCTCAGTTTTAGGGCAATGCTTTCAAGGCACAGTTTACTGCGGAGAATTTTGGCATGAACAGTACACACAGTTGACATCATTTTTGCTTGTAGACTGTAAACCTGGCGAGCACGAGTTGTCCTAACCGCGAATGACTTTTGGCCTGCAATTTCGCTTATTACACGAACTCCCGTGTTGGTCATTTACTCATCTGCATGGCTGAAACGCATTCACACACACTGAGTAGCAGTACTTTGTAATTCGCCCTGTTGGCATTTCTCCAATAGCGCGTACATATTATTCAGATAGTCTCTTTTTGTCCATCATCTTCTTGGCGTTGGGGCTTGTCCTTTTGTTCCTGAAGTCGCTTGCGAGTAGTATATTACTCACAACGAAACTGCCTGTTATACAACAATCCTCCCCTTCTGAAGTTCCTTGGTTCGTCTGCATCTGCTGACGAATCCTTTCCGACCGGCACAGTGTTGCCTTACGCATTATTGATCATTTTCTGGTTCGTCGCACCGGTATTTCGAGCCACTTTGCTAACTCACTGCCATGCACTCGTTTTCCCTCGGCGTTTCTCTTGATGCTGTATACTGGGCCCAGTCTGGAAATTGCCAAATAGGGACCTCTCCGTTTAGGCAGAATATTTTTTGATCCTGGGACGCTGGCACCCGTATTCCAATGACCTCGATATTTCACCTTCTCCTAGGTTGAACATTTTAGTTTTTCCAGGCCGTTGCATTGCGGATTGCTCCTTTGTGTGTGCCTGCAATGATTTCAGATTTTGTTTGATTCTTCCTCTTTCGGAAACTAATTCTTCGGGGGATCGCTGCACTTTGGCCATATTCCAATGTCCTGATCCATCGAAAGTCGAAGGATTCTACCGTACATCAGTTGAAACAGAGATTTCTCCGTTCTCGCCTGTAAACTGTGTTAACTGACACTATAAGTTTGACTGCCCGAAAGGTGGGAAAACTCCAACTGGAACAACACTGCTGGCAAACGGCCATTCACAAAACCATATCGACGTTCACACTCAGTCTAGTACAGCCGACGAGTTCACGCACCTCTCTTCCAATTAAAATGCTTATACTGAGTTGATTATTCGAAGGGGACGGGCTTCCTAGTTGCCATCAAAAGTCAGGACAAAACCTACAGAGAGGAGCATTTATCCGCAAGTGCACCATGAGTCATCAGCCTGGCTCATCCCGTTGATAATTAATATCAGTTCAATCCGTGTCCATTCCGAAGACAATATGATTTTTAGTCAATTTCGGCTGAAAATGTGCACGAAAAAATTGTTTTCGTTGGCTATTGGCTCACCGTTTGGTCGATCAATCAATTTGGATAAACTGACTCGTTTGTTTGTCAATCCAGATCAACTGCTTGTTCATGATGAGATAAAGCGGAATGTTAACATCCCGCCATGTATGTTTCCTTGTTGTGACCGTAAACCAGTCTTGTACAAAAAGCTTGTTTCCAGCTGATAACATATGGTGTCTTTTTAAACCTTGAAGAAAAGCACACAATTTGATCATCAACAACCCGCACATAATCAAATGTGGACACTAGATCGATGATAACGAAGTCGCATTTGTGAATTTTTGTTTCAACCAAAAACCTGTCTTGTAGTTTACCTGGACCCTGGATATTAGGCGCCACATTTTTTACTGGCATGTTCAAAAACACTTTTCTGTTGTTGTGATCTTCCCATTTGTCTTCAAACACCTGGGTTTGTTGAACGCTAACACACATACCCTTTTTCCATTATCTGCTTGATTCACGAATTGATTTCTTCTACTTTGGACCTCAATATTTCTACGTCCATTATAAAATTAATTTAGACGAGTAAATCCAACAGTACATCAAGTCGACGAGTTTGTTAACTTCGTTGATTTGTATGCTATGTTATTACCGAAAAGTACTCTTATTTTTCTCGCATCAAGTGAGGTGATGTTGAGCAGGCAATGTCAACCAAAATTGTCGGCACAAACTTGATTATGCAGGCAGGAAACCGATAACTCTT
Organism: Paragonimus skrjabini miyazakii; assembly: GCA_014338405.1. Classification (NCBI taxonomy): domain Eukaryota; kingdom Metazoa; phylum Platyhelminthes; class Trematoda; order Plagiorchiida; family Troglotrematidae; genus Paragonimus; species Paragonimus skrjabini miyazakii. The sequence goes on along the minus strand of JTDE01000099.1, from coordinate 104,700 downwards.
GAATGTTGTGGCTTATCCAGAGAATTACTTAATAGTGAGCATCAACACAACGTACAAAATGTTTTCTCATATCCGTTCTGTTTACGGTTCGGAAGTACTAATGCAAGCAGCTTTTTGCACCGAGGCTGAAGAAACGATTATAGCAGACTGGCTTGTTCTTCCCTTGTTTTTCATCTGTTGCTTTTTAAGGATTTTCACTGACTGTGATTGCTAGCATGCTTGAAAACATTCTCCGTTATGTTGGTAGAAGGAGTAAATGTTTTATGTAGCAGCTATTCCGTCTAGCCTCTTTACGGTTGTTTCTCGATTTTGAATATCGACTGTTCGGTCACCAAATTTTTGGGCAGTATGATTTTGGTGCTCCTCAGGATCATATTCACTTCCAGAAACGTCCAACGTAATGTCATCGTTAATTAAGGTCACCGACTGCTCTGTTTGATGATCCGGGAGGTTAGCCAGAATCGTTGAGGAGCTCACTAGAGCTCGTCAAAGACGATTTGTAAGCCACTGGTAGTAGTATACATTCTTGTGGAGGTGGGTCTAGTTTTCCTTTTAGCAGGTCGCCTACTAATATAGTGTGGTCCGGTCAAAGTGAAACGCCACCAGTTATGAGGGACTCCACGATTGAGGCATCTCCATAGCTAGAACTCAACATAATTATTGAAAGTTCCGAGCTATATTTTGATTACTGGCGAACAGTGCGGGATTTAGATTAGCATACCATCGACTAGGGCTTATAGGACGGAAAATGCATTTCCTTTCAAAGCTATTGGACGGTTCGTGCATTATTCGCAAGCAACTACGACTGAATGTTTCCAGGTCCTTCTCCAATCTTGCCCGGTGTGAGTTCAGTAATGTAGTAGTGAATGCGTTCGCATCATGAAAGCGTGACCAGGGTCCTATTCACGGTCTTGGTAAGGATGTGCACTACAGACAAACTCTGTTAAGAACAGAACTTTAGTCTGAGTTTAACTATACCGCTTATAGCAATGCGACAGCTTGGATAAATTATCACCGATGTTCAGCTTTTTAGTGACAGCTATATGAGATGAGATAGGAACGTACTGAGGCCTAGGCTAGTCGATTTTGTACCGTTCTGTTGGTCATGCTGACCAACTAGATGGTGATTACCGCTCTACTGGGCAGTGCGTGTTACCAGATAGCTGTTTAAGAGGCACTGGCGGCCCATTAGAAATACGGATAGGACGTTGTAAGACCTCCGCGATATTTATCTCTTGTTATCAGTTATTACTAGCATATGGCTAAAATGTCGTACACGTAGCACGTTCATATAGACGTTCAAATACCGCAGCTCAGTCACGCCCAACTTGGGTGGTACAGCTAACAGACTCACACGGGTCGAAAGTTCGATATTCAGTGTTCGATTTATGAACCGACTCGTAAGATTCAAACATGTAGCCAATAATGAATAACTATTATCGAGCCTTACACGTTTTATGACTCAAAATAAACACCGCACTTTGGCAGCCAAACGTAATTTAGGGTGTGTATTTTTGCTTTATAAAGATTGATTAACTCAGGTAAAATGTTTGCTAGTAGGGTACTGTTTATTCAAAACGACCAACCACATTTCTGTGCTCGCAAACATTTTGCAATGGATTGGAGCACAGCTTATATTACAAACAAGTTTTTGTTTCCTTTGTACGAAGAACGCAAAAAGTTTTCGTTAATAAGTTTATTGTAAGCTTTGAGTGACAGCTCAAGATACAAGTGTCTAGACTAGTGGTAACAGCCAAATCTAAGTTTAGCTGGGGCTTCGGAAGAAAAATTGGCGCTGGTCATTTAATATCTGGTGGACTGGTTCGTATTACTGATTTTCGGTAGTGTCTAGTTATAGCGGAAATGTTCGTTCGTGAGTGTGAGATGACTTACTTTTTCAAAATGGCCGAATCAATCAACCTCATGCGATGAAGTCAACGTCCCACAGTAATCGATACCTTGTCTTAATGAGCAAAACCTAGGACCCCATGGTGGAACAGAAAATCTGTCCAGTTACCGTCTTGTTAAATATCAATCGTCCAGATAGCTTCCAAAAGCACACATGAAACACTTCTCTCATCCCAGCGCAAGGTATATGGATATTTGCTAAGTGCTTGGTTCTTAAACGTACTGGATCCAAGTGTTCTCAACGATTATATAAAGGGACGCAGCCCGTATTTGGCTGGTTCTTTGTGGGAACTTATGATTAGATATGATCAATGCTCAGTTGCCAACATATGGCTATTAGTAGTAGCTTTCGTGACCCGGCTGCGATCGGAAGAGTGGTGAACAACATACTAAGCTGTGTCAAACTTCCGCGTGGGTCGAGGGAATGAGTCATGCAATCATTCGGATTCATAAAACAAAGGCTGCGAAAAGCAGTGAAGGAGGTTAGTTCACTTCAATCAGTTTTTAGACAACCTAACTGGGAAGGGAAAATTGTAGAACCCTCAAATGGACTCATCAAACCATTTGCGGTCTACCTCCCGGATGTTTTGTGTTATCTCAGAGTGATCTTAAGGCAACTGCCGGAGCCGATCTTCTATCACTTAGTAAAACGAAACTGCAAGTGATGTTCACTTTCTGAAACGATAAACTTATAAATGTGTCAGACTGAACTGATACATGTCTACATTTCCATGAAAAGTGCTTCCGCAGTGTCCAGCCTAGAATCCCCCTTTAAGACCCATTGACAACCTCTTGAAACAACTGTCCTGATATCAAATTGTCAAAGTCCACATTGTACTTAGTAAATTTATTTTTGTTCAGAAGAAAGATTACAGCATCGCTCGTTTGAAATAATATAGCGAATTTGCGTGCTGAATATTTTCCACTGTTTTCTTCCGAATGCAACGTAATTTTGTAATGGTCATTTCTGATATATTGGCGATTAGAACGAATTTAACAAACTCGACTTAAAAATTTGAAGATTCTAATCACGCACAGTGAATGGCAATGACGCATGCGAAACAATTGTTTCGTTGAGAATATTAAAAAATACTGGCTGCTTCTATGACGTTGTTTTGTGTGTACGTGACCCATCCAACTTTTATCAGATGTTGGCAAGCAAATAGTTGTTTTTGTCTAGTCCCTATTTCGCCTTTTCAAACACATATCACTCATTGTGTTACCTTGGTGAATGTTTTTTGTCGGTTGTCGTGGCAACCACAGTATATGGTTGCCATAAGGATTAACGTGTATATTTTCGAAATGCCTCGCAACCTCGCTTTTTCTGCACTTTATAACAAGATTAATCAGACAGACTTCGAGTACTTAACCCTTAACTGTACTTCAACCAAGAGACATCGATTACTTCTACCACGGATCCTCATAATATTTTCTCTGTCAAGCAAATACATTTTAATACCTTCCTCAACATTCTGACCCGAAAATTCTAAGACGAATCGGCAGTTGTTGTGTGTATGTTATGTCAACTTGGAATGCAATGGTATGTCCTCCTAACCATCACCAGAAGAGTGAACTGAGGCAACACGACTTTTGATAGCCCTGGATAAGTTATTCGGACAGAGCGTGTCTTATAAAAGTGAGCATGTCTAAAAAGTAAGCGTAATAGAAAAAGAAAAGCAACTTGTTATCTGAAATTTCGTGAAAATACGAAGCTAATATGGACACATTATCTCTACCGGTCAGATCTATATAACATTCTGAGTCTCCAGGACCTGTGCATAGTTGAGTAGAGATGAGAACAAAACTGACTGTTGAAGAACTGTTTCTGTGACTTCCACTGAATGTTTCTGCTGTTAAGACCCACTCCATCATCAGATGACAAGTTTCCTTGAGAGGGAGAAGATCCGGAACAAGCAAATGATTACTGCTTGACTTAATCACAGTCCGTGGATCGGAAGATGCAGTAGCCATCATGTAAGCTCAGCTTGTAAAACAACGGCTCCTGTATCAGTTTGGCTAATGTTTACACTACCCGGTTAGCTCAATCGGAGATGAAACTGGTTTCGAGTCAAAATTACACATTAGTGGCAGGCGGTTGTAGATTTTGCCGGACCCTTTCAGATAAAGTCAATAGGCATGAATTTTACTTTTGTCAGAGTTCGTAAATAGTGCACATTTTGTTTTACTAACCTCGCCAATTCAACTCTAGTACGTGCTGTCATGAAACACTTTTACTAACCACTGCGCCATTTGCCTCACATTAGTCATCATCAACTTAGTAAACACAAACGCGCATGTGAGTAACACCCAGATTGTTCGAGTGTCTCACAAGCAGACACATCAAACGTCCTGTTATTTTCATTCGACGACCCCACGGTTGAGATATTTCAGTCACGCTGCATTTACAGAAGTCAGTTGTTTTGCTTACAAACAAGTACTAGAGAGATCTGTTAATATAACTTGAACTTTAGTCACAACTCCTACTCGTTTTCGCGTGTATATTAAACTTTCAGCAAGTATATTACGAAAAGAACTACCAAAATGGCGTTTGAAGTGCGATATGTAGCGCATCAGTTGTATAAGTTCGCGCCACCCTCGGCATTTTAATTCCAGTCTACATTTTCGTATGACAACTCTGTTGACTACAGTTCTGTTGATCCTTTATTCTGATTTTAGTTATTTTCTAATCATAATGTTAATTTTGCAGACAATATGTTGTGTTCCTAGAAAGTCAGTTCCGCACGCAGGAATTTATATTGCTCACGTTAGTAATACGCTAATTAGAAATTTTCCAGATGAATAGCAATTTCGGAAGGCTAACCAAAGTTGAACTCCCAAAATGTAAATCTATCATACCGTTCCTTGGTTAGGTAACCACAACCCCGATGACTTTATCCTCACAATGAATGATCCCAAATTCGACTAATTTATGCATTCAGGTAACTTTGGTTCAAGCCTTTGAATACCGTGATTAAAGTTTACTTTGTCTTGATGGTGAATCACATACGTAAAAGCGAATTTGTGAAAAAGACGGAAGTTGGAAACGGATAGTCTCAGTGGTCACCAGTGAACTGGAGTATCGAACCATATACCTGTGAATAATGGGCAGATTGTAGTTCAAACACATCTACTAGACCATGGGGTCACGACTACCCAGGTTGCAGAAAGGCATGTGAATTAGTTTCCTTAGCCTTCGGGCTTCCTTTCGCTCACAGGTTGAAATCGATCAGGTGATCGATCGGCTGATCGATTTCAGCCTATGAACGGAAGAGAATGGAAAGGCTAAGGAAACTAAGACGGATGTTATACGGAAAGCTAGTTAAAATCAAGAATAATAACGTTAGATATGCTAACGAATCTTTTGATTATTCACGTGTGACTCGTTGAATTGTAATCAAGCTTAAAAAATAGAACATTAGTAAACAGTCCATCAGGACAAAGACCCTTCAAAATGAAACCGAGTAACGAGAAACTCCTGTTCCAGAGCTGCTTTCATTGAGATAGTGTTTTACAGTAGATAGTTCATTTGAAATACTGGAGTTACC
>JTDE01000099.1:79258-93810 GCA_014338405.1 Paragonimus skrjabini miyazakii | reverse complement strand
AAAGTTTCGTTGCCTGCTCAAGAGCTACATGGCCAAATATCCTTTCAACAATTCAGTTAACAGCTAAGAATTTAAGTTCATAATTACCTCGTAACAAAAATATGCATGTTTGCATAAGTTCCTCCAAGGATTGAACAGAACGTTCGAAATAATAGGGAACAAAACACACAAAAACGCGTTAAAGACAATAATCATTGATAATTTTTCATGTTATATCAGAGCCGCGTTTTACCATACTTGACTAATCAGGTTCCTTCGCCTATAAGTCTAATCGAATCAGTGTTCGTAGTTGTGCTATTTATCGCAAATTCAGTTCGTGGTGATTGTCTCATATTCACTGGAGCTATGGGTATGTAAAATCTTTAAAGTTAGCTTCCTTTTGTTTATGAAGGACATTTATTGAAGAAAAACAACACGTAATCTACATGGCAATCATACTAATAACAATACGTTTATATGCGTCATTTTGTTTGGTTACTCTTCGGTTGTAATCAAAATGTCAGGTAGCAGCAATCCTAGACTAGTGCCATGCTAACAGCCACGTTAATTAACTTCACCTTCAATTACAAACGAACGTGGAAGATATTTGTATGAATTCTTATTATAGGTTTATAAACATGTATTTCGCCTGGAAATAATTATACAAACGGAATACAATGATCTTTTGAGTTAACAATGGTAGACTTACATTAAACTGTGCACACCTTCGTACATATCAGTTTTCTGTATCTGTACTTCGGGTGTATATTAAATCATATGTCAATTTGGAATATTGTACAATTTTACGTGAAAAAAACTGCTACAGTTCTCCTTTTGGTTATGTCTGAAGAACGCTTATTCGAAGTATTATCTTCTGTAACAGCTGTTTTATCATCTGATCGTAACTAATCTATAAGTCGGTGATTACATGACATCCATCAACTACGATAACTTTGTTTGATATGCAGTCATGTAGCTGATGATTAGATACTAACTACTGGGACAAACAGATGCACATTTATACCCGCAAAACCATCCACATACGACTAATCGAAATTTTTTCAGTGGATAAACGCGAATTTATGGGGGAAGTATATACCAGAAATCTGAAAATCTGCTGTATACATTCTGCATGTAACTGAACATAGTCATCATTGAATGATACTTATTTAATTATTCGCTCGGATTTTAAAATTTGAAGAGTGATGAAGATTTGAACTATTTTAGTGGGAATAGATTTTCAGTGGTTTTCTGTTCCACGCAAGGATGAGAAATAAACCATTGTGTGTAACGATGTGACGACGTAACCAGACATCAATGACTTAACGTACATTGACGTGCAGAGCTGTTAAACGGAGTGGAACGAGTGCACATCCAGCAAGTTTAAATGATCATTTCCGATGATAGTGGCGACAGAAAGAGAGGCAAACATTTTACGGTGAGATGTATGTTAAAGATTACAAGTTGTGAATGTATTGTTGAAGAGGTTTGCATAGCCTCGTATTAAATTGGATTCGAAAGGGAGATACGTTTGTGGTCTGTCACAAACAATTGTGTGGCTAGACGAATTTGTGTATCAGGATTAACACTTCAGATGTGAATATGAAGAATCACAAAGAATACTGGCTTTTTGCGACGTGCCATTGATCAACAGTTTGATGTAAATGAATCAGGTGTGGTTGGGAGATAACCATAAACCCGGGGGATTTGTCTGTGTGAGACATCAAACCTATTGGGAACAAAACATAATCAGAGTGGATGTTGTAGAAGTCTGGAGAGAATTAACAGGTTTTTATGAATCTTATTCTCTGATTCTTTTCAAGCCAGTGTTCACAGTGATGCTAGCCGATACGGAATGCTGGTTGAGTTAGGTAGGGAATCACCGAAATGCCGCCTCCTCTGCGAGAGTCTTTCAGAAATATGAAATGGACAGAATGCGGCTGATAAGTAGCAGAAACAGAGTGGAGATATAATTGAACCTCACTGGATGACTGTATTCATTATTTTCCAAGGTCACATGATGCTGACTGTGCGAGGTGCAACCAGACGGTGTCTTTGAGAAGACAGTCAGTTTTGAACAAATTCCCTGCATGGGTAACTTTGCAAGCTAAGTGTCACGCCAAACTTGGTGGAAAACCTAGTATGTCCGGTGAGACAAATGTAGTCCATATAACGCTTCAGATGGTCAGGAAGAACATTGCGATGCGGCTGGTTCAGCTCGAAGAAAAATGATAAACGTCTTGAGGCGTGGACTGAAAAACATTATAAATTGTAGCTTGAGAAACGCCACAATATTCCGTTTGCATTTTGCTCCCTATAATGAAAGTCCATCTTATGATCGGACATTATCTCAAGATCTGGGTTTTTGTTTGTGGTCGACCTGGCCATTAATGAAATAGGAAATTCAATGCAATAATTGTTGTCTTACCAGAGCTACTTATCTAGTCATATACCATTGTAGAATGGCCAGCATTGTTGGCATACACCAGTATACTGTAGAGCGCAGTAGAAACCAGCAAGCACGCACCGGTTGAATTTGAATTGTGCAACAAGGCTTGCTGGTGTGTTGTTGGCGCCGTTTTAATTTTCATCTGTGTAAGTCGTGTGCATGGTTTACTGAGCCAATGGCTTATGCTTGTTTCTTGTTGTTTTATTTTACGACTGTTGTTGGAATCCTTACTTCGGATGATCGGTGTCCCCCAGTGTCTCCACACTGCCCCAAAGTTAGTACCGGAGTTTTATAAGTATCAGAATAAAAACGGACGGCTTGCATGTTACAGTACTCAGGTGTGCTATCGATAAATTACAGTCAGTAAATGTCGCATAATTGGCTACCGATTCGAGAAAATTAGAATAGCATTGGTCCGAAAACCAATGAGTAATTTCAAGTTACAGTGAATGTTTGGGGATTTAGGCTATTTCAAAATTGGACACCACCCATACTCGATCGCAGCGTTCTCATTCAGATAAACTTTTCAGCTAGCCCAATTCGAAAGGAAGCACTAGACTCGAGTTACGTTTTATTAGAGCTCATCAGTAGTGTATATCCTTGTCCGGGCAAGGATCGAGTATGGGTGGTGTTCAATTTTGAAATAATCTAAATCCCTGAACTTTCAATACTGATTCAAACCATGCTCAGTTGGTTCAATGAAGACGCTAACTTCAACCTAACTAAGAAGTACTGATCACGGGGTTATCGATTGGATAGAGCAGAGTGATTCTGTGCAGTCTCTTTTCAAAATGATCGGGCAAGCTGAACACTATTCATACAACGTTGTGGTTGAGCGTCTGAATTTGATCATTCGGTCATGCCTATTGTGAGGTTGCTGGCGTTGTGGCTAACACGCTAGTCTCACAAACACGAGGGTCAGAGTGTAAACTCCGATCCGGACAAGGATATGCACTACTGATGAGCTCTAATAAGAGCGAAACTCGAGTCTAATTCAAAGTTATTAAAAGCTAATGCTTTTTTAATAGGAAACTGGTATTGTTTGCATCAACGGCGTCTATTGGACGATGCGCGCGTTGCATTTTGATCGACCAGTTCGTTGTGACAACCCATCATGATTTAAACAACCCGGTTGACTGAACCCAACAAGCGCTTAACCAAATTGATTAACCCATTACCTCAAACTAACGAATTGAATATAGCAACTGATCACCGTTTTTGGATGGTTGACACCGATCTATCGCAGTTCCGTTTGCAATAGCTTGTGTTTGGGCTCATATTGGTTGAAGGTTCTTTAGTTAGGGCATTGTTTCAGTCCAATCTCTTTGTAGTAAGTAGTCCAGGAATACATGAGGGTCCAGAAAATGACAAACAGGTAAATTGGAATTTTGTAAATTGCATGTTTACAATGAGTTCATCGAGGAACTAATTGCTCTACAAAGCTAGCTAACGTTAATAAGTGGATATTGCTGGCATCGACATTTTGTTAGTGAGTCCAGATAGGTATATACGGAACGAAAGTGACCATGAGTTAAAATAGAACGAAGTGAGTCAAACACGCAAGTAACAGCGTTTTAGATAACTGCTGCTAATGAGATTGTATTTAGTGTCCAGAACTGAGCTCCTGCTGACTAGTTGTGGAAAGTAAATACATGTAATCGTGGGTAATCATGCAAAATTCAAAAGCATTTTTAAAATGTATATGGTAACAGGATTCGTTTTATAGGTGAGCTTTCTAGATATAAAGGACACATTTCTAAATTCAAAAAAACGGAACGTAATGTAAACTTCCAAAAGACCTACTATCGTAGCGCTACAGCGGAAAGATGGTAGATAAGAAAATAGCTCAGTGGTACCTATGCAGTATTCTTCACTAACCCTTATACAATAGCGATAAATTTGTGAGACTGTTGAGGTGGGGTGAATTTCCGAATGGAAAGAGAACATGATGGGTAGATAGTAAGGCTTGTGTAAATTTCAGGCATAGTAACATTTTAAAATAGCTGTTGTAGTAAAACAAAACGTTTCTGCTACACTAACCGTGAACGGTCAGACACTTGCATGTTTGGAACCACGATATTAAGGAGGAAAATTGAAGAAAGAAAGTTGATTTTCCGTGTGCGATTTTGCCATCCGTTTTGTTATAAGATTATTGTTATGTGCATGTGTGTATTTATGTTTGTGGTATAGTTAAGGCATGAGCCTTCCGAAGGGTATCCACGCTGTTAGCAGACAACACTTGGTAACGTAAAAGGAATCGATGGACGAGATGTCATGGTTGCAGCTTCTAAAGGTGGAGCTTCTGAATGTTTTGTAAGAATTTGAGGGCGCAGTCAACGTGATCAAAGTCAATCGACGGTGCGAAGAGATCCCACAAAATTATATACATATATATTTAGGGTATTAAAAAGTCAAACACTGAGTAGTGAACGATTTATTGTGACGTTTCAAATCCACACTAGGATCCGTTATCAAACAAATAAATGTGTCGGAATATATATATATATATATGTATATATATATATATACGTTAGTTCCCCCAACTACGTCTACACATTCACCATCGCATACTTAACGGTTCGCTGGGAGCAAGTTGATGATCTACCCACGCAAGATATTTGCATTTGTGACGGGATCTTTTGAGATATCATATGCTCATATCACTCAATCCTGTGATGCCTGCAATACTCTCGCCTACCGCACGACTGAACTGAAGATCATACGGGCGTCGCTGATCAAGTTTCGTAAATTTGTCAAGGCTGTGCTTTACCAGACGGCCCAATTCACGGCCACGTTTTCTTGCTGTTAGATACGTACTGCAAATCACAAAACTGATAAATTGAACATCACTACAACAGATCGTAGCCTTTGCCTATCCATTGCGAAAAGAAGCAGCAGAGTCGAGTTTCGCTTCTGTCACAACTGACCCGTATTGCATATACAGGGAATTCCAACTTCTACTAGGCGACCTTGTTCACTGATACACTACTGACTTCACATGAGGTACACAACCATATTCACCTGTCAACAATCAAAATATTTCCATGATTTAACCACAACGAGGAGTTCTACTCGTGTGGTCTCAGAATGAAGTTAACGGGACAGTTACTTTATGTCCTCTCAAGATATTCGGGCAGTGTGATTACCATTCACGAGTGAACATTGGCTTAACGTTTGTATGTGATGATATCGTTGTTTCTAACGTGAGATCAATGACGCAGTGAGCTTTATTACTGCATGATGAAAGCGTGACTAGAATTTCATTCTTGGCGGTGAAAAATTTACTACGTACTGAAGAGATCTAACATTCCCTAGGGGGTTGTGACTGGAAGGTCTGTGTTTATGAAAATGCAACGAAATGCTTAGTTTAATGACATCCTGATATAACGGCCTCTGGCTAGCAAGATTTCGCTTGTCGTCCTTTAGTTCTTGCTACAGTTTTTGTAGAGTCCAATTCATGAACGTGTTCAGGACCATCGAAGAGAGAGAGAGCACAAAGGACGGAACGTAGCTTAAATAGTTGGTTATTGGCCTGGTATTGGTTAACTAACTGGTCAGCCCAAGGGTCCGGGTTAGCGGTATCCAACTATTAGTACATACACCAGCTGTCGTGGTGACGAATAGGTCTTGAGACTTAAGTAACGTGGCCGTGCAGTTATCCACCACACTTGATGCATGCGTCATAATCGGATGGCACATGACCCCATAGAAACTACTTCGAAGACTGGGCAAGCCGTGTTGGATTAACCACGAACATCACCACCGATCTTATTCAATATGATTGGTCAGGTGATGGTAACCGGCGAACTGTCCACGGTAGTCGTGATTAGTCTGCCGAATCACGGCGCTAGTTCCACCAGCCTTTTTTTATCGAAAACAATTGGTTTGCATCCATTTGCACCATAATTGCGAATTAATCCGTTCAGCACACTGACTGACATGGTGTTGGTCATGTTCTGGACCATTTAAACTGTGGGCCCATGTGGATTCATGTCCCTCCATGTCTATTAAGTCAAAATCCTAACGATCATGACGATGTCTGGCCGCCAAGTTGTCTGGATTTGCTTTAAACGCTATGAATGAAAGCGGTTTTGTTATTGCACATTTCGTTGATACAGTGTTTGAGTTCTGCAAATCAGAACGGACTTGACAACATCATGGCTGACCAGCGGAATGATGGTTTTGTCATCTGTCGATTTTCAACCACATAAGCGACTAAGGACGTAAACGCAAGTCTGAGTAAGGCAGCTTCTGACATCCTGGTCCATGACCAGCTTCGTCGATAGCAAGGGTCTATACAACACCACGTCTCGGAATTCTGGATCTGGCGACAAAATCTGGATTCTAAACAATTGGGCTTACTTAACCAGCACGCCTCCTAACCGAGTCGGACATGCGAGCGGATAAAACAGACCGTTGAAATCACGGGTAGATTAGCTGGTTATGTATAGGGTGAGGGTGTGCACACATTTCCAGTCAAGTCGGTCGGCCCTATCGACCCAGTGATCTGGCTACCACGGTCCACGATCATTCACACCTGGTTAGTCACGCACGTCTCTGTAACCGCTTCAGTGCCTGTAAATTAGTTTGAAGTCTGACAAAAATGTTTGTTATGACGGGCAGTTTTCATGATATGCAAAGCAGTAGTCAACCGCGTACATCGACAGGTGTGTGCTCTGCTAGTGATTTTCTGCGACATTTGGCTAACTGAAGCACACGATCTGCAGAGAACATCCACATACACTGGAGGACATCAAAATACCCATACTTTCGGAATGTGAAGCAATTTGCTAGACTACTTCGCAAAGTGTGTTGTCGTCATGCGTAAGGAGAATATTTTTGTGCAAGTCAATCAGCCTCTTTCAAAAAGACAAAGTTGACACACATTTTCACTATTGTTAATGCTTATCAGTAGTTGACATCATCTTCATGGCCGAGATTTGATTTATGACCACGCTTTCGCAGGTCACATTCGCCTTTGCCTAACGCTCAGGTAATTTGACTGAGCCTTTACGTTTGCAAATGCAGGTTTTGCTTCGCAAACGTGTGTTGAAGAGTCTTTATCTTCAGAAACAAAGTCGAATGTAGAACTTTTTGAATCAAGCTAATCTCATATTTATTAAGTTTCTGTTGGTTATTCTATAGACAAAATGCATCAATAAAATGAACGATTACAATTGGTGCCGGTGACTCGGCTTCCGTATAGGTTGGCTCAACTCCGCTGGCAGATCGTTTGTTTGAACGTGTGACACACTTGAACTACCTGTTTTTACTCCGTTGTTTTAATAAAATCCGATGCTATGCCAGCGTGCCTTTCGGATTGGACACTGCCCTGGCCTGCCAATCTGTTCGAGTTCTCGACAGCGGCTGACCATAACTTTCAGCGAATTACTGGTTGACTTCATATCGGTGCGTTTGTCCAATCCACTCCCTTCACAACCGCCATACCATTGATTGTTATCTATATCTTTCTGTCAGTTCATTTCTTTTATACTTTAATGTCATCACAATGTATGTAACGTAGAATAGAGGTGAATAATCTCCACCTGATTAGTCCAATCAAGCAGAAAGCCAGTCGTGAAGCGTCTTATTGAGGATGAACATCAAGAATTATTATGAATGTTAGCAAAATACAACCGGAAGCATATGGTTTCTATCTCATTGTTCATGGCGTCTGTGTAAGTGGTTGTTCAACCCTCTCTCTCTCATATATTTGTAAACTTGTTAATCAGAAAAGTGTGGTTTCCTTAGCAAAAGTTGTTGAGATGTTGTTTCCTCAAACAAGAACAACTTCCGGCGTAGCAAAACTGTCTCTTCCGGGAGAGTGTTTTTACTCAGGGTGGTGAGGATTAAGGGTTCGTGAAATGTAAACGATATGGTGAGTACTGGAAATGTAAGTTGTCAGAACCATCCGAATGGACGTGCAGCCATAATTAATACTGAAGTCCCGGGAAAACTCTAACTTTAACTAATGAAGACCTTCTGAGACGAAGCGTGCAATTCAGTGACTTTAGTTTACAGATTGTCGTGATGACCGTGCAATTATCACACTGCGACAACAGCTAACATAACAAGTTAGAAAACACACATATTCACATGCCGTTTGTGAGATAATTGATTGTTTTTCAGTATCTCCTACAATGCAAGAGCGGGAAGGAAAACAGACTTGTTTAATATCGCAGTATCCAGATCTAAACCGAACTATTTGGCTCCAGAAACTTATTGAAAACTTTTCGGAAAACAGCATTCAGTCAGTCTTTTGTGAAACACAGAACTGATATGTAACGTAATTTTCTCATCTATGCTTTCAGATTGAAGAGTTTTTAGTTCATGTTGTAATTATATTACTTGAATCATTAAGTCAAGATGTTCACATTCTGGCCTGAGGTCAACAGATAGGCAAGCTGAGTTCTCAGAAAAGCAAAGTAATCTTTTCCCGTAATAAATTTGAACAGAGAAGTCAGAAACAGTTTTTTGCACAATGTATCTCTCGAGCACATTTCGCTGCATCTCATCAGGTACATACTGCAGTCTGTGTGTTTATATAGCAAAGTTCAATGGGCATTGTGAAGCCACCCCTCTGTGTACAGAAAGACTTGTTTGTCAGTACCAAATTGCCCTGGTCATTGATGTGTGTGGAGTGTATGAGTGTGCGTGTGTTGGTGTGATTGTTACTTTTGTTGTTTAGCTTCACAATGCTCATTGAACTTTGCTATATAAACACACAGACTGCAGTATGTACCTGATGAGATGCAGCGAAATGTGCTCGAGAGATACATTGTGCAAAAAAATGTTTCCGACTTCTCTGTTCAAAGCTGAGTTCTGGCGGATAAGCCTGCTAAAATGTTTCTCCTTGGGTTGAACTGGATTCAGCTGAAGCCCCTAAAATTGCTTTCTGTTCGGGTTCAGGACGTTTGCTTATTCAGTGAGGGCAGATCATTCAGAAACAAGTACAAGTCACGGAAGTATCTTCCGGATTTGAATGTCTCTTCTTGGGGTTTTTATTCGTTGGCATAGAGTATACTATTCTATGCTCATTTTCGACTATTTCCTGTACTCCATATACTGATAGATCTCCGTCTGATAACATTGAAAGAGCCTAGCAGTCGGGATAGAAGCCAGATCGTATTGAACACGGTTTCTGTAGGATTCATTTGATGCAATTTCATGTGGGTTATCATGTTATGCTTGAAAATCTGTACGACCAGGTCAGTTAGACAAAACCGTGAGATTATTTTCGGCAAAGGATTACTCCCATTCCTTTTTCTGTGTTCCTTGTTTGGTTTGTGCACCTTGGAGAAATAGGTAAATGTGTAGGTAGGTGTATAGCCCAAGTGTGTGCAAGCATCAAGTGTGTACACAGAAGTGAAAAGAGCTGTATTGGAAAATGTCAGACTGCAGCAAACAGGAACGAAGTTTCAATTAGTTTGTGGGAAAAATACTTACAATATACAAATGTAAATAGACCAACTGTCAGTCATCATACCGGATGTGGCTTCATGACCCAGCGCCAGCCAGAAACAAGATTACAAGAGAACTGGCGTACCATAACTGTTGAAGCATGCAAACGCGTCAGCAGCAGGCACACGCATTTACTGCCTATGTGCACATACAATACAAGTCACGACCTTAACTGTGTGTATAGAATTGATCGACTTAATTCTCTGGTGAATGTGCACAGACGGTTATCAGAAAAAACGTTCTGGCAGATCTTTCGGTGCCCGCAAGTTAGGTAAACAGGAGATAGTCTGGTACTTAATTTGCGCACAATAAAATTTTTTTGTACATCTCACGCATTCATGTAAAAATGGCATTTTTGGTTTATAACATACTGAGGCGTTGGGTTTTTATGTCGGCAGTCATTCTCTTGATGGCTTTGTGTAAGAAATGTTTTGCGCATGTGATAATTCGGGGGAATTGACGTTTTTAATGTTGATTGTCACGCGGTCTTTGGTAATGATCTATCTTTATCTGAAGCTTGTAATCAGTGATCTTTCAGCTTTCTTTCATCCATTTTTATCCACCCCAGAGTAAGCAACATTTAACGGGAAAAGCGTTTTAGTGCATTCTTCGTAAACTGCCGTCTAATTGTCTGACACTTGGGAGCTCAATACAGTGCACATCCCGTTTACACGCAGAATTAGTTACTAACGGCGTTTGCGTTCGGTGAGATAATCCAGCACTACAGTGTGGTAGCAACAACTGATTGGGCCGTGAAACGGGCTAAGAAGCGAAATTATGAGTTCAGGAATGTTGGTCAAGATCAGTATGCATGAGGAACTCTACACCTACCTTCCTAACTGATTAAAAAAGACTTGGAAGAAATCCATGGTTCACTAAACCGTGAAAATGTACAAGGCTGGCTAAAATGCATGGCCCTGAGGTAAAGAATAAAGACGGGCAAAATATGTAGGAAAACGTTTCATTTGTGTTGACCGTACACAGTGAACAAGTTAAGTATTATACCTATACTCGAAGAGGCTATAGAAAATGAGCGCTACCCATAGGTGATTGCATCTGAACACTTTGAAGTGATAGTCAAGTCGTTTATAACTAGCAGTCCAGGTCTAATGAACATGAATTACTATCGAGTAACTCTAATTGACAAGCAGTCCCGAAATCAAAACCCTTTCCTAAAAAAGGAGTCAGCCAAAACATATAACTGAATATGCATAGTGAGGTGAAGTTTACTGAACACTACCAAACGTTTCGGCTATTTAGGAACGACTTATTTGCACAAAACAGTTGGAACGAACAGTTCTAACGATAATTTCGAAAAAGCACTTTTTTGGCAAACTTTTTACATTCTCGGATGTTAATACAGCGCTACAAATTTACAAATTCTTAAGTGTACATCTTCCGCAGCAATGGTAAATAAGTAGTTTCAGTCCAAAATTGATGCATGTCAATTTAAACCTACAATCAACTACGAATTGGTTGCACAAATATCAGTCCTTTAATTTGCACACAAAATATTTTGCTCAAACACTACTATTCATGCAGACTACAATTGGAGAATATGTTCTCACGATTTTCCTCCGCTTAATTTTATAAATGTCGTTCATTCATACACCCCAATTAGTACTGTTTTTGAACAGCCTCCGATAAGTGCGTTCGAGCTATTGGAGTAACTTTTCCCCAGTTGAATAGGCTTGTTCACCTATATAACCATTTACCTATCCGGTTTACATAGTGCGCATACTACTCACACAATAATCAGTAGCAGTTTTTCTCAAAGTTTGCGACATATCTACAAAAATGGTTTCTTTTCCAGACTAAATCGATAGGAAACGTTTGTGGACGACAGGATTTTCCAGACTTCTGTGGATACCATTCGTGTCACTCTGTTTCTCTGGATAGTTACTAAATTTTAGGTGAATTGAACAAAACGACATGATTGCAAATTGCGTACTATTCAAAGTAGAGTCATTGTTCAAGAACAACAAATGGCTTCGAAAATATCCTTAACAACTTTGAAAATATTAATTGATTTATACAATAGTTTCGCTTTACAGCTCAAATAAAACCCATGATTATCACTGCTGGTGTAATACAGTATGAGCAGGCAGTGTTGAACTGATTAGACTGATGTATGCGATATGAATACTACCAACTCACAATAAGTTTTCTCTTGTTGTGTTAATCAAAACCGTCTGTTGCTCTACAAATTGCGAGAGTGAAACTTGAGCCTGTTGTGCTATTCGTGAGCGGCCGATGAAAATATCTGGGGACTGGAAAATCCGCGGCCGAATATGAGCGTTACTCAGTTTATGTGAATTCAAATCTCCAAATATAGATAGACAAACTACCGTACAGCAAAGTTAAGAGTTTCTGTTACTTCAACTTGAAGATAAGTCTTAATTGTTAGGTCATGGATCATATTAGGTAAGATAATTACTATATTCCCTCTTAAAACAATCGGACAATCTAAGTACGATTTTCCAATCAATCTGCATGTGTGTTTGTATGTGAAACTTCGGCCCTGGTCATTACGAAATCATTGGTGTGGTGGTCAACACGGTTGCCTAATACAGGCAGGCAAAATGTTTGAGTTTCTGTTATTTGAATTGTGTAAGTTGTTGATCTAATTTAATTCGAATGAAACTCGATTCTAGCGTTCATTCATAAAACACTAACAACATATTATATAACTGATGAGTAGTAGGGGATTCAGTTAATTTCAAGTTGAACATCACCTACAATTGATCGCAACTGTCGCATTCCCATAGAACCTCCTTTCGACCCCTTTCAAAAAGAAGCACTAGACTCGAGTCTCGCTCTCATCAGAGCTGGTCAGTAGTGCATACCATCGTCACTGCCGGGACTTGAACCACAGACACGCTGTTCATGATGCAACCGTTGTTACTACTGCGCCACTGAGCTCACATTAAGCACGACCGAATAATCATATGTGAACGCTAAACCACAATGGCTGGTGAGTAATGATCAGGTTGCCCGATCGTCTCGATAGGAGGTACAGTTACCGTCTGTTAACTCCAGTGATTCGACGTTCAGATCACAACAATGAAAAGGTTATTTGAGGATAGATGGACGACAATGATTGCGTTTTAACAAGTTAGTAAAATATTGCTCCAAAATATGCAAAATTATTTCGTTGGTCAGTCATTTCGTGGACGTATATCGGTTACTATTTCCGTTAGTTTTCATAGTTTCAAATAATAGATGATTTATTGAAATAGTGTCAAATAGTGCTGACCTTAAGTAAACATATCACGATTAACGTTTACGTCGAGTTTTGTTGACTAAGCCTTAGGCGTGCTGAAACTCACAAGGAACAAATAGCACATGCTGGAATTGATGCAATATTTAAGCGTATGGCCACCAGACGACAGATTCAAACTTGGAATGTGGAACTGACTGCTTCGTTTGCGTTAACCATGTAACTAGCCTTCAGTCAGCCTGAAACGTTAAGCACTCCATACACAAGAATACAAAAGCAATCTAAAATATCGCCTAGCATGTTTAATGAGATCGGCGGATTAGACTTGTCTAGGAAGTCTTAATCGCGCGGTTATCGATTGGAGTTAACAGACAGTAGCTATGTCTCATATCGAGGCGATCAGGCAATCTGATCATTACTAACAAGCGAAAGTAGTTGAGTGTTCACTTATGATTATTCGGTCGTGCCTAATGTGAAGTCACTGGCGCAGTGGTAAACACGGTTGCCTCATGAACAGCATGACCGGAGTTCTGGTTCGCTCTCATAAGAGCGAGACTCGAGTCTAGGGCTTCTTCTCGAAGTGGGCCGAATGGAAGTTCTATGGGAATGCGACAGCTGCGGTCAATTGTGAGTGATGTTCAACTTGAAATATTACACGTGAATGAGAAAGTTGCTATCAATTGGGAATACTGTTCAAGCGCTATCGATCTAACTATCTGTTGACAAGCAGTAACATTGTTTTATCCTTTCACTCCAAACGTTCATCCTTCAGGTGTAGACATTTTTTGTGAGACAGTAGAAAAGTGGTGCAAAACAAACTGGAAGTTGTAATTCAGACACAAATTGAAAACGGACGGTGGTGTAAAGTATGTCTTTTCTTCATCGAAATACTTAGTTGGTTCGGCAATAAAACTAGCGGTTGATTAATTTCAGAAGCATCATTCTCAGCATTTAGTCTGCTGAAATAAACCTTTCTTATGTGTATCATTTATAACACCATTCGAATTTGTAGGGCAGATTGTCCGAGATTTTTTGACGCGAGTACGTATGTCCTATTAAGGCAAACGCGGTAAGCCCATACATTTCTGTGCGATTAATTAAATGTGACCACAAAATGTAAACAAATTGTTTGATTGAGTGGAGAGCGTATTTATTTAGCGGATTGATTGTAGTGTTCTGAATAGCTTCGTTGCTTGGTCAAGTGGTAGTCAGAATGAAAAACTATAGATCGTTGTACGCACACATTGTTCTCGGCACCCACACAAGGCTTGGTTCTCCTCTCCAACTGCGTAATTTACACATCACATGTAAGCTTCGTCTTTTTTACTTGGGGTTGCTGTTATTGTTTCAACGGTCATCCACTTTTCCTCTTTGTGGTCATCACTATTTCTGTTAATAAACCACGGCGGCTAAGTATCCACACAACTGGGAGTCTAAACATTG
>JTDE01000099.1:41476-78535 GCA_014338405.1 Paragonimus skrjabini miyazakii | reverse complement strand
TCACTGTCTAACGTGTCCTCAGTACAGATTTTATAAATTCGGTTTGTTAAACAGCTAACCAGCACAGTAACCATGTCCGTAATCCCAAAATGACATTAGATTCACACTGTATTAAATTTTACAGAACCCTGACTTGACAACTGATTTTATATTTATTGTGTTGTATTCGGCCTGAAGATGATACACCGAAAACGAGCTTGTTCGCCACGTTTTGACTTTTGATGAAATCTCCGGGTATATTTGAACAACTGAGACAATCCAAGGACCCAACCTTGCTGAGAAACTTGAATAGTTACTTCAGGTTCAGTATTAGGCATGCGGTGGCGTGCGAACACTCTGGTTTTCTGAAATCGTGTATAAGAACGAAAGTATTTCCCGAAAATTTCTCAAGTACTTTGAGGAGGAATCGTGTGAAGCCGACGACAGCGACCCTCATTCGTCATACGCTGAATGAGATTGATACAATTGCCGTTCTTATAGCTGATCTGGAATATAGTCGGTTGCACAGCCTTCCTGCGGTGGATCAGTTAGCCGTAGATGAACGTGTTCAGTTTGATGCTTATTTACAACATATCACGCGGAAGCAGGTGGATAACCGACTCGCGAAATTGAACTTCAGCCTGAACCATAGCCCAGAACCGGCGGTTTTCCCGACAAACCCGCATAGGTACGTTCATAATCTTTCGTCATTGTGTTTATCTGATAAACATGTGGAAGCTCTGTCATTGGGTCCAAAATTTTGTTGTCCAAAGCAGCGTATTAGACGGCTTGATCTAGAAGTTCAGTTCGAAAACATGTTCGGTCAACTGGATAGCCTCACACCATCATCTCAAACGAATTTGGAACAGTTTAAGACAACCTTGGTCAATGCATGCTATCAATACCCTAGCGCGAAAACCAATGTGCGTGGAATGTTGACAAGAGATTATATTGAGGCCTTAAAGAACCTACAGAAGGGTGACAACATCTTGATTACTAGACCTGATAAAGGCGCGGGGACAGTGCTGTCAGATAAACAGGCGTACCTAAACAAGATGAATGATATACTAGGGGATGATGCCATATTTCGAAGAATGGAGTCTGAAAAGGGCAAGACACTTACAAGTGAGAAGCATATTTCTAAACTTCTGGGAAATATTAAGCAAAATGGATGGATTGACGCTTCGGTATTCGAGCGGGTGAGACGAACAGACTCAGTTATATCAAGACTCTATGGTTTGCCTAAAATTCATAAAGATGGAGTACCCCTACGCCCGATTTTAGACATGGTAAACTCACCATATCATGCACTGGCTCAATGGCTAACCGAACTTTTCGAACCACTCCGAAACAGACTAGCTCCAAATAGCCTCAACGATACGTTTCATTTCATCGAATCTATAGAAAACATGACTACTAATAATAAGAAAATGTTATCACTGGACGTGTGCTCGCTGTTCACGAACGTGCCACTTAGAGAGACAATTGATTTTATGCTTGACTACATCCGCTCGAACGATATGCAATTCGGAATGCCTGATGAGCAACTCAAAGACTTTTTGTTAGTTTCCACGCAGGACATACAGTTTCAGTTTGATGAGTAAGTCTATCGTCAGAAGGATGGGGTCGCAATGGGTTCGCCGCTAGGTCCTTTGCTGGCTGACATTTTCGTGGCCATGATAGAACAGACAAGGCTAACAGGATTGATAGATCAGTGTGTGCTGTATACACGTTATGTAGATGATATTTTTTGTATCGTCGATAACAACACTGAAACTGACTGCCTGTTATCACTAGCCAACTCAGCTCACAAGAAACTTCAGTTCACTATGGAAATAGGACAAGATGGAAAACTGGCTTTCCTGGATGTTGCACTATTTAATATGTCCACATGGATCGATTCAATGAGGCATGCATAAGAAGCAGACGTGGAATGGACAATATACCCATTTTCACAACTTTGTTCCGCTGAAACAGAAACGGAACTTGGTACGCTGTTTAACAAACCGAATTTATAAAATCTGTACTGAGGACACGTTAGACAGTGAGCTGAAGCTCTTATATGAAACGTTTCGCGCTAACGGATATCCAGACAAATTCCTAACTCGAAACATGCAACGAAGAGAACCACAAGACCGTGAGTTTTCTGTCGAGCGGAAAGCCATCTATATGAATTTGCCTTACAGGGGCAAATTATCAAGTGTATCGCTGACCAGAAGGCTTGACACGACCCTGATGAGAACGTTCCACGCTGCACAACTAAGACTAACGTTCTCCTCTAAGCCAGCTGTACGCCTTCAACTCAAAGATGCAGTGCCTAGTATTGCCACCTGGTTTTGCATCTATTCATTCGCTTGTTCATGTGGAGCAGGTAACATTGGTCGCACAACAAGGCGCTTGACGGAGAGAATACGCGAACCCCATCCAGTTTGGCTAACAACCGGACAACAACGAAAGATTTCCAGTGCAATTTTGGCCCACCTAGTTGATACGAGTCACGGAGTCAATGTGGATGTCGCATTCAAGACGATCTACCTTTTCACACGTGTTCACATCAGAGGTATGAAATGTCGCATTTTGGCTGCAGCAGAGGCGATCGGAATCCGGCTGCGAAACCCTAATCTGTGTGCGCAGAAGTCTTTTGTTCAAGCGCTGAAGTTACCATGGCCTGCCGTCGTTGGAACACTTGACACGGCACCACAGTAACCATGTCCGTAATCCCAAAATGACATTAGATTCACACTGTATTAAATTTTACAGAACCCTGACTTGACAACTGATTTCATATTTATTGTGTTGTGTTTGGCCTGAAGATGATACACCGAAAACGAGCTTGTTCGCCACGTTTTGACTGTTGATGAAATCTCCGGGTATATTTGGACAGCTGTGTAGAAAGAGCATAGTGTATGGGATTCAGCCTCTGCCAAAATGAGTAATTCCGCAATATAAACAATAAATACCGATTCCAGATCACGATTCGATGAGTAAAGGAACGGCTAATCAGAACGGGAACGGTAGGTATGTATGAATACGGGTAGCCTGGGGCATACCTACCTGTGTTTTCCATATTTGTGGCGTTACGGAAGTGTTTAAATGCACGGTTTGCAAGTGAACAATTATGATAGGGGAACCGCACTGAAAATAATTTAATTTATTCCGCAACTTATTCTATTCAAACATATAAGTCAGAAGCATTTTTTTACATGATGTATCTCTCGAGTACATTTTGCTGCATCTCATCAGATACATACTGTAGTCTGTGGATTTATATAGCAAAGTTCAGTGAAGCTAAACAACATAATCAACAAACACAACACACACAGTCACACGCATCCATATTAGGGTAATCTGGTACTGATAAGCAAGTGTATCTGTGCGCAGTGGGGTGGCTTCCATTTGTCAGTTGTTATCGACTTTGCGAACCGTAGAAGCCTTCGATTTTTGTTGCGTTACCTATTCGAAACGCCTTCTCAGGTTCAACTGAGTTCGACAAGGGCCGATGAGGGTCGAAAGAGGCCGACTGGAAAGTCTATGGGGATGTGACAGCTGCGATCAATTGTGGGTGATGTTCGAGTTGAGATTAACCAAATCCCCGATACTCCTAAATACAGTAAACAGGTGTCGAGCGATCGATTACACTGGTTCCTTGTGACATGACACATTCTGACTTGAACCCGGTATTTTGGTATCTATGATCGTTTTGAGAACACAAACTGGAATGTGCTCGTTGACCCGATTACGTAACTGTCATTCTGTTCTGCCTATGTAAGTGATCTAGCACTCACGCGAGAATTCGTAGATGATGTAAGACTTGGCGTTAAGCCGTAGCGGTGTTTTCAGAGGTGTTGTTTAGATTCTGGTGGTGGTGAACAGCATGACCAGTTGAGCTGTATTGAACGTACGTCCCATAGCCTCCGTGAGACGGGTTTTCAACAGAGTGGCAATGTCATTACCGTTTTATTGCAAACTGAGGTAGACATTTCGTTTTGGAGCTGTTGAACACATCGTGGCAGCCGGTTTTTGTTTGCTGAATTTCTCAACAGATGCCGATGGATAGCTATTTTCTTTGAGCTTGGTTATCAACAGTGACATATCTTTGGCCAATGTTTTTCTTGACCAGATTCTTCTTGTTCGGTAGTACAAAGTTCTCACCAGACCCCACTTGCACTAGATCGGCACGAAACCGTGAAAGTTCAGGTACTGTCCAGTTCAAGTGTGTTGACGGTTGACGGATCGCATTTGTGAACAAAGAGGCGATGTCCAAACTAACTGTTTTTTGCTACATTCCAAACCATCGGGTAAATTGATTAGTTCAAAACTATTTCTGACATTTTTCCGAACCAACGATTGCCTTACGGGCTGACGAAGTTGATCTAGCCACTGTGCTTACTTGTGTGTTGTGGTGAATTGGACATGAATAGTATTGGCTTCAGTGATACACCAACCTTGTGAAGTTTGGGCAAGCCATACAATTGGGGAGATTACGTGATCCTCTAGGTGCAACTGACTTTGCCGTTGACTGGTCAATGAAGTGTTCTTCCAGCAAAGCTTGCACTTCTTTGCTAATGCGTCGTTCAATTTCAGCAACATTGTCTACTGAATTATCCTGACGGAACTTGGTTGTGTCATTCAATAGTGGCTGCACCTGTAATATATAATCAGCCTTTTCCATGGCCACAACGCCGGAGCCTTTATCTGATCCAAAGATTATCAGGTTTCCGTTGGTGCGCAGCTCATAAAAGGTCTCCATATGTTTCGGAGTCAGGATTGTGTTTTGTTTGGAGGAAGTAACTCCGTATTGGTGATCGAGGTCGATTAACCTAGCTTTAAACCAACCACCAGCATCTTGTGATACCGGACTGAGTCGTGAGAGTTAGTCAAACAGAAGCTCGAACTGGGCCTGTGACTCGATGTTATTGTTCTTCTTTGGGGATACGTTCACTAAAACTTGTAATACTGTCTCACTTAACTGCTTACTAAGCAGTAAAATGTGTTGCAAGTAACTATCGGATGCTGTACACTGGGTGAGTAAGATAATTGATCAGTAGGGATTGAAAACTGTGTTGATAAGGGGTACACAAACACTACTTCAGATTGTGAGGTTAACCGACTGCGAGTTAGTAGACGTTTAGTGTCTGCACGTAGCAGTTCTGATTGTAGGGTTGGTCAACCAGATAGTAGTCAGTATTATTAACCCCATCCCGCTGAATCTATTTATTGGTACTTAGTAGACAACCTGAAATGCACTTTTCTTAGTGACAGAATGATTTGAACCAGTCAAGTGAGTAACAGTAGCATTCGAGACCGTTTTAATCACACCGCTGTTCAGTCACGCAGGATGATGGTGATGTACGGTATTTGACTACCGTCCTGTCGTATGACAACTATGTCATGCTCGACAAGAATCAACAAATGAGTACACACTTAATCTAGTCGTAAAACACAGAATTTCGTATTCGGTGTGTGATGTGATAAGGGGGTTAAACGGAAGCTCTTACACAAGTTGGCTACAAAATGAGTTGTTTCGAATAACTTTTGAGCATTCTCGTGATTTATTCAGCCATAACATCTGGACTAGTAGGTCCAGATTGATACGCATGTACATCGAGCTCATGCCAGAAGATTACAATTAATAATTGGTGTTCTGTTGCTCTGAGGTAACAGTGAGTCTATTTACTTTCGAAAGGTTGTTGAAATTCTTTAAAGAAAGGAGTCGATTTGCTTACAAAGCACGGTATCGTCACTGTGAACTTCCATAAACACGTGCTGTAAATCGACAGTTTGATAAGTGACTCATTACTTGTCCGTTCAGACATACATTTCTTATGTATACTTGAAGGATTTTGAGAAAATAGTTAGTGAGGAAACGAAGTGTGCACATGGATTTTTGTCTTAGAATTCGGGGGAATAAACGAGTGCTGATCATTCTAAGATGAGATGAAGTTAGGAGGGGAATCGTAATATAGGCGAGAATACACAGGCGTAAGACGAACGCCTTTTAACGGGAACTCACCTATCACCACTGCTTTTCATAAACATACTCCTGAAGACAACGTCCCGACGATCACGTCGTTTAGTAGGTCGGAACGTCTTCATGAAAGTTTACCTCTTCCCTCTGCTTAAATTCAGCTAGTTGCGACTCTTTAATACCAGATTCAGTCTGTGTTTCATTTGGGACAAGTTCTAACACCAGAAGACTGTTGTTTCCAACTTAGGCAAACCAGCTCTTTATACTACGACCATGGAGGCAACAAATCCGATGTTCTGTGTCCCAAAAGATTCATCTAATATGCTTTTCTACGGGTGAACATACACGTGTTCTTGACTGTTGGACATACCATAATTTGGGTTTCCTGGTTGAAAATTGATCGAGGCGTTCAATGATGATTAACAACTTCCTTCTGTGCCTTCTCAGTTAGACGAATAGCTTTCGCGAGAAAAAGTTACCAATTGTGTCTGTTTGCGTCATGATATCGAAACATCGGTTCAGTAAGCATCTAGAAAAAGCATGCTAATAAATTTCTTTATCACAGGTTGAGCACAGTAAGGTCATGATGGTGCTGTTTGTACTGAAACTAAAACTGAATCACGATTCTGATATGTTGGTGACACTAACATTTAGACAGCTTGTTTCACATCTGACACACAGGCTGAATAACTCAATAAGGGAAGTCACTTCTTCTCTCCTTTAAATGGACTGTGTTGGATTCACATTGGAGTGACAGTCCAGTATGTAAAAGTAGTTGAGTGAGCATACGAATAGAAATTTGTAAATTTGAACGCATAGGTACAAAACCGTCTTTATCCAGATTTTCAAGAGTTATGCTGGAAGCTGTCAACTATGCATTGAGCCTGCATTAAGGTAGTGTTATTTAGTTTTCCACAAGATTCTAACAGCGGGGCTCACCGCAACTACTTCGCTGGATCACGCCAAAATAATTCAACAGGACCTGCTCTACTTCATCGTAATCTACAGACGTCATTACTTATAAGTATTGATTTGACCACCAGCCTGCCGAAATGACTCAACAATCGAAGCACAATCTGGTCACAAGACCTGCTGACTGTACACTAGCGCGGCGTCGCAGTGAACTACAACCCAGATGCACGCCCTGGTTGGTTGGAGCAGTGACCAGCGTTCGTCCTGATACTTTCTTTTGACGATGGTCTTATCAAGCTAATTCCAACCCATAAGAGAGTAGCATAGTAAATTGTTTCCACTAAGAAACAGCACACACGTATGCGCTTGTCAGAACATATTTGCCGAAGAATCTATCACCCTGGCCGACAGAATGTTTAAGAGGTCTGACACTACTATGTATCAGCTTACTAGTTTGCCGCCCCAAGAATCATGAAACTTCAATATCAACATTTGAATATGGATGTTGTTCTGAACAGCTTCTTTGAATTTCCTCAAATTTACAAGTCCGTCAATGTTATAAATAAGAGTGCAGTTTCTACCCGGAATGACGATATGATTGATATTAGAAAACACAGGCCTTCTGCAAAACAGAACTTACACCAACTAAATCCTATTCATCACAAAAGACTCAACTTAGACCACAGTTAAAATAACCAGTTAACCCAGGAGTGCCACAAGCCTAATTACTGAGATGGATGAGAGTATGCAACATTACCAACCTCAAAACGTGAAATATCTATTTCTATGGGTTTCCATTTGAAGTCCAGTCTGAGAAGCAACGTTAAAAGGCAAGGAGATAGATGTGTTGTAGAACAAACCAATCTGACGTGTCTGTTCTCTGGGCTATTGAATAACTACGAGAACCCGGGATAGTATACCAAAGATTTGATGCGGTTACTTATAATTTCCTAAGTTGTAATTCATAAAAAACACCAACGAGCACCTCATTCTGCCTTACTGTTGCTTGTGGCATCCTTAACACATAGGATACTGATGGTTAATTTCTAGTTGAGCACATACTTCACAGATTTCAGCTCAAACCTTAATCTAGGGATAGGTGAGATAAAGTACTACCTTCATATAAGAAGTAGACCAACTCTAATCTTGACTGTCCATATAGGTACAGCGGAAGGTATGTTCCATAATACTGAGCTCAACTGTCGCATTCCCATAAACTATCCAGTCGGCCCATTTCGAAAAGAAGCACTAGACTCGAGTTTCGCTCTCATTAGAGCTCATCAGTAGTGCATATCATCGCCACTGCCGGGACTTGAACCACGGACATTCAGTTCATGAGGCAACCGTGTTTACCACTGCGCCATTGACCTCACGTTAGGCACGACCAAATTATCATCTGTGGACGCTCAACCACTTTCGCTTGTGAGTAATGATCAGTTTGCCTGATCGCCTCGACAAGAGACACAGTTACTGTCTGTTAGCTCCAATCGATAGTACTATTCTCAACCCTAGTGTTTCCGATAGGACGTATGATTTATAACATTTAGAAAGCATAATCTCAACCAACTGATTCATGAATTCCCTGGTATTTAGGGTTGTTGGGTGGCAAAGCAGTCATATTTTCCACTTTTCCGCCCCCAGATTATGAGAACAGCAGCTATTCTGCTTAACATGTGCACATAATGAGAACGTTCTGTTCGTAGTGTGTACAAGACTCAGAAGAATGAAGTCACGCTTATCCGTTAGAGGCTTTTGATGACTGTGTAGTTCGTTTGCCAACTCTATATTTTTGCTATTGTTTGACATGTAATAGCTTAAACAAAGTATGTGTTCATCACGAGTCTAACATATACACCGTCGAATCACGGTCTGTTTCACATCTCACCGTTTGGTCGATTCTGACTAATTGCGGCACTCGACGTGCAACTGGTCTTAACGTTCGACTGCAGCAATATAACGCCTTAAAAATAAGATGGTCATTGCCTATATGTCCGACTAAATCAACGTGACTGGGATGAAGAGTCGCCCATTTTGAAGTTCAACAATCGTTATTGACTCCTTAGGTATTGGTTATAAACGACTGTGGCTCAGCGTTCGCATATGATGATTCGGTCATGCTGGCTGTAGGTTAAATGGCGCAAGGGACAACGTGGTCGACTCACGAAAGCTTGACTGAACTCCTTATCCCAACCACGGCAAGGATATGCGGTACTCGCGGGGTCAGATAGAAGCGGAACGTCAATCAGCAGAACCTTTTCGAAAGGGGCCGACTGGAGGTCTATGTGAGTGCGATAGCTGCGATTAGTTGTGTGTGTTGCTCAAGTTAAGTATGATGATAACTCTCCATACTTAGAAACGGTTATACCTGCTTCAAACTTAGCATTATTTGTTGTATGAATTAAGCTTCTTACTAATCGGAATACGTGGTCTGAATAGTGTTTCCCAGCCTTGCAGTTTCGTTTGGGGTCCATGCGCACCCATGTTGGTAAGCTGTTTGGTGAAATGGCAGCAAGAAGATTTTTAATCTAGGCATAGACATGATTAAATGGGTCGTTATATTTGCCAGTCCACGAGATACGTCTGAGTTTTAATATTGTCTAGCAAAAATTCAGCTTCCTGGAGGGGTCTAATCGCGTGCAAATTCATTAAGTTCACAGTGACCACTTTTTGCCCAGTCAGTCCTAAAAGGATATATGAGCGAACGAGCAAAGAGAGTCTGAAAATATCGTTGGATACACCAGTTAAATTGTTACGTTTAACGTCTACAACATACCCATGCTGTCATGCACGAGTTATTATTTTGGTCTTCCACAGATAACCTTGAGATCAACGAATTAAGTATCATTAATGAAGGCTTGGACAGTGAAACACATACGTTCACATTAGCGTACAAGGGAGAGATGTAAGTCCTCAATGTACCCGCACTTGAGATAACCCTGACTGAACTACTCAGGAAGCTTGATAGCGATGATAATTTACAGATCCACCGAGTATACTCAGTATGTGACTTTTTGGTGAAAGCGATTTTCTTCGAGGGGATTTAAAAGTCTTACGTAACATACTATACACACAACTCGATGAAGTTACATTTTCGGCATATAGTTGAGCGCGCATCGGTCGAACTTCATTAGCTCATTTGCTCAAAAAACAACACCATTTAATGGAAGATATGACCATTCTAAGTCACTGAGGCAAACATTAATTTGGCAAGGCTGAGTGTGTAGAACAGGTAGGCGTTACAGTTCTGCATTGCTATTTGTGTGAACTGCCGATATTGTGACATGCAAGCCGGCTTTTTCCTCCCTGACTGTCTGTTACACTTACGGACCAACTATGGGGCAATGTAGAGACACCAGGGGACAGCGTTCTTCCGAAGTAGGGGTTCCAACAACAGTCCTATAAAAGGAAACAACAAGAAACAAACATGAGCCAAAGGCCCAATAAGCCATGCACACGACTTACACAAACAATAACTAAGACGGCGCCGACAACACAGCAGCGCACTTCGTCACCAATTCAAATTCAACTAGTGCGCGCCTGCTAGTTTCGGTCGCACATTACAATATAAAGTTTAGGGTATTTTTCTTCATCAAGAAACATGCATTAAGTTTGTTAGACTGTTACTTCATCACCGTGGAAACAAAAGTAAAATTCCTAGCAATCCCCGGTTAGCCTCGTTAAGTAGACGACTAAGTACTTTCAACCTGATAACATACACTACAACAACGTTTGAGCAGATAACTGATTAAAAAACGAAACTGTAAATGACGTAAGTGTGTGGTTCTATATTTGACTGACTACACCATCTGTCATGAAATAGACATAAGAATGGATTTTGGACAGTAAACCATAATCACTTACTAGCAAAAGTTTGAACAAATCGCATTACGGAAAAAGAAGATTTTAACTTGTGTTAGATCCAATCTGGCAGCAGACCCACGTGGAATCAACATAGGGAGTGCCATAGCCGAACAGTGGTAGCGCATGTGCCTAGCAGCTTTGAGTGGTCATACGGAAATTGCTTAACTATCCACAGCACTGGTTAGAAACACACGTTGACAGGATAACTTATCACATTAAGTAGCAGGCTTGTATCTGTAGGATTGTTGAATGTTTTCCATCAGGAAGTTTGACGGGTTTTGCTTAAATTTTCTATATATTTCGAAAAAACAATTGGTCATTTCATCAGTTGTTTTCAGAAACGTCAGCAGCGCTATTCGGGGTGCTCACAACAGCTGCTTGAAGTTGAAAATTTACGTACATTCGTGTACAGTTTCAGGTATTTAACTATAATGTTGCTAAGCATTTGCCAATATAAATAATAAACACATTACCTCAAGTCAGTAGGCATGCCACAGACACAGGGTATTACGTTGCTCTCGTAAAATGTTTGATGTCCCCAGCCTTCACCTTTTGTGGTTTTAGAGAGAGCACGGTGCTTGAGATACAAGCATAACAATAATCTGAAAGAATCTGCGATTTTACGGAGATTAGTTGGAAAATTTGTTCAAAATTTGCAACCGAGGAAAAATATCCCGACTAGAAGTTCTCCACTTCGACGGCGATAGGTTTTTGACATTTATGTCTCTAAGTGAACATAGGCTCACTTGATTAGTAACACACGCCGTAGCGTGTGCTATTGGGTTTAATTATCACTGCCGGTCTCCAAGCTACTCTAACGATCACTCACCGGTCATCACCATGATTCGGTCCATAATTCTGCTCCATTGTGGCCGACTACTCATTGTAGTAGACCAAGCTATCAAAACTGGAAGATGGACTACTCAGGAGTGAGTAGTCCGTAGCATCGTATTTTGATTCAGGTCTACGTATTATCGAATACATTCACGTAAAACCCACACAGTTAGGTGCAGTTGTCACCAACGGATTGGTCACACAGGCCTGTTTATCAGAGCCCATCTGTGGTGTATTTTGAACTTACTGCAATGAGAAAGTGCTCAGAGACTGTTAGTTGATGTGAAGCATCTGATTCTAACACAGTCGGATTTACAGTGTTCTTCAGTGTGTTAACGACGGAAGCATTTATGAGTTAGTTAGCAGCATAGGCAATGTACAACTCGGAATATCTACCTGTCAAACCCTCTCTTTGTGTACGTTAGCCAACTATTGAGTAGGCTTTTCAAGTAGAAGAGTTCAGTTCCTTGAACATTATAATCCATGTTAACGGTTCTTCTGACCTTCTCAACGTCCTTCTGATTAGTTAGTTCTATTGCACACTCTCTTCTCTGTCTTCAGCATGGTTGCTTACAGTTTCTCCGTTTATGAACGGAGTGTATCTAGACAGCTTCGGCTACGTTAACCAGCCACGGCGTCTGACACATGACGGATGTAAATCAAACAGAGTTGAGCGTGACAGGAAGTGTTTCTGACTTAAATCACCTTCATTTTATTTATCAGTGCTTTCTCCATCAAAAAGAACAAAAATGGTTTGACGTAAAACTGAGCTATTGGAGTGAAATTCACAAAATGACCATGCTGTCACAAATGTTATCTTGTATCTACTGACAAAACGTGCTTAATGAAAGTTCACGAATGTTTGTCTCTTTGATCAATAGTTTGTTTAATCAGTTACAAAAACGACATGTTTAGCTTTCAAACTAAACTGTACATTATAGTTACGTGTACTCTCTATCCATAAGATAAAACTCTTTATTGAATACATTGAACTGGCAGCGTCAATAGTTTTTTCTACACTACAAACTAAACATCGTTCACGAGTGATCTTATAGTTCGCAAACAAACAGACTTTTTGGACTGTCTATCATAAAACAGAACACCGTTTTGAGTGTTCACCCGTCTGAGAGACATTTGATCCGAATACGGTTGAGTTTCCGAATGGGAAGTACGGTGTAATTAGTGAGTAGTTCCACATTCAGTTTCATATTTTGATATATTTTTACGTACAATCCACATCCGTTAGTTCTGTAAAGATGCTTAAATTGTCATGCCAGCAATGCAGTTCTGGTGTGCGTGTCTGGTCTGTTTGGTGCTTGCTTACAGGGTGACCAATTGCAAACTTCTGTTTGGTTGTACCTTTCGGCTGGATTTTAACTGGCAACATTGGAAACGATATACCAAGGAAAAGGACCCCGCAACTGTTTGTAATGGACTAGTGGATGACTACTTTGAATTGACCGTTATGTTTGTATATTTGCATTGGGTTAGTCCACTACACGTTAAACCCCTCGAAAGGTGAATTATCAGCTCTCAAGAGCACCGTACGTTTACTACTAATGAGTTAAATTGTAGAAGTGAAAATGAAACCGTAAGCTCTTGAATTCACTGAGGTGCAATATCAAGTCACCCGTACTGTGCCATCCACCTGTCAATCGGGTCTTGAGGAATATGGTCAAGCTTCACTAGCATTCTGATAGAAAGTTACAAGAATGACTGCCTGTCGATTTTTAGACTCGCAATATTAAGGCGATGTTGACTGCACCGTTAACCGGTTCTTGAATCTTCACTACAAGTATTTCCAAACAAGGTGGCCTAATCGAATCCCTGTTTTCCGGGAGTTTGTACAATTAAAAGCAGGGTTCTCTTAGGTTGTAACCTGGACGACCATATTACGTCCAGATCATTGGGGGAAGAGTTTTCGTTTGCATATGGTTTTTAGTTGATCTAATCACCGGTTATCTGCTAGCACGGCCGAACAATCAAGACGAGCCAGACAAGGAGGAATTAACGTATAGAGTACCAAAACTGAAAGTTGATAACACATCAGTGTTCAAACAAGCTCACATTTTGCATATGTCTGTTTAACCGGGATTCACAAGTTGTAGAAGAGTTTGTGCACAACACCTCGCATGTAGGTTTATCACCAAAAGTTATCTTAGATTAATCCAAACACATTAGTGGGTTGCATACTTGCTGCGATTGCAAACGATAAAAATGTCATTTATGACCAGTATTCTATTGGCATGGCTACCAAGTAAACTGAAAGGATTGTGACAGTTTCATTCATGGATTTATCAGGACATTATACCTTTCAGTTAACATTAGTTAATTTTAGCTGTAATATAGACTAAAATTCACATCGAAGAAATACACAACTTCTCGTTGATTCATGCATCAAACACATTGTATGGTTCACGTTACAGTCGTCTAGGCTGTCTAGGTGCATATCATTAGGGAATGGACAAACTGCAAGCAACCAAACGGAAGGCAGTGACCACACACACATGTGTGTGTGTGATGTGTAGTAGAAATAATTGTTGATGAAGACCACGAGAAATGTTTGAAAACAGAGGTTATAAGGTTTCAGAATGTGAAGTCACTGCATTCAGAAACTCGATCAATAGCCGAATAACAAAATGGAATCGGCAGTTCAACAGATAATTTATCCATGGTTATAAAGATGAGCGACACCGTCGTATTGTCAGTGAAACAAAGTTATACATATATATATATATATATGTGGAAGGAGAGAGGGAGCGAGCAGAACGGGATGTTTGTGTTTGCGGAACAAGTGGATCGAATACCTATCGAATATACAAGCAGTCTGTCACATAATCGACTATACACAGTTGAACGGACAAGTGGGACCTCTCAACTGCCCGGATAACAATGCATTGTTCTCAGTATGAAGTAGGTGAGACTTGAATATCCATCTTAACATTGTATTCTGTCACGTGACTTTTTGACTCAGGGATTGCGAATGACCTGATTGACTGGTCGTCCTCGGACTACTCCTAATTGGCCTGTTTATCGGGGCAGGAGATTTTGTCTTACTACACTTTGATTCGTATCATGCATTCCGAGTGCGTGTTTGTACATTTCAGATTTCATACACGGAACGTAGAATATTCATTCGTTTACTTCCTATTGCGGTAGCTTTGAGGCTAAAGATCCACTGATAAGTGTGTTAGCCCATGTTTAAAAACTCTCGGAATTTTTAAGAATGAACTTCCTATGTGATACGGCTTTCTCTTTTTTCAGCATAAAGAGAACAAGAAACGTTTTACTATGCATAACTGTTCCTTGTTTACCGATTCTGATCTATCATGTATGAGTCACAGCACTATGCCAGTAGTTGTTGAGTATGGGACCCAATAAGTACATTAGAATTTATGGCATCAACTCTCGCACCATATGATGGCGAAATCATATGACAGGTTCGCCTAAAAATATCAGGCAGTTCTACCGACACGTACGTACTGACAATTGTCGTCCAGATTTGTTACTTGCCAATGACGTAAGCAAAAAATCAACCAGTTCAATGCAGTCACAAAAATGGTATACAGATTTGACAGTTGACGTGACTGTTGTAAAGAGAAGCCTATTTCAACCAGTCTACCAACACAATCGCAATGCTTGCCTATATTTTTTGGACGAAAAATACTGCAGTGCAAACTAACCCTCCATCCTCGTCATGTGCTCGCTCAGGTCGAGTAACATACAGACTTGTGTTTGCTGCGTCAATAACCCTTGATATATGGATTCTATTCTTATTTCATGGGCGGAAACGTGATTTGCATCATTATTGGTGTGTTTTTCTGTCAACCCATGACAAGATCAGCCAGTCCATTTCAGTCAGTATCACTACAAGTCTTATATGGTCCGTTGTACAGCAGCAGCGTAAGGAATACACGAACCTATTCTGGTTGAGACACTAGTCTTTCATACTGAAAGTAACCGGGTTCGGGACCAGAACAATTAACAGCTCAGTAGTTGCATACGTTGTCGATACGGACCATGGCTTGATCCAAAGCAAGTCATTCTTATAGTTTACGAAATTCCAACTAATCACCCCAAGCTGTTCAGACAACGAAACCTAGACCAGGCGGGGTCGATTGTTATTCCATTACGCGATTCGGTCCTTTGTTCTCATAAAAAGTTTGTACAAACCCTGCAGTTGCCTTGGCGTAAGGTCAAATCACTGAAGTCATTCTCGACTTTTGTGACCTAATTGTGTGGTGATCTCTAAACCACTGATCACAAACACCAGTGACTCTTAGTGTTCCGAATTTTGTACCCTAATATATGGACCAATGGATGTTCTACTAATACTTATTTGGTTTTGTTGAGCAAATATAACTATATTGATCAGAAGAAGAATTATCAAGAAAATTGTTCTTCCCTATTGTCTTCTGTGATTCGGTAGGTTTCAAGACAATTGAAAGTTTGAGTCCCTTCAAGCAATCACCTGAGATAAAAGACTCAACACTACCGGTGTCAGTAATAAAGAAATGTTTGAGACTACTGTTAACTGTAAAGTATACATTGCGTAAAATCAACAAAATTAATTGACAGACTCCGATTTTCCAAAGTACTGCAAATCAAACAGGTCTTCGAAGTATGACTTGAATGTGTCAAATCTCGCCACATTTATAATAGTTGAAACTGTGCAACGGACATGTAAGTCGAGAATGCTAATGATCACATGACTTGCAGTTATTCTAACGATAAACAGAATTAGGAATAGAGTAACGTGGTCCAAATGCTGCATTTCATTTGTGGGTTACCTTTTTAAACGGTTGATGCTGTTAATATGCCAGCCCCTCGATAATGCTGGCATTACTCAACACAGCGAGCTTTCAGGCCACTACGGCCTAACCATCTTGAAATTGTTCACAAAGAGATTTGGCAGATTGCCAGAATGTCTCATTCGATCGTAATAACTATTCCTGGAGATCAGAAATATTGGATCCTTGAATTAAGTTATCCCTTTGATGAAATTGCAGTTGATAACCAAAATATTATCCTGACACATTTGTTTGGAGTTGAAGGATAAATGCACGAATATCTCGGTTTTCATCCCTCACTACAGTCCAAATGTTCGGTTATTCAACAGCTCTAGAGTTGACAGGTTGAACGTGCTTGGGCAGCAGATGCCTCAAGAAAGGGTCAGGGAGTGATATAGAAGAATCGGAAAACGAGAAATTTTTAACAGAAGCGTGTGCATCCTTGAGGGTAATCGCGAGAACATGCGGTGTGTTCTCCCCTTCTTTCACCTGCTTACACTTAATACACTATATTTCAAACCATTCTGATCGATCTTTGATGCGCTGTAAACTTGAGTAGATGTCCAAATGTTCCAAGGTACAAAATCCATTGTAGGAAATTTACTGACGGTAATGTCAGAATCAGTGGCTTGAACCACGCAATAGTAATTGCAAATATACTTATCTTAAACCTGAAGTTAGTTTCTACGCAGTAGCAACAACACAGTGATTGAGCCAACGAATTTGTGATGTGATCTCTTTTTTGTACAGTTTAAATAATCATCTAACTAAACGACAACAACAACACAATGTTCGGTTACGAATTACAACCAATAAAGACACACTAAGCTACACGATAATATTTATCACTGATACATCGATTTAACCCACGGAAAGTTCTCTACTGACAACTGTTTCAGAAACATACTTACTGTTTTTTGGTCTGACCCCACTCAACTGAATCTATCCGTCGTTACTTTGATCAGCTTGATTTATGTCTCACATTTTGTCACATTTTTGTCTGTTTGACATTCGCTTCTGGTTTTCTTGAAGATACAAGCATACAAAGAGAATTATGGTCAAGAAAGTTTCTATCAGCTAACTGGTCAAGTCATCAGTGACGAAGAATGTCTTTGAAAACAAACCAGAGCAAGAAGTCAAACACAGCGTGCAGTGATAAGTATTTTCATGGAGATGATCTTCTTGTTGGCGCTAAATTATTTAAGTTGCGTTCTATTGCCAAGTACGGTGGAGTCCTTAATTACGATTGGTATTGTGAATATGCGAGTCAGCTCAAAGAAAGAGCTGAAGTCAGACTTACAGGCGCAAAAATCTGTTGAGGGCAAAGTCATGAAAATATTTACACTGAAAATGCTCACACGTAGATGATGAAAAATGTAGCATTATTCTGTTGACGTAGTCGATGAATTGAGAATATCAGAGACCGTTCGCGAAAGCCCAACAACCTAGGTTGACGCTGCTAGCTCTGATAGAGCAACCCCCCGTTAAGCAACGTATCTATTAAATTATCTAATGACACAACCATATACTGAGGATGAGTTGAAAGGGAAATACAGACTTTCTTTCGCGATCTTGCCATTTTCTCAGTAGCAAAAGCAATTGTTTCCGTAGAAAAATTTCCGTCCGGGCTGCTTTAGTCCACTTTTACAATTGACGTAGGTTGAAATACTTCAATGATAATTACAATTAGTGGTGTTTCACACGATGATTGTAACCGCCAGGCAATGTGCAAGGTTTAGTTTGGCTGACTTGTCGATAACCATTTTGCTTATAAACATCAACCCGTTTGAAATATTTTTTAGTAAATTTTGATCTCTCATGGAACAAACACGCGATAGTTCTTGATACAGACCGGTGGACCACAAAGTAGTCTCCAGGTGCTTAGTGTAAAGTGTTTCATGGTTCTGTGTTGGAGTAAGTCTCATGATGTTCGATCACTCCAAAAATCTGCCTGTTACTGTCGGATATCTGCATTATCCGTTGTGGACCGTAAATTGAGCTGAACATGCAAGTACCTTTATCTCACTTCTGCGAAGACCCATAAAAATATAAATGCACATTCATGAAGAAAACAGGTAGAATCCGGTTATTAATATTTACCATCAGACGTAGTATCCGGTTAATTATTTCATATTAATTACACTTGGTTTTTTCCGGTGCAATTTATCGAAGGCCTTCTGTTAGAAACTAGCGTGGTATATCTATTTTGTCCTCGAGCTCGAGAGTTGCATTGGCGTAAGACATCGGTTCTGAATGGTTAAAAATTGTTTGGCAATATAGCTTCTGTGGCTTTCTCGCCAGTTGTTTCATAGGTATTGTAGCGAAGAGGGATTTTGCATTCGTCACTTTTCAACTGTATTGAGAAAAACAGTGGAAACTTGATAGGCATCCGTGACGAAACCGGTGATCGTCTACTCTGTCATTACAGACTATACTACAGCCCCAGTTTCAATGAATGACCGATTGACCATTCCACTGATGATACATCTGTTTCGATTTATGGGTGATTTGTTCTTAAATCTTCCAATCACTTGTTGAAACTTATTGGTTCTGTGCACGAGGATGCCAGTTCTATTGAAAAAGATAACAGTCCATGAATGCCACGTCAGTAAGTGGATACGTCAACCGCCTAAATCGTTTGCTTCGGTTTGGAACAGACGTTGTAATCACGGCTTTCGTGTACTCTTGTTTTGTCCATACATGAGTAGGTGATAAAGCAGCGTGCATAACTACTTTTGAAAAATTACCGGGATAAACTTACAATTGTACGGTTTCAACTCCCAGTTTATTGCAACGGAAATCCTTATATCATATAGTAGAGCGTCCACGTGAGTCTAGAAGCAGGTAGTACATACTTCGCATTAGTGAGATCAAATTCATGTCCAGCTGCGCTTCGGAAAGGACGTGATAAGTGCATTTCTTGTGAAGGTGTTGATTTATCACTCAGTCCTGTTAAGCAAACAATTTTGTTTTCGTGATCACCTGGTTGAGTATAGCTGGCCAATTTGAAATTTGAATGATACACGTGCCGGTATGTATAAGCAACTTGGCGTTCTACTGTTAGCCTCTCAGAATACAAGTTTCCTTGTTCTTCCAGTGAACTCGGCGGCAAGGAAAAGATTTTTCATTTATGTTGCAGTAATTTACTAATCTACTGATAAAACAGTAAGTTTGTAGAGATTTCCGGTTTCAACTTTCAGGAAGTAGACATCAAACCGATAAGCATGGGAAATACCAAGTTCCAATAACATATTGTCCAGTAATTTTTAAAAACGGAGACGGAAACGTATATAACTGCAAACGTCAGTAAACCGAATTGCTAAGATCTTGCATGAAGTTTGACGTTAGTAAACGCTTGTGATTTCTGTTCATCTTCCCATAAGCACAATTCTGCTAGGCTGATTTTTGTACGCTTTTACATCCAGTTACCCATCAAGGGTAGGTTTCTAGTTCAGTGGAGAACTATGTGCATGACCTTGTGACACCGTTTCCCTTCATGCTAACCCAAAACATTTGAATTAACCTATCGGTATAGCTATGTCAAATTGCCTCAAATAATCTAACCCGCGTTCGACGGC
Source organism: Paragonimus skrjabini miyazakii (assembly GCA_014338405.1). Taxonomy (NCBI): domain Eukaryota; kingdom Metazoa; phylum Platyhelminthes; class Trematoda; order Plagiorchiida; family Troglotrematidae; genus Paragonimus; species Paragonimus skrjabini miyazakii. The sequence continues at coordinate 58,613 of JTDE01000099.1, read as the reverse complement.
AAGCATCACAGTTTTAGGGACAATAACTGGCTTTGCATCCCAGTGAATATATACATTATCCCAAAATGTTTGTTTGCGTCCAAGAAGCGTACAGTGGCGCTTGATGATCGCATCTGAAATTGCAGAGTTCTTATTCACACGTCATTTATTGTGTTGATTCACCTAGTCGTTTATTAGAAGAGTCAGCGTCGGTGATTACTCGAACACGAAGAATTGCGTTGCTGTTTGGTTCGTCTGATGCTTAAGGACCGCATGTGTCTGGCGCATATTGAAAAAGAAGTCTAGCCATGGTGAGTATTTGAAATATTTTCTACCCACATGTGTGGCGGACTCATCACCGTCTGTCATAGCGAATTTGGGATAAGGACAGAAATGTCATGTATAGAAGCTTGTTCACCAGAAGCGAGAGTCCTTATTGTGTGTTTGTGACATAAACTTGGTTTTTGGACAATAGAAACTTGTACTTTGTCTATAGTAGCTATATGACGGCTTGTACGAAGGCACTGAGTTTTCATACATAACGCTTGACTGAAGACTTCAAACGAGGGATGTGTCGATTAGGTGTGGAGCATGCTTCACGTTTTAAACTATTCAATATATATAAAACTCAAACTCTTCTATTATTGATATAATTGACCGAGTTGTTTGGTTTCTGTTTAGGTTTATCCATCACAAAGTTTTAGATTTTACGGCAAGGTTATCCAGTAGTTTCACCTTTATCCCTGTTAATACAGAAAATGAGAGAAAACTCTAACGTCGGTAACGCCAAACTTAATCAGAAGAAATGATGTTCCAAAACTGTTTATTGGGGCAATTTTTCTGAGTACTTATATCACCTCCGCTGAGGAAGTTGATTACCGAAAGAATTAGCTCGAATGGGAATGGAAAGGAAATCTGAAACTGCAGTCTAACTAAATATACACAAGTGTGTGTATTTACCGAGGTGTTTGTTTGTCTAGTTTACTAATGAAATGATCAAGAAAATGAGGCAATCAATTAAAAATTCTGCAAGTCAAAGCATTTTTAGTGCCACTATTGACATAACTTCGATAAGTCAAGTTTATGATTGATCACTGTTTCGGTCAAAGTTACGGCAGGCCTTTAGAAGTTCCTTGTCCCCATAATATTGTAAATAAATTCACGTGAAATGATAACCTACATCGCTTCTCGAATTATTGATTAATGATGAAATGCGTTTTTAAATTTCACGCTGAACCTTTTGTTTTAATCATCACGTGTTTAATTACAATAAACGTTTGCTATAATTTTACTATTCTCGCTCCACCATTTAAACCGACAAGAAATACTCGGTTCCATTTTTGTTGTGATTGTGCACTTACCAGTTTTGTCTGCAGAAAAGATTGTTCATTTTACTTGTTCCCTTACATGGTACTTTGTATTAACGTTTCACACTTATTGATACTGCCCATGGAGGTGACGTAACGACAAGGGGGCAGCAGTGGACAAAAAGAAAGGAAGTAATCAAAAAATGAGCATTTCGAAGTCGTGAATAGATTAAGTTTGGTTTGATATTGCTTTGCCGATAAGGTTGCCTCAAAAAAACCCATCATGATGACTTTTATGGCTTTATAATAAACTTTATAGAAGACTATCATATTCATACTTGTATGGCAAATTGAGTTTACAAGTCATTTCGAAGTGGGCCAGCCAGAAAGGGTTTTCTGAATGTAAAGGCTACGATCAAGTGTGGGTGTTGTTCAGTTTTGGAAAAAAATGCTCAAATTTCCGGCTATCTTGAGACAACATAATTTCAGAGATATTCCTCTGAGAACTTATGAAAGTACACGGTTGTTTACACAACGTGATACACTTTCAAATCGAGAACATCATCAGTAAACATTTAACACATATTATTGATTTCAATCAATTAATTACAATGGCTCAATTTGACAGCTTTTCAAGACAATCCAAACTACAATCTACAACCAGGTTTTGAGGAACAGCCAAGATAAGTTGTGAATTTAAAAGGTTTTGTAACAAACGCTGACAAATAACGAACGGTCATTTTTAAAAATATTCTCTTAAAACAAACAAGAGAGTCGATTATTTTTTACATGTGTCATTTTGATTTGAAAAAACCTGACTTTGTCTTTTTGGAAACAGACTACTTAGGAAATGGCAATAAAATATCTCGAACTCCGTACCTTCTCCATAAAATTTAATGTGACCAGAAAACAATTTTGTTCACATCTCTACTTCTTATCCAAACAATTTAACTTTCAGTTGCTATATGTTTAGTTATTGAATTGTATCCCTTCAATTAACTGTATGAATTACTTGTTGCAGTCAACTCTAAAGGAAAAATGAAATATTTATGCCACTCCACAATAAATGGGATTTGTTAGACCCACGTGAGGATGTGAGTTGTTCCAGATCCACTAATGCGTTTTTATTGATCCGATTGTTCCAGCTTAATAGAGTTGGAAAGCATGTTCTCCGTGGATTAAGTTTTCAACATCTTCGCCACGAAAATTGCTGACACATGCCAGTCAAAGGTGACTGCTGAAGACATCTGTGTATGTGGCAAATTGTCGGCTTAGTTTGAGACACAAATGCGGAGCTAAAAAATCGAAGACAATTTGGTAAATATTTCGTTGATCGAATATCTGTCAGTTCCAGCGTGCCAAGACCTTGAAAGAGGCAGAATTACAAACGTTAAGGATGGCGAGATAGTGAACCTGAAGCTTATCAAAACTCAGTTTGTAACAGATGAATTGTCCCCAGACAGTATTGTACATCCTGGATCGGAACCCCTCGTTTATGAAGACCCAGATGACTCTGAAATTAACCTACGCATTAGTAGGTGGTTTAAAAATACACCATGTAGCACTAGAAACCTCGCTGGACGTGAATGATGTTTAAGGAGCAATGTATAGCCAGTTTACGTTCACTGATCATCTGAGTAGATTCGTTCACACCGGTAAACCCGGCGTTGTCCACATCGATGGAGGGAACGCTATAGTGGCTGACTTCCGTCTTTACTTTTGTACTCACCATCCAATCTCAAACTTGAGATAACTGAGTAATCGAAACGAGTTCGCTGTCTGAAACTTAAACCGGTGTGGAAGAGCAATTTGTGTTTGATTGTGTTCACGATAAGAAACGGGTTTATCCAAAATGTTAAGCAGAATTAAACAATTTACAAAGGATTGCAGAACGTTTGGCTACAAATATGAAAACAGCAACTATGATGATTCATGAAAACGGTTAGTGAACGTTATGGGCAGCGTGTTTAGTATAAGTTACGCAACTACTGTTTCAAACTGGCTTGATTGACTGTGGAACAAAGAAAGTTATATATCCGCACAGTCTTCTGTGCGGAGAGATCAGGGTTGCGCAGTCGTATCCCAATGGCTTCGGCAACGGTCAGTATATGATTACACAACTCCAACCTTTGCGCTCAGAAGAAGATAGTTCGGATGTCTTAGCACCTCTGACCCACAACCAAGCAAGCCACTTTGGAACAGTGAGTGCGTAACTGCCACCGTCCATAACCTATTTTGACCGTTTTTATAACTCATCGTGGCCACTAATTTCATTCTTATCATGATATAATTGGCCTGATGATCAAACACGAGAAACAAGTCTTCTTCCTCACTTTGTCGTTTTGATGATTTCAGGGGGTATTTTTGAATAAATGAAAAATATGTCCAGGTGTAGGGAAACAAAGCAGTTATTCCGTTTGATGTCCCGGAGCTATCTATCCTCATTCTTCTTACCGTGGTCAAAGAAACACTGCGAATACTGCAAGAGAATAAACTCCGACCAAATGAATCCTCGAGACTGGCAAGCATAGCAATCTCTCAAAACCATGTTCATCCATATACTTCAAACTCGACGATGAAGTATGTGAAAAACGTATGGGAAAACCATAGGGTTCATCAGACAGGGATTCTTCGCCGAATTGGTCATGCAAAGAGTGGAGAATATCATGCTGCCCAGGATGAATCTAAAATTATGAATTCAATACACTTATGATGCATTCGTAATCATTAAACGCTCATTTAAAATGTCAAATCCAGCTTACTCAAAAACATATTCACAAATATTAACAATACCATGGAGACTGGAAATAACAAAACAACAATCCTTCTTGAATGCACCAAACAGATACAAACCATATGGAACACCGTAGATCTCAGTTCACAGAAAGGAAACTTACATGGTTCAACTCGTCAGTTATCGCAGTAACCACTCAGTCAGTCATGAAAATAACGACTTTGAAGATCTCTTTAAAAGAACCGAAACACTTTGCAGTACAGCAGTGGTACCATAAAAGAGAAGAAAGGCTGTTGTCTTAAGTACGTCTACATAATAGATATTCACAAAATTTTGTCAGGCGGAGTCTGCCGCAGAAGAAATAGAACTCACACCCTACGAAACCATCAACAAATCAAACTTCCACCGCACATCAAAACCGTATAAAAAATGACAAGACCTTCGATCCCATGGCATCACAATAGCCCACAAGCCACCGGAAACACTGTGATGGGTGTTATCAAAAGCCATTTGGAGAACGGACGTAAACACAAGATTGAGGAAGGCGGAGCACATCCTCAACTGGCTGGTGCAAACAATGATTCAACGCGGGTTAGTATACCAACACTGGAACAGAAGTCTGGCGTCTTCGATCGTAAAATACCTAATCGCAGCAGGTCATCTGGTTGACCCCATCACTTCGATCATGGTTCCTTTGTGCAACCGCCACCCTAAGCCGTTGGCGTTCTCCGAGGCATTGTTGATCAAACGTCAGGCTCCGGCCCAAACGTTGTCGTCTAACCTAGCGAGCAAAACGACTCGCCCAATGTCAAACTGTCGAGAAGACGAAATTGGACCTATGTTGCTAAATTACATGGGCTTCTCTATCCCCTTTCTTTATTAGCCCAGATAGTTGTCTTTTCTGTTTTCCAGCCTACGAAGTCATGATTAAAAATAATTCCAACGTAATGTGTTTTCAAGAGCTGGACGCTTTCATCTTTTATGTCATGTGATAAATGTTTTGCTAGTGAAAGTTGAAGCTCAGAACGACTATTCTAAACATCGAATTTCTTGAACATAAACTTCGGGGTAGGTTTAGTGTTCGAATTAGTGTTTATTTGACAAAACTTGCTTGCTGGATATTTGATAGTAGTTTGATTACTTGATTCTTCTCAGAAAATATATGTGCAAATTGTAGTCAAGCTGACCGTCCTACGAATGTCAACCTATCCGTAACGAATCTTGCTGTGCGGATCCCTTACGTCCATTGTTACGTAGGTCATACAAGCCAGGTTGACGTTGGTTATCCGTATTTGGCTTTTGGGGGCCATGCAAAACTCATCATACACGTTTCGACCTGAAAATGTTAACAGGCTTTTACATTCGTTCCCGTTTTGAATTTGCAACACATACTATCAAGATAATAGGGTGTAAGTTAAGGTCTTTATACTCATTTACCAGGGATGGTATATGGAAGTTATCGCGAACGTTTGAAAACTACGGTGTGTATAAGTATGTGGTTGAAAATATGTTTATAATGTGAGGTCAATTGAGAAATATTTTGCCTACAGTCTGACATTTGGCATTTTTAGAACCTTGTAATCATCATTATTCCCCTTACAATAAAATCGGCGAACTATTGTTTATTATTAACAATTGTCCATAAGGAGAATTGAAGTCAAAATAAACGGTGAATATTAGCAAAACACTAATTGATATAAAGCTTGTTGAAAAGTTGATCGATACCTTAACAAATGATGTACATTAATATGCAATGTCAGTTATTTCTTGAGCGAGATTAGGGTAGACAGAACTGAATGTTCACGTGCAGGTGACCGTACACTGTGAGACAGCAAAGAGGGCTAGTAGTACTGCTCAACTAACGCAGATCAGTTCCATTTACACACTCGGTAAGCTGCAGGATTAAGTACGTTCATTTGCTTCTTGCTATTGTTGACATATCAGATGATTTTTGCCGAATTTTGTCCGTTCTTCAACCTATCTAGCTTTAGGAATCAAATAACTCTGCTACAATTTCTCCCGATCGGATACTGCATAATGTGGTGGAAAGAACAACAAACCATTCTGAGATTATCTTGATAAAAAATAGACTGAGTTTTACTACCGTTCAGCCTACGCAAACTACCCGTGTAGCTATCTTAAAATTCACATGAAATAAAGCTCGTCTCGTGTTTCTACCAAGCTGTAGTTTAATGCGTTCTAGCCCGCTTCTCGCGGACGATTTTTCCAATGAACGGTATATACATGAAGCCATTATGTATGTCACTGTTTTGCGTGGCTTTATCATCATACTATTAGTGTCATACACGTCTGGGTAACAAATTTGTTATAAGATAGTTTAGATGACTATAGAGGGTTCCCATAGTCACTTAGAGAGGTGAATCTAAATTGGAAGATCTTACCATGAAAAGTTCGAACAGTAAGTCTACGTGAATGAAACCAGTGATGATGTGACGCTGATTGGTCAACTGACTCCATTCGATTGACCAGGTAGCAACAAAGGAGTTGATTTAACCTGTACCTTAGTAATACCCAAACAATCGTTCAATTATTTCTAATTGAACAACACCCACACTCAATCGTAGCCCTCGAGTTTCAGCTGACCGACTTCCAAACCAAGTACTATACTCAGTTCTGTCTCATATCATTATGGCTGATCAGCAGTAGTGCATATCCTTGTCCAGATCGGAGTTTGCACTCTGCCTTTCGTGCTTGTGATACTAGTGTGCTAACCACAAAGCCAGCAACTTCACAATGGGTATGACCAAATAATCAAATCCAAACGCTCAACCACAACGTTGTATGAATAGAGTTCAGCTTGCCCGATCATTTCGAAAGGAGAATAGACAGAATCACTCGGAATCAAAATTTCTCAGTTAGATTCCAGTTACTATCTTCTTTGAACCAATCGTGTATGGTTTAATTGTTCACTAGAAGAGTATATTGCTCGTCAGCGAGCCTCAAGATGTGTAATCATCCACCTAACCTCTGAGGTGAAACCACGGCTCACTAATCTGTTTTGTAAACTTCAATCGATTACAACGCTTTGTTGTTTGACGGTCAACATACTCAGCTTGAATAAGTTATAATTTATTTATCGGATGAATGAGCGGAATCTACGGAATATGTCCGTAGGTTGAAATAACCATTGTTGACCACACAGGTTCACACACTTTGTGTGGGTGGATGTCCATTCGGTGCAAATGCATGAGTGCATGGAGTTGTGGGTTGGCTTCAGCCAGCTTATCCCTGTCAACCACTCAGTCAACAATGTTGTTCTACATTATGCCTTAGAATTCAGGTGGCCTACCTTTTTGCAACACTTGTTAAACCTATCGTTATTCGCACAAATTATTGTCAGAGAGATGTTCCCACTTCATGTAGTTTCAATCATTTGAAGATGGACGCTCAGATATGTCCAGGTTCGATCTTTTATGGTTCTACGAACCGGTGTCATGGTGGTACAGGATTGCGGTCAAGTGTTCAGACAAGCCAACGTAAACATTTGCTATAATGTGAGACAACCTAAACACCAATAGGAGGGCTAGCCAATGCGCCTGGAATTCATAGTCTATAAATAGCTGTCGTTTTGATAAGAGACATTAATGGTTTTTCCAAGAAGGTCCTCTGAAATCCAACCGTTGGGGGTGTGAAAAAGAAATACCAACTCACTTTTTCTACTGATCAGAAATCATTACACAGCTAAACCGAACTGTCCATCATTCTGTATGGTGAGAATGTCTATATATTCAATGAATCAGTCATATTGAGATCTCGACATACTTGACAGTCTATTCGACTGCAGATGGTGAAATTGTAGGTTATAAATTCATCCATCACTGAATCAACGTGTGTTCTGATTTACGTCAGTCAGCATGCTTCGATCTGGCGGAGGACTGTAAACCATACGCAACGACATCGAGTGATTAGATGAATGAATGCTGCTCATTAGCGGTCAACGCAAGCGGTGCTCACTGAGATATTGTATGTTAATAAACAACAGCAATAATAACGAATTTCTTTATTTTTTCTGAGTGAGTAGCTGCTCAACCAATACATATGTGCAAAGTGTGGAGCAGGTTTGAAAGTTCAACTTAAATGCCTGTCAGATCTATGGGGGTCATAAGATGTACGTCCCCTGTTTTTTGCACAACATAGCTTTTGTATGTATACAGTAACCTTATAATAGCAACTAATTACGTTTTAGGTAAAGCAAATTGTATATCACATGAGAGCATAGATGAAAGACACGCCTTGACAACGGTTGTTGTCCATGGCGTTCACAACGTTTCCACGTAGTCTGTCTGCTCGGGTGTGTCTGTCGATATTTTCATGAAGTTTGCCTCTCAATTACGAGGAGAAATTGAGGTCAATCAGGGAAGTTACGTTTGTTGTACTCATTTTTTTATCTTTCACTTCGAATTATCTTCATGTTAATGGAGCCAATTTAGAAATCAAGGTCAAGTTAGGGCAACGCTACTAATGATGGGAATCTAGACATGTGAGTAAGAAACACACGGTGTGTGTGTCAGTCCAGTATGATTGAGTGGGTCAAAATTGAGGACTTGAGAGCTTTTTGGTCGGAGAGATTGCTGGGGAGATAAAATTGAATAAGACAATGAGCAGATGCCAATCACATGATGTTTTATGGAGTTGTATTTCGTACATTCTGATCACACATGGACATGTAACTAATTTCAAACACTAAGATAAGTTTCAATATTGCATAATTCAATCCTTAACGGTTAGACATCTTACGCTAGTGATAAACTTACACTGATGCTAACAGTCTAAGGAGCCGAACATTCCGAGTCTATCTGTTTAGACGACTAAGTGCAGATTTCAGTATTCTGATTTGCAAGTTAGAATTACGTAGACAACTACACAAATGCGAGACCATTAATGTAAACGATTTATGGCCTAGCAAATTTCTCTGCATATCATCAAGTGCGTACTACAGAATAGTGGATCATAAGCAGAAAACAGGGGTCAAGTGTGAAATTACACATACAAGGGAAACCTAGGGCGGAGACATTCGCCAATCAGTCAGCGAAATCATTACCATGGAAGTACTGAGCTAACAAAAGGGTATTTCTGTACACACAGAGGTGGACACCAACGCCTCAGAGCAACTGTCTCATCATACCAAAACAGTCGCAGCTTATCAATTTCGTGAACAGCTGTGAATGCGTGCGTGGGATTCACCTAGTGACTGCTTTGCAAGAGATGACGAACGATCGTTGATGCGGGTGGTCTCTGTGGCGATCGCTGGGTGCACACAGGGGTATCAGTTTGCATCTGCGCCACATGTTTCTTCACCCATGTTTGGATGTGTTCTGAGAACCGAAACTTCAGCTGCCGTTCCGTCATAAAAACGTAGTCATCCTGACAACTATATGGAATAAATCGTGCTTATTTGTGTTTCTGACTGTTCCACTAAAATTTGTTTAGGAAAAACGCTGCTTTACAAGTGTAAGGGTTTATAAATAAATCATGACTCAAAGCGTTTAAAAATAGCAAATGTATGAAATCATTTATTTTCATTTTTCTCATCACTCATTGTATGGTTCCGAATTAACTCAATGCATCTTGTGAGTAGACGATTCCCGGCGTCGAATCCTCTCGAAATAATGGTTTTCAAGCTTGTCAAGTTTACTTTGAATTAGTTGCACCTGCTTGCGCTCCTGAACCAAAATCGATCAGCCGTTTTGCAGTCGGCCTACAACTAAGCAAGCATCCACCGCTGTACCAGATGGGATTGTAAATGGTTTTTTAAAAAAAACCGTAATTTGTATACTTTCCTGTAACCTCTGTCGCGGTGACCGTATGGCCTAGTGGATAACTTTTCGGACTACAATCTGCCGCTTACCCACGCGTCGTTGGTTCGATTCTCTGGAGTGCTTGGTACCGATGAGACCTAACTAAGCCGAAGGTGCTGTGTTTAACATCTCATTGTTGGTCACTTAAGATCAACAGTTTAGGCTGAATTGCTCACAATACTGATTCTTTCGTCCCTAAGTAAATTGTTGTGCAGCTCAAAGATTTAAACCACAAGATTCAAGGTAAGGAGAATACGGAATATTGTGCACGTAAGAGAATACAACATGGGCCAAGAGATCAGTTATGAGTTCCAAGTTGTTCACGTTTTCAAGATACACAAAGATGTAGCATAGATTCATTTTGGAGAGAATCCTAAAGACCTCGGTGAGTATCGATCAGAATATCAAGTAAACTCTATTCCATGACGTTTCTGTAGACGTAACTCTCTCGAGTCTACCTTACAACGCGGAAAAAATTCGCAACCATCAATTTCCCGGATGATTTTTGATGCTTAAATAACTTCGGGCACGATAGCCTAGCATTCCACACTCCCCAACCTTGGACTTGAGGAAAATATCATACATGTCCAAACAAGTCTTGTTAGCAGTAGTTGATATGAATGACTTGGGGAGTTCAGTCTAGTGGTGTATTCTCTTATGTCGTAGTACATGTCACTGGTGACCCATGACGTACATTTCCAGCAGAACCAAATAGTAACTTAGCGTAGTTTAATGTTCGGACGGCATTAAATGTTGAAACAGGTAGTGGAAAGTCTTTGGGTTGTTACTCATCGTTATCCCACCCATCAGTGACCATCAGTAGTTACGTTGGGGGTATACCTTGTACAAAGTATCCATGGTGTCCAAATTCTGCTGTAAATATTTGAAAAAACCCTTAATTCCAGTCGCTTTATCAAGAAGTTGGTCGCTTTCAAAATCTTAATCTTAAACATTCAAATTATGACCGAAGTTGCAGGTGAATCATCGAGAACACCAGGGGCTCACACAAATTGCACAGCATCTGCGTTAGTTTTGAGAAAAGAGAAACGACTTTTTAAGACATATTTGAAAGAGTGAGATCCAGCAAGTATACGTCGGTGTGAACATGCTTCTCAAGTAGTCCAGTAGTTGTGGTTGGTGTATTATATTATGATACACATGTACATCGTGATTCGACAGAGTTGGACAAATGGACTGATTTGTGGTCAGTCTGCGCAATGATTTGAAATAACAGAACTCACTCATTCTGATTCAGTTATCCATAGTCGTCTAAACACATCGTTCCGACTTTTGACGACAACAATTAACTATACTGATTGTTTATACTATATGTCAGGCAGTTTGTATATTTCTTCCTATCTCACTGACATTCCGTTTTACTAGGTCTAATCATACCACGCACTCAGCGGATTTACATAATCTTGGTGGCAACAAGCGACTATGAAAATGTACGCTAAATGCGGCCAGTAAACTGGGCTGCAAATAAGGAGACAGAAGTACAAAATACAGTGCTCCAAATTTAAAAAAATAGATGATGGGATCTTACAGAAGTTTAGTGAAAACCGGGCACCATAGCTTGTTTGGTCTACTTACCAACAGACACGCTGATGTTAAATGTCGTTAAAAATGATGTCATGCATAGCACAGTGTACCTATCAATTATTTGGATGATCACCTCTACGTAGTCGAGAAATTGGTTGAAGTAACGTGAACACCAATCATACCTACATTCCTCTTCGTCATTCGGACAGGCGTTGAGCAAAATTACTTCTGAATGGAGTATTAATTGTGGCAATTCTGAAGAGAAATATCGATAGGCTAGACGGAATGAATGAGAACATCCGTTTACGAATGGGACGTAGCCCTGAATATGGAGATGAGTATCCTCGGTGAAATGAATTTTGTAAAAATGACCATTGTCGACGTCATCGGCAGATTACCCAGTTGAGGATTATATATATTCTGTCGTAATCATTGAGCTTTCTCACGTTACGTTAATGAGGCTGGTGGCTCAGCGATCAACGCCAGTCATTACACGAATATCCATCACTGACGAGCTCTGTTAAGGGCAAGATACTGGTTTTATGTTTACTTCTGAGATGGGATGTAATAACATTCCCCCTGATTTCAAAAGCTGCAACCCGCTGTGTGTGGTGTTCAGTAAATAAACAGTAAATAAACTCATTTATAAAGTGTGATTACCTATGAACTCCAAACGGAAAATCCGCAGCCAGCCTTATTGTTTTCGGTCTGAGACATTTGTCCATGTAACGGTACCAATCAACTGAACAGACTTAGGGAGATCAGTGAATACATTTCCACATCCATTGCCCACAGAAAACTCGTAGTTCCATAGAGGAGAACGCTGCTGGACATGATCACGTGACTGCAATTCAAGCGGGTTTGATCAGTTGAATGAGATGGCCTCCAAGCTCATCTTGAATGATTCCTGTCGGCCAATTCAAGCTGAATACAATTCATGAATACAGCGTTTCCATAACAGTTCACTCCGGAGTAGTTAATCGTTTATTCCTTCCTAGGGAAAGTAAGTCAGAAGCAACACATTGTCGTCCAAAATATTGCAATCGAACTGGATGGAACAACATTAAATGGTGAATTATCCTGGACCCAACGCTAACTACGACGAATTGGGAACAGAACGCCGGAAGCTGTATATACAGTTACAGTTCACTTTAAATGCAAGTACTTTCATAAGCCGCAAAAATAAAGCAGCTAGCCGGGCGCTGTGAAATATTTCAACAACAATCATATTATGTTTATTCAGGGTTTCATTTGCAAAGATTCCTTCTGGTTGACAGGATTAGAAGCATTAGGGCGATCGATACAGTCGTGATTGGTTGTGTCCAAAGTGGTTCGACTGATGGACCCGAAATTACAATGTGGTCCGTAATCGAGAATCTTGGTAACGTGGACTACCACATTTAACAAGGTTATGCAGTTTATTAGTGTGATTCGACTACCTTATTACCAGTGTGTTGGAGTGGAAGTACTTCTGACGTGAATGGGTGCTTATCTCGACTCTGTGTACGGAACAATTTTTTTAAGGATGACCAGATATTTAGACGATATGAGCTTTGCTATGTATACCCATACGACCACCACTTGGGTACTGACCCTTAGAAACAAAGCTGGCAACCGCAAACAAGATTCACAATCGATGCCATGCAAACGTTTTACCAAGTATTAGCGAGACATTTTTGGGAAAGGTCCTAATTCACATTTGTGCTTCACAACACCCTAGTCAGACGTCATATTTCTTCACAGTCCCTGCAATTCTCCGAATAAATTGTCACAGGAGGTATTCATTCGCAGATGAATTAGCCAGAATAAATCCGTCGGGATGAACTATCGCAACGGCAGTGAACCGTGCATGAGGGTAACAACCTTTCTGTCATCCTCTACAAAGCATGCTTTGCAGCTCTATTGATATATCACCCGTCACGTTTGGGTGTGTTGTTTTTGTCAGTGGTTAGAACCTAGACGAAACTTAGATTCATCGCACTTGAGTTCCTTCTGAATGATTAACATCGGCAAACCAGTTATCATTGATGAACGTTGAAAAAAATTCACACTTGTTGACCACGGTCTGCAGGAGCACGGTGTGAAATTTTTGAATGCATGACAGTGTCACATGTACATACCAGGAGGCACGCGTTTGCCGGTATTGATTAGGTCAAGCTTACTCCGGTTTCAGTTGGTTTGCGAACAATTTGCCGAGAGAGATGGAGGATCGTGGTATTGGTATGTACGAAGAGCTTGGCATTTAGGTTGCAAACGTTTCATCACCAAGCGAGGTGACATCATCAGTGCGTCCACGATGATGAAACTGGACACACCTTCAACTTGAATACGGCAGAAGTCCTCACGCAGACATGCAACAGAATTTCTCGAAGTCTGGTATTCATCAGCCGGATCGATAAACAAACATCGAGCTGGACAAACTCTATGAACCAATGCGAACCAGGGATTTGAAGGGATGCAGACACCAACAAGTCCAAATAACGGTAAACCCAAACGGAGGAACCTGAACAGATCAGATCGAAGTCGAAACGGGAAAATGAATAACCAATCGGATGAAAACTTCAAAACGAAGAAAGGACTCACCCGATCAATTTACAGGGACCAACCATTCAGATTAGAGGTCAAAATTTGACAGCAATAAGAAACACCCAATCAGACTGCAGATCAAAGACTCAAGAGCTGCAGGAAATAGCCAATCAGATATCGGGTCAAAGTTCAAATGCAACAAGAATCAGCCAATGGTAGATCAGGTCAAAAGTAAAGAACAACGCAGAGCTACCAACCAGAATTCAGGTCAGAAGATCAAATCACTGTGCTATATAAGAGCAGGCATCCATCGAACTTTACCAATCTCCACGCTCAAAGAACTATGCGCTAAAACAATTACGCACCGATGATGTCACCTCGTTTGGTGATGAAACGTGTGCAACCTAAATGCCAAGCTCTTCGAACATACCAATAACAAAACCATCAACCCGAGCTACAAACAACACCACCACTGTTCACAACTATCCGAAAAGAGATGGAGGATATCAGTGATATGTTTTCGCATACACAGACAAGCCTTATAGCCTGATGGCAGTAGTCTCTACCGGTAAGGAAAGATTCATTCTGACAGTGTCTGATGAACCTTGTGCATGATTCGGAATGTTTCATCATGCTTTATTCGATGGTTAATCTCAAACATGTTTGAATCAATCGAGCTGAGATTAGACCTTCAGGAACGGTTAAAAAGCCACTTTAACAGTTCTCCCCTAATTGTTTACGATGAGGGGATTCCGGTTATCCTAGCACTACCGGCCTATTAACGGAATGTGTAACAATAGACACAGAATGGCGCAGAAACCTCAGACGAGTTATCCGTAGGGTGTAAAACCACAAACATAAACACCAAAACTGTACAGTGTGCATCTGATGTGAAACAATGGAATTCACGTGACTACCCATCATGCAGTCCACTGTTTTTAACTCTTGTTACCGAAGTCGTCTCGGTGAACAACTGTTTTGAGTAGCTCTAGTTTTCTAATGACTGTACATGCGAAATACCATCAAGTAAGACGGAAATAGTTCATAACCTGAACAGATTTGGCTGAATTCGGACAAGTGAAGATAGAAATGATGATGGCTACAAACAGTTGTTTTGGGGGGGATACTGGAGTACATTAAGAAATGTACACACACAATTTTACCCCTTCTTAGTATATTATCTAGACAACGTGGATGGAACAGGAGAACAAACCCGGTTAATCAGAATTCCATAGGTGAAGGCATGCGGTAACTAAATGTGAAAGTTTCATCAACTAACCCAGGCATAAAAGATTTAACAGTAGTTGGCGGAAGTTGGAGATTATAAATCCACTTGCACCTACGGCTTTTTTATGAACGCATCTCGTTGCATTGTCTCTATATTGGATGTATTTGTAGTCAACTACTGAATTCTTTCTGTTCTAAGGAACAGCGGCAAAATCTTGTTTGATGTTATTCGTGGATGACCAGTATTCATGTGTACCTTATCAATCAGACTAGGCAGTCTGTAGCTGTGCAATAAAATGTTATTTTCCCAAGGAGCATAGCAGTTTTCAGTAGTTTTCTGTAAACATATTAAGATCTAATAATGTCAACACTTACGTAACTTTGGAGGTAATCATTCAGCACTTACAAAACTATACCTTAAATGAACAGAATATTTAATAAAATTATTGTTCACACCAATACTAGTGCGAATTGAGTACTTGGGGACAGATGAAATGTGTGCATGTTTGCGGTGATATTTAGATTCGAAATGGAGCTTAACGGAAGATGCTAGTACCCATTTGTTAAGATCGAAATGAAAAGATTGATCGAAAAGTGACAACATTTTGGAGGCAAACATCTTGCATGCAGTAATGTGACAGACCACTTTAGACTAAATGAGAATATGACGAGGATTACCGCTACAGTTAAATAAGTTTTTCAATAATCTAGAAAGAATATGGAAATGTTTGGTTGAAAGACCAGGAATAATGGAAAGAGATCACCATCGGGTTGGTAAAACTGTACAAGATTATAAATGACTTTAGGCCTGAAACTAACAAACACAATACTCATACATTAATGAAACAAAGTTAACATAGAATAACCACGTCAAGTTGTGCATAAACATGACAACTGCGTAGTTAGCAGATTAGGACTTACGAAGAAATATGTTTTCATCTTGTATTTTGGCAGATGTCTGAAAGTTGCCAGTAGGTTGCCCTCTTAAGAAATGGAAATAAAACTACTTTGCGTTCGGACATCTTGATCGATGAGTAGTGTGCATATTTAACTTCCTGGTTGTTATTATAGTAGGCCCTAGTACAAATTCAATATCATTTCATCCATTTGTGGAAGGCTGTCCGTATAGCGGACCGTATGTATTGTCAAACAAAAAAGTCACGCTGCGTGGCCTGTTGTTGTTAGGTTTGATCTTTCCAACATGGCATGTTTGGAAAAATAGTGACATATCTTCCGGTTGAAACTACAGATTTTAAAACCATTACACCTTGGTGGATATCTTACGGTTTTTTTCTTATCTACAATTGGCCTAATGTATGAAAACACCGCCGAATTTTGATTCTCTTCTATTGAGAACGCGTGCACACTAAATGAGAAATGACGACTAATTCTTCGTTCACAATTTAAATGTCTATTTATTTGGTCCAAACACAGTGCAACCTCTGAGTTAGAAGGATCTACGTTGAACGACTGATAACAGAACTGGACACAAACCATGTTAGTTCGATATAGCAACACAAGCGGTGTAACCGAGTTAATGTGATTATTGAATAAAATGAAATCTTTATTGTTTTGAACGGTTGTAGATGCGGTTCGAACAGTTTCTAAGTTGTCAGAAGAGATATCCATGCCTAGAATGACATCCTTACTTCCGAAAGGGGATTGTCACTCACACAAGCAAGCTATATTACCAAAATCTTAAATAAATGCCACAAAAATCTACTGGAGCTAGTTTTATTGATCACTTTGAATGCGATAGACATAAAAATTAGTGATGCCGATTCTGTTGAGTTGAGGTAGCCAATATATCCACCTATCCAAATGAAACTCAACCCCAGGTTACTTTGGAAAGCCAGTATCTAGGATTAGCCTTTTGTAGGAATTAACATCTAACGCGCTGAGATACGTCTCTACGACCGCAGTACTCATATGTATCTACTGGTTTTCTTAATCAGAAATTAATTGTACATAACATGTAGGCAGAGGAAACAGTAGCATTTAAC
>JTDE01000099.1:28337-40715 GCA_014338405.1 Paragonimus skrjabini miyazakii | reverse complement strand
CAACCTGAAGAAATCATCCCATGTTTGGCCATCTCAGCCCACACATAGGAATTTCATGGTGAGTTATTCTGACATAAGTGAAAATTGCATACTGACTACTACAAGTGAAATGGATGGTGCCCTGGCAAGACATCCGCTTGGGTGCTGTAACTCATCACCCATCACACGCCCCCCCCCCTACATTATCCACTGCACTACTGAATCATGGCTCACGGCTCACACAATGTCAATTACTATGGTTCCCATGACGAATCTAGAGACTTTCAGCTAACCTGGTGATGGACTGATCACAACCTTAGATCATTACGGATTCGGTAGCCTGCCTCTACTAACTAATTTCTGCATAACACTCTAACATCCGAAATTTTAATGCTGTGGTGAAATGACGTAAATGAAAACAAGCCAATGAGCAACCGGTATAATGAAACACGTCTGAAGCCACATAAGGTCCATAGTAACCACCTCCGACAAAAAACGTCAATGTACGTTGCACAGTCAATTGTTCTTCAAACAATGTCATTTTGTCTGACGTTCAAAACCACCGTCATCAATAACACATACCAGGAAGTCTAATTGAATATCGCATGCTGACAAGTCGTTCTAAACTTACAAACCAAACCATTGTTGTGTAATGTACTGGAGTGAGCGTGTGATTTGCTTGTTCGTAATTATTTAGTAGATAGGTGCAACATGCCTTGACCATGTAATTATACGCGCAACATGTATAGCAGATCAACACGCTACACAGAATGAGAGATGTTCTAGCTAATTTCAAACGAGAGTAACACGAAAGGATGATAGTCATCAATAAAATGTAATTTTTAGCCCAACTGGGGATTCGTTAGGTGCTGGTAATGAGAGATACTGCAGGCTGACGGAACGCAAAACAAGCGTATCAGTCAACGTGTGCATCGTGTGAAGGAAGTTCGCAACTGAATATAAACAAGAGATTTACAAACGGCTAACTACGCTGCTGTACCACGTTCATCCCCAGTAAAACCACCGGTAACCTTGAGTTAAGAATAAACTTGACCATCCTGGAATCTGAGTCGTTCGTCACAGTTATTCTTTCCAAGGCTGAACAGAGCACATAAAAATGGAAACAGGTGAGGGACACGTGGGGTGTCATACGAAGAAGCATTGCATTGTTCAAAGCAGTGCACTCCGTTTACCTCCGGAACATGGTCTCATTAAACCGTCGAATTTTTGAAAGCCTGACGGAATTATTGTGCAGTTGGAAAGGTCCTAATTTGTAACTGTCTCACAGAGACCAGTTCTGCCGCGTGCTAGGTGAGATTCCAAAGAGGATTCTCGTAGAAAGTTCGATGAGTTGTCAGAGATATTTTAGATCCGAATTCAATGGTACGTTTGTCACAAAACCTTGTAACTTTTATGAATTTTTTTAGTTCTTTCCTTTTTTAATTCCTATATTGCGTAGATCTACTAGATTGGGGTACATATCTTTGTGTATTGATTAAGGAGTAGACCAATGCGATAAAGTTGAACTTCGGTCGGATTTGACTCATTTATCTGAGCCGTTTAGAACATCAAACCTAACCGATAGAGTTTCCGAGCTTAACTCTTAGGAACAACGCTGTTTAATGGTATAACATTCTTGTCGTTGGTTGAAATCCGGCCGTAGTTAGAACTACTCTCAATTGAATCGGATCTGAATGACAAAATGCGCCTTACTAACGATTGGTCGTACGCATGTTTCTAATATTTACAGTGTAATGGTCTTACTCAATCACCCATGTGTGTCATATTATGCTGCGTTTGTTTTCATTTTTGGGCCGATTAACAACTGGATCTACTCAGCAGATAATTTCCCACAAAGGATGTAGCATTCTTCTGCAGCCACAATCCGCCTAACTTTCCGTATACTGAAGTTGACGAAGGCATATTCTATCCGTCATTTCAATGTGCTTCACCCAAATGCTAATTAACCGATGTCGTGCACTGCACGCTTTAGCGAAAATGTATCATATAGGGAGATTATGTGTGGTATGAGAAGGCCCTGTTTATACGCAACACAGAAAGTAACGAGAAAAAGTTATGTTGCGAATATAAATTGTAAAGTAAACAGGATCAGAAGGTTGCTGTAGAAATAAACGAATCAACCCACAATCCAAATGTAAACAAGGCTTAACATTAACTAGCGTGGTTGACGATCCTCCCTGGATCAAGGTGGACAACACAACGTTTGCAGATTCGAATCCTTACGGTCATCTGTACCCGATGACTTCAGATATAAGACAAAAGTGGAGGAGATGGTAAACTGATTTAAAAAGAATATGACTTAAGTTTGTCAGATGAATATTTACGTTGAAGTACTGATAAGCAGTTTGGCAGGTTTGATAATTTAGAAGAGACACAAATGCAAAAAATCTGGATTTTGGCTGAATTCGAACCAGCGGCAGAAACGACATGCCCAAACGCAGCAAATGCTTTACCAGCTGAACTACGAAGCCACATTACCAAATGATCCAGCCGATCGACTTCCAAAGCAGGATTTCTTGATCAGTTCACGCTGGAATCAACCAACGCCACTGATGAGCGTTGTTGCTGGTTCGAATCCAGCCAAAGTTCGGGTATTTCACCAGTGGACCTCTTCTAACTATTTAAATTGCTGACCGTGTTTACTTCATCAATTGGTTCTGAGAAACAGCAGTTTAATTTCTTGTCCCTCACTGGAGTAAACCCGTTAAACAAAGCGGTCATTATACAACATAGTTGTAGATAGTTTGGGTTAATTGCACCAGTTGAATTTCACTGTACATGTCAAATAATTTAAATGGCACCGAACAGTGATCACATTGTGATTGCCTAAGAGAGAACACTGATTGTAAGCATCGCCGGTAGCATTGTAGACCTTTGGAGGTAAAGTAGAATTGAAGCAGTGTGAAACTGAAACACGAGCACGATCAGTTGTATCACAGACCTTGACGTTCTATAACTGTCTGGAAAACTCTTTCATTTGATTCTACAATCACTGGTGGACACAGTTTATTAAGACGTTAGGTCTGTGTGCACACAAGACTACGAACAAGTTCCATGTTTGTTTTGTATCCAAGTAGACAAAACACTTCGAGCATGTGGATTTATTTGCTCTGGACATAATGAACAAGCCAGACAGACTGTTTACTTAATTAAGCGCTATCCACAATTAAAACTGTTCCCTAACCCTAACAATTGAGCGTAGACAATCGTTGATCATACCCTGATGAGACGAATCCAACTTTCCAGAGACTAGTCTACAAATAAAGTGGGATAACGTACCCGAACAGATTATATCATTTGTTTTCGAGATCTGTATTGAGAAATGTTGTACACCTTTCATTTGATTAAGAAAACCAATGTTGGCTAGTGGTGAATAATGAAATGTTGTAGCGTACCTGAGAGAAAAAGCCTTCTTGTTTTAATGAAATCGTTAGCATACTTTCACAATACTCTTTCTAAACAATTTCGACTGCCCCGGTTATTTAATATTCTCCTGTTACAGACAATCCACCCATTTAACAATAATGGTCACACCGATGGACCTGCCTAGTTGCCATTTCTCCCAATGTCCACAACACTAGACAATGTGAGTCACTGTTCATGGTCACAACTACCATTCTGGTGTTAAGCAGCGGACCATCTGGTGCATCTAGTTATGCGGATTGCATCTTACGCTAGTTGACTGTCATGTCAACAAAGAATGTAGGCCAGATAAATGTCTTATTTACATTTCAGTACACAAACAACACAGGTTTAGAATCATATGTCACTGAATACCAGAAATAGTTTAGACTTCGAACATTATGATCATCAACTCATTGATGCGATGTTATTGTCTACATCGACATTCGGCTAAGAGAAAGTGGCCCAAGTCATCTTCCCTACGATGCCGTACATCACAATCACGTCAGATTGAATTGGAAGATTCTCACATTTTAGAGGAATTTCCATTTCATACTAATGGTGACATAGTTTTGCAATGACCTTCTTATGGACTCTTTTCATTTAAGATGATATTACATCTCATGATATACAAGCCTAATCGCAGAACGTTTATGACAATCTTCTGAGGTTATTATCTGAATGTAACCTGTGTTGCCAAGACAGTCATTGGTAAACAAATTTGCGGTTACAAATAATACTCGACATAATGCAATATAAATTTTATCTCTGACTACGTTGTTTGAACCTTGACAACAAGCTTCTTATCTCTCGCCTAATAATGGTATTTTAACATTCTACAAGGAATGTGATTTAGTCGGCATTCAGTAAATAAAGCCTAAGGCGGAATTGTGATTATCCCTTCAATTAATGCTCATTTAGTCATAACTCAGTTCTGTGTTCTGTTTATTCCCACCCATGTATGATGGGAGCATTATGCTACAACGACTCTCGACAGACAAAAACACGTAGACTGGACGTGCAAGCCCTATTCGACTGTGAATGAAATTGATATAGGATCAGAGTAGATGTTCAACGTTCTTCGACACGAATTAAAATGGAGTCATATGAGTCCGACAGGATGAATAATTCATCTCACTGGTTGGCTGATAACCAATCGACAAAGCCTTCAGTGATGACTGTACTTAGTGAATGTTCAGAAGTGACCTTTGAGAGTTTAACCTATCGGCTAATCATCTAGAATATGTCGAGGTTGGTACTAACCGTATACCCGTATAATGGCGTTGCACGAGGAAGTGGGAACACGGTGGAGGTCACAACAAAATGTTTTACATCTTGGCCCCCACATTAGATTAGCTATCCCAAAAAAACATCTTGTTTGCTCAAGCTTAAACTTGAGGCCAGTAATTCCAGTTTGTGGGGGAAAGATACAGTGTTACCGCGCAGTGTGGTATTTTGCTACATATTTATGTCGTTGTTATCATGTTGCCGTCGAGTTGCACACTATTCCAATTTCATGGGCAAGATATCAGACGCTGTTGGAGGATGGCAGCATTCAAAGTAAGTCAATATTTTCTCCCCCTGCGGACGTCCTCAGATGAAACGCCTAACAAATTACTTTTGCTGGATTCCGGTGTAAATTTTTGCATGTTTTGATGGCACTGGTCTACTCATTCGTTCGAGTGAAAAAGCAAACATCCGCCTCGGTATAGCTTCTTCAATTCACTCTGTAAACAGGTACCCCTTTCACACTGTACCTATTGTATCAGTTTTAAGACATTTATTACCTCCAGTTTTCTGCCGTTAATGGAATAGTTTTCGTTAGTCCCGCAATAATATGGATGCCTACGGCTAACACTACTTACCATCTCTTCGGCTCAAATGAAGTGAAAATTCCGCGATGCTGTCGAAATCAAAATCATCAACCCTGGTTAAACCCTTGACGTCTACGTTCGTGACATTGGTGTAGACACAACCACAGGTGTACGTCTGAGTAATGTTCCGTTCTTTCATTGATCAAGGTAAATGAGGTCGAGGGTGATTTGAAACATTTGAGATGTCACACCTTTTTCCTCAGTGTGCTCAGTTGGTGGAGTTGTGAAGAAGCAATAGTTTCTAACCAAAATGTTGAGATAACAGTGAATTCTGTATTTCGGATCTTTCCCAAAGATAATTTATTCACCAGGGATTTTCTTGTTACCCTACTTGACACCAAACCATCAGACGATGGAAAAGGTGGTTACGAAATCTCTGGAGACGAAGTTAGTTATGAAGTTCTAACTAGACCTTCACTATCGTGTTATCTTCACTTAACACTTTCGTCCTTACAGTTTCAAACCCTAACGTTCGTGATCAAATTATCGAATAAATTTTCAATTTCAATGTAAGCTAAATTAGATTTAACATTTGGAATCAAACTGATGCTACTCATTACGTATGTATCTATCAGCATGATTATGTTATGTATGATATATTGTCCATGGTCATTTTTGCACGTATCATTGTGTAAGAATACGTCTGCTAACTTCGCGCTCCATGAACATTGTTTGTGGAAAGATACATCTTTGGTCCATAGATCTGTATAACCTAGTTGCAAATGTGTATAACCATACGTTCAGCCAGCTCATTAAAGCAAGTACAGTGGAGGTGTTTAAAAAAACATTTTCAAGATATTTGTATGGTATTGTAATCTGAACTTATACTGTGATCATCCCCAGACCAGGAATACAGTAATAAAGAATGGCAGTCTTCTGTATGGAGAATACAAGAGATAGCCAAGTTATTCGCAAATCTGCATGCGAGGATGAATGGCTGTTTAAAAGACTGAGTCCATTTTCAGCACTACCGAGATAGTGTTAGAAAGAAGAACAAGGAATTAATGTCATTTTGTCTTTGCCAAAGCTTCTCTTGAATTTTTCATAGTATTCTGTGAAGGCTTCTACCTTGCATACCTTGGCATGTATCCTCAAGTGTTATACGATCTAAGGTTTCCCCTAAAAGTGCACAACAGTGTATATATATATATACATAAACGGGGTGCATTCCAGCGATCTACACGAAAATGCAACAAGTCTACTATCAATTCCTGCATAATTCGATCGAAACATATGCTTGACCTGCATTGTGCCGGGCAATATTGAAGCTAGCTTGGGCCAGATTGTAGGGTTTTACATATATGACGAACAGATATCATTTCACCCCATGCAACAAGGATCGCGTGAGGACTTAACTTGTCTGTAACCTCACTATATTCTTAAGGTTATGTTTATATCAGCGTCATGTAAGTGTAAAAGATTTCATCGTAAACAATGGAAATGGGTTACAGGTAAATTAGAACGCCTCGCAATTGTTTGTGATCCAGTCATATATGTGATAAAGTAAAGACGTTCACTTAAACAGAAACGGAAGCCAACAACGAATGCAAACGATCACCTTGAGGCAAATTATAGCCTTATATGGAAAAGAACTATTTACTACGAATGAAGTACAGGTTTTAAAACTGAGGGAACGACCCCAAATTACAACCTAAGTTCACCTGATAACCTCAGCAATGAGATAAACAAGTATTCCCTAAAAGGAAATAATAATACAATACCAAGTTTGTTGACAAACAAATATAAATGTTCAACAATTTGGACGTTAATTTCGAAACAACGATTAGATGAATATAAGTTTCGACGAAGAAAGAACGTCAGCTAAAACATATTGTCAAAAACTAGTTGTCACCGGAATGAATAGAACCAAAATGGATTATCCATTTACTGGCGTATTCAATTGTGGTTATATCTGACGGTTTTCTTGTGTACTTCCGAAACAGATTGTTGCAGTGAATGGAGACAAGTACACTGATGTCAATATTAGGAAGACAGGTTGACAGTTCTGATAACCTGAAGTGAGGATTGTGAAAATCTACCTTCCGTAGTGATAAGGAAATGACAAATACCAGGGTATTGATGATAGAAGGGTGAAGTCGGTTTTGGAATTCAATACACTTGCAGCCGTTAAGCCTAAACTTCACAGAAATTCGTTGAAGTAAGATGTTGCATTGAATCTGTACTTCTTCAAGCAGTATAACTTATATCTAGATGAATCTCAGTTGTGAAAATTCAGTGTGGAGAATGTTGAAATTTGTTTCTTATGTTTGTCGTTTTCTTTAACTTGATGTGGAACGCTGAATTCGTTAAAGCTTGTTTGTTTTGTTTGTAGAAATTAGGTCCTGAATTCGCGTTCATTTCACCACTTGCTATGTGCAGTGAACAAATATGATATCGGAGTTCGTTATTAAGGTTGTCATTGCTTACCTGCCAAGGCGGTTTGGTTTGGTATTGCTTGACAAGCTTTCATCTTCATCTATACCCCCATTGTTTTAATTAACTAATTTTCCCTTTTCTGGCGGCCATTGGTGAATTCGTTTATAGTTGCCTCATATCGAACGTTCTTTCCCGGACATGGATAGCAGTTCCACCAACCTAACGATCTGGATCAGCTTTATTGGAATAATCGGTCAATAGTTACTGAGTGGATTATCCTAAATCGACAGGAGCTATCAAATAGTCCGACTTCCATGAGATTCCAACCAAGGGTAAATACTGTCCCAGCTGAACTAAAAACCATACCAGCAGTTGAAAAACTTTATACATGGACTCAGTAATAGCTGGTAGAACTATTATCGCGTTTGAGCATGTTGTTTTTCCAGCCGGTACAAATCCAGGCTTAGTCCAGGTGTTCCACAGTTCTGTTTCTTATAAATTATTGAATTTGCCAAAAATAATCATTGGTACTGTATAGTTTATTTCTCAATTGGTCAGGAACAACCCCTCAAAACTATTAAAAGCAGGTTGTTGTTCGACCGTTTTAAAGTCCATTCAGTGTGGTGATGCCAGTTCGTAATTTACTTCAGGTCGTGGAATTTTGTTCAAGTGCTGACCTCACAAGACGCACGAGGATGAAACTGGGCTTAGATAGGACCGAACTTTGGGTGATTACCACTTCTCGTGTTTAACTATGATATCAGAATACACCAATTGATATTGCAACGAAAATATTGACTGTCCCTGCACACCTGCAGCAATGACATGGTGGTTTGTTGGACTTTCACCCAGTACAAAAGTTTACCGTTTGAATCAGAATAATGACGTTTTTCAAATTTGGACTATTTCCTACAACTCTGGTAGCCTTGAGAAATCTTTATCATGAGGACACATGTAAAGTTCATTCAGAACGCTGTGACCACAACTCAACGTTGTTTTTATATGACGATGATAAGTTAACAGGTGTTCTTGAGGAAACGTTCCACCTTAAAACTGTAATCCTTACTGGACAAATAGAAGGATAATGTGAGTAGGACAGCCCCATCATCAAGTCAAAACTAGAACACAGCTGGCGTTAGTAAAGCATCTCTTTCTCCAACATAAAATGAAGCAAGCACGATGTTTAATCCGTCAACATTTTAATCTACATTCAAACGTTCAACATCATGATGTCTATATCTATCTTTCAGGTTTCCAACGGAGTGCCAATTGACTGAAGTCTGGTATCTGGCTGGCACTTTTCATGACCTTTACTATCACGCTTTAATAATCACATGTACTTCACAGATAACTCAGATGGCCGGAAGCTACATCCATTTCAGTGGACCAGATCTGTGTCTTCTCTTGTTGTTGCCAACACCTTTCAATCAACTGTCTTGATTCACATTGAACGCACAACAAACCATGACATGAGTCTCAACAAGGCGAGTTCATGATTAGATCGTCATCTGTGTGCACATTTGTTCGCTATTGCTTTCAGTTCTCATGTGGGTTTTCCAATACAAACAGGTATGCCATCTTGTGATCCACCTTTTATACAATCTAATCATAAGTTCTCTCAATAGATGGAGGACCTTGTAAATGAAAAGGCATTTGAATCCGACGTAAAACGTCAAAAATAATCATCTTCTTCAACCAACGCACATGCAGCCTGCACCATTTGTAGCAAAGTTGCCCATTTTTATGTCGATGACGTCACGCTTTAGTACATGGAATCGCGAGGGGTACAGGAAAACGTTTCCAGACCATTCCATCAGAGATATCATTTAAACAATGATTAGGTGGTATGAAATGACTGCAATCTAACTTTTTAACAGACAGTTGAAAATGCACAATGCAGTCAGAACGACTTCCTTCATTCTGTTTGTAATTATCACTGGATCTAGGTCGCTGGCAGTAATCAAACTTTGGGGTAGAATGAGTTCTTGTAGCGACTGTGTGTCGTTAAACGTTTCTCGAATGTTACGTAATAAGGTGACGCATCAGGAGAAATTGAGTAGGAGGGTTTAATGAAGAAACTGTAGACAGGTGAAGTTCAAACCTACAGAACATTCAAAACATGACTCCCGCGAAGGAGAAATCTCGAAGTAGAAAAAGGATAGAATAAACAACCCTCCCACAACCATAAGAAAACTTTTGGTAATTAGAGTGGATCAGGTTTCCTGAAGAAGAAACAGTTCGGCAAGGCTGTCAGAAAACAATGGTGCGTTTACCCACATATCCTGGGAGGGATCAGCGAAGTGCATCGAACTAAAAGTGCACCGTCATCCAACAAATTCACAGAAACCCCATGTTTGACCACCACTCTATTCAGAAACACTGTCTAACTCCTGGTCACCTGACCAAAGGACAAAGTATGTTGAACTGTTGGTTTGGCTTCGGAGTCAAACAACTAACACATAGATCCTGGTGCTTCCAGTGTAGGCAAGCACGAAGCCTCATCTTGACGTGTTAGCCGGTGGAATCCATTCAAATACAGTGTCAGTTAACTTGTTACTGGTGCGGGTGGGTGAAGTCCATCCGTGTTGACCGGCGTTCACCTACAACTTACATCATGACTCCCTGCAAATGACCTTGGCTACAGAATACACCTAATGCTTTATAAACCAGTTCGGTTCAGTTAATCGTGAACTGGCTCATGGCTGGGGTACAAAAAGTGAAAATCCCAACCGGTGTGCATGACACTGTTGTGTGGACAAGGTCGTATGCAGGGACCGACTAACTGTGGCACGTGACCAGAATGATACGCCCACACATCCGTCGCTGAGCGACTCTTACGCGCACGCACCACAGTGACTTCGAACAATTAACCGTTTAAAAGTTAAGAGTTCCCTTGATCCAGTTCACCAGTAACGATGACAGAAATACGTCGCGAGATGTCAACATTTCGTTTACTTTCTTCAGTCACGAACGTAAAAGATTGGAATACATAAGACATGCGGATAGCAACAACAATAGAAACGATCAACGATTGGGTTTACATAAAACAAGGACTGTTATCAGTTCCAGGGTAGACAAACTGCGTGAGTCAACAGCTTATGCATACACAGGACTGGACAGCAAGTATTGTTTGACAACCATAATCCAGATTTAAAAAGTCCTACTTCTTAGGGACCGTACTGACAACAGTCTGAACATATGCCCAAGTGGTTGGTGCACGCCATGACGCAACAGGCAATGGCAACAGAACGAGTGAGACGAAATCCGACATCATCCATAGCCAAGCACATCATGGGAACAGGTCACGTTGTTGACCCCGCCAATTCGTTTCATGTGTTGTTGCGTAATCAGAACCCGAAGTTGCTTGCCTTCTCCGAAGCTATGCCATTCAATACTCGCCGTCCGGTCAGTGTGTGCATAAACTGTTGACTCACGCAGTTTGTCTGCCCTGAAATTGATAACAGTCCTTGTTTTATGCAAACCCAATCGTTGATCGTTTCTATTGTTGTTGCTATCCGCATGTCTTATGTATTCCAATCTTTTACGTTCGTGATTGAAGTGAGTGAACGAAATGTCAACATCTCGCGACGTATGTTTTCTATCATTAGTGGTGGACTCACCGTTTGCCAAAACCACTGCAGTCAATATCACGTGCGAACGCACATGGGCATGCATGCAAACAGCAACACGCACAACCAACCTGATCTCGTAATTCAACCCAGTGTCCTCACCGGAGCTGACGAGACAACGAGACCGCCCACACACGTGAATACAACTGGTCTGGGTCTCTCGCGCGCCGGTGAACAAAACACAGCTACAGTGCTCCGTGGTCGACCCAGTCGACAACTATAGAATTCCACTCAACGCTCCACTAACAAATCGACGGATTACACCTCTATATTTTGTTCGAACCATTGCTGTAAGTGCACTTGTTATATATGTTTGTTATTTACATTACACTTCTGATATTAATCAGATGTTTGGTTTCACCGACACTACTCACAACGTATTATAATTAGCAGGCCAGTATCTAACCACTCATTGTGTTGGATGGTGTAACACTGACGAGCTTATCTGATTTTCATCCTTCCGTTCAACCTGCCTTCGCAGATAAGGCGAAACGATTCTCGCACGCGAAGTAAACGTACATTTTAAACGGGAACAAGGGCAGAGATGGTAATTCTTCGATCTCTGAGATTACGTTCAGTCAGACTGTCATTGTTAATCCACCACACTTACATAACATGATCCACCTCATACGCAGTCATACTGTGTCGTCTATGCAATGCAGGTCGCAATGCACTGTTAACTAGGGTTAGTGACAAAAATGACCGAACACACTCGGTTTTGGCAAACCGTTGACGTATGGTGTATAAAGAATAGACAAAGTTAGATACAAGTTGTATTAACTGTTAACAAGAACTAAGTACATTCGTGAGTAACGCTCTTAGATAGGTAAATCTAGCCCGAAATGATCTCGGTTTGTTCGCTGGTTAGTCAGTCTCCCGTATTTAATCCTAAACCACATTTCATCT
The DNA here is from genome assembly GCA_014338405.1 of Paragonimus skrjabini miyazakii. Taxonomy (NCBI): domain Eukaryota; kingdom Metazoa; phylum Platyhelminthes; class Trematoda; order Plagiorchiida; family Troglotrematidae; genus Paragonimus; species Paragonimus skrjabini miyazakii. Next base: position 28,528 of record JTDE01000099.1, on the reverse strand, counting down.
CTTGCCAACAATTCCCTGCACCGCTGTTTATTGCTTATCTAATCTACGTTCCATATAAGTATTAGTTTGTGTATTTCGATCAACTTCTAAAAAACAAGTAGTTGTACACAACTGAAGACAAATTAGTGACACCACAGTTGGGGAGTGTTTTTCCTTTCGTACCCGCGAAAATTTAAATAAATAATACAGCC
>JTDE01000099.1:9323-28170 GCA_014338405.1 Paragonimus skrjabini miyazakii | reverse complement strand
ACTTTACTCCGCATGCGGAGTAAAGTCTATGCATAGACAAGAAAGCGTTCCAGACGTATATATAATATATGTACATATAAATAGATATTTTATATATATACATAGGAATTGAAGTTATATACGAGGATTAACTCCACCAAGTGTATCACTTATGTACGTATGCATTTCTTTTAGTTCAGAATCTATTGGAACATTTCTATATATGCACGTTAGTGTGGATGTGTACACCAACACGCATTCCTCCATCTTCATCTAGAAGAGCAAATTGTCCAATGGGAAAATCGCGTTTCAAGGTCACCGGCTGTATTATTTATTTAAATTTTCGCGGGTACGAAAGGAAAAACGCTCCCCCACAGTTGTAATAGCATGCAATTTGCCGCCATTTTGTTTGACTACCTATGCTCCGGTCCGTTTCCTTTTAGGTTCTCGAACAGGCTGGCTGGCCGCGTCCGTGCACCGGGCTGAGGAACATGACCAACTAGAGCCCGAGGTCAGCGGTCAGTGAAAGTGAGACCACTTCTGATTGGTGGTTTGTTTCCGAACTGTAGGACCCCCATAACTGGAGAAGAATACGGTGTGAATCCTATCTTCTTCGATATCAGTGTTGTACTAACAAACGTTCCTCGTTGACTTGTGATTTTTGTTTATCGTGAAGTAGACCTAATTGTTCTGCGATTGTGAACGTTAGACATTACGTTTGTTGTCACTTTTGATTGACTGACTGGAATATTATATATTCAACTGAATACTCAACATGATGAATACAAAAAGATTGAAATTCGTGAGTACGGTATCACTTTCGAGAAACCTAGACTTCATAGTGGCAAAGATAGTCCCTACAAACCAGGACGTGGGATTATACTTGGCTGAGTCGGTTGAGTTTGGATGGTATCTCACCTCTGTGTTTAAGTCCGTGTTATTCTGAAGTAAACCGTGCAGCTCTGACAACAAAATATGAAAGGTTTTTCTGTTGATTTTAGCTACCTGGAAAACTGTTTCAACATTGGAACAATCCTCTAAGTTAGTTCATTAGCACACTAAAAAAAGCACACTTACTTTGAAAATATCGGAAGAGTAAGATGGATCGAGAGTGGACCTACTTCAGACACCTTCGAGCAATCAAAATCGCATAAGTTATTATTGAATAAGTTAGGCTGGCAAAAACGGATTTCTGTTTTGCCGGCTGAATGGCTAATCCCGAAAAATTGTGAACAATAATCAACCTGAAACGTTAATTCGCACGACTAAGGGCGTGGCAAATTTCCTTGCTCATTATCAAGTACGTGCTACCGATTGGGAGATTATAAATTGGAAAATACGATTACTGTTGAGTAGTCGGAGATTTGGTTAATTTCAGGTTGAACATCACCCACAACTGGTCGCAACTGATGCATTCATATAGACTTTCCAATCGGCCCCTTTAGAAAAGAGGCACTATACTCGAGTTTCGTTCTCATTAGATCTCGTCAGTAGTGCATATCAATGCCACAGCCGGGACTAAAACTCCGGTCACGCTTTCTTGAGGGAACCGTGTTTGCCACTGAGCCACTGACCTCACATTAGGCACCTCGCATTAGGCAATCATCAGTGATGTTCAACTGGAAAATATTTTAAGTCTCAAACGGAACATATGGATATGCCACGGTAAGCCACGGTAAGCCACGGTAAGCCATGGTAAGCTAACAAATGTGACTCTGTGCACACATACATTTTGTGATAATACTTCACCTCAGTAGATTGTTGTTTTCCATGCGTTTGAGTAGTGTACAACCAACAACATTTTCATATAAGTTAAAAATTTTCATTCCACCGAACACGTGTAACAACATTGAAATAAAACCTTAAGTTGAACTATTTTCTGATCAATCCTCAAAATAGTTATCAACCTCTAATGACAGAGGTAAGTTACATAAAATGGAATAAGTCGATCTTGAACATCTATATTGTATAACTAGTTCCATATATCAGCGCGCCTCCACCTACATTTAAACATACATTTTAGAACATTCGGAGGGAGGACATTATGGTAATTTGGAGAATTGATAAAAGGTTAGTAGCAGTGTAACTTGTCAAATTTAGTTATTTAGGAAAAATGTTCATTTCGAATAATCTGTCGAATTTCAACGTTGACAGCAACCTTGATGCTCTCACCAAGCTCGAATGAGGGATATCGAAAGAATTAGGGCTTTCGCAAGCAATGAATATAATTGGCTCACCAACAGTGGGAGCCTTGGAGTTGTTCATGTACCCTAGCTTTACGGATTGTCGAAGAATCACAAGGTTAATGTGCCACTGCGATCAGTTTCATCAATATCTGACTTACCACAGCATAAGAGTTGGCAAAATGACATTAGAACCAATGAAACAGTCGGCAGTTAGGCATTCACTGGATGTAGGACGTTTTCGGAAGTCAAAATTCCCTTCGATTGATCCTGTTGAACTCTGCCCTTTGACCCCGCCTAACTAGACACCTGTTCTTATTATTTTCATAACCCGCGTCTAATTCTACTAATTGCTCCATCTTGCCTTTCTCAATTATTGAACCTCACTCACCAGCCCACACACCCATTTTTGTCTGCCCGTCTCACCCTCCCCACCCCTGTGAATACGGCCTTCCTATGGGCCGCCGTGAAACTGTCGCTGACTAACCGGTCTGCCCGAAAGCCGGGTATTTAGACACACATTAGACCGATCCGATCGCATTTCGTCGGTTCGTCCTTGCCTGTCGGTCGCCTGTGTTTGTACTTGTCGTGCCTGTTGGACCCTTGACGGCCTATTGCGGCTAACTATTGTACCTTACCCTACGAACGCAAACGATTTGAGGTTTGTTCTTTGTAACTGATTATATTGTTTATTAGAAGTGAAAAGGTGTTTTGGCGAACAGTCTGTTTTCGGTTATTCATCATCGGGCCAATTACATAACATTTTATATCATCATGGTTGTCAAGCAAGCAAAGTCAAAGGCAATGAGTCATGCAATTACATCACGCAGTTGTAAATTGGAGGGCAATTAGGTGATGAATAACCGAAAACAGACGGTTCGCCAAAACACCTTTTCACTTCTAATGAACTCATGGGGCTATTCGAATCGTTATATTGTTTATGTCAATAGTACCACGGTTTCCAGCGACTTGACTTGATTCTGGTATTTGGCGTCGTTGGTTATACGTGCGTCACTCAACGTTCGTCGGAAGAACGTACACTGGAGGTGAAGTTCTTGGGAATGTCAGTCTTCACAAGAACTACTCGACTGGCAACGAAACTATCAGAATCACACGTGACAACATCGTTGGAAACAACGCGCGCTACCACCTTGAAGGTCTGATCTTGAATTACGGAGGTGTCTTGTCGCAGATGTCGTATCAACTTACTCTATAAATCGGGTTCCAATTCCATTTTTGAAACCGACTTTTAGAGAGCCGCAAAGTCCACTAAATTAGCACAACATAGCGACGATTGAAGTTTCGGATATCAGACCATATCCCAGCATTGTTGAAGAGGCATGCGTTTCAAGTACAGGTCGACACTCATGTACACCCAGAACAATCACTGAACAGACCGTTGACACTAATGACCACTCGTCCTGTCCAGGTCAGCCACCACCAGATGGATCCCACATACACACTCACAAGTTTTCCGCAACCGTTAAACCCGGTTGTTGCAATATGCTGAGACAAATGTTCCGGGACGTTGGCGTCTACTTCTGCAGATCCAGATTGATTGCGTCGGTTTAGCATCGCCACAGCAACAATGCTAACTGATTAGCTAATAACATAACCTTATGGCTTCTCTGTAAGCTCAGTTTTACATTTGGTAGTTCAATTCTTCTTTAAAAGGCCTGTGGTTCAGTACACACTCGATAATATGCGACGAAATGTGCCAAGTCATCAAGGATGTAGACCAACGTTTTTAACTGCTCCGTCAATCAATCTCTTTTAAAAACTATTAGTACTATTAATGGAACAACACTTACTCACCAAAGCGAGGTCACCCGATCAGTTTCGACTCAGCACACACTCCTCGACCAAATCTTGTCCATTTGATTCATTGTTCAGTATATGGAGCTGATTTTGGACCTGAATTGGTCCTGTGCAGTTTATCCCAGCCAAAGTCATCATGGGGAATTTTAACAAAAATGTGTTGTCTTGATGTTGAAAAAATGAAATGTTGCCGCTTCTGTTACGGTCGAGCTCTAAGTGTTGGAACTGGCTTTTGTACTCTAATTCAGCCAACCGTTTACATCTGTTCGTTTTCCTAGCCGTTGGTCATCTGGCAATAGTGGATCAATACCCTCTCGCTTTCTGATTGGTTTATTGTCTGACTGGTCACATATAGACCTGTCACATTTATGGTTTGCGGTCAGCACATCTGATAGGGGTTAAGGTAGTACCATAAATTGTTTCTTGTTGCTACGGTAATTCTTCAATGAAAAAGACTCTCTCTCCATACTGTAATTTGCAAATTCATGACTAATCTTTATACATAGACATAGCAAATCTGGACTATGTTGCGCGCGTTACCAAAGGACCTAGTACGCGATTTTCAAACACTAGATTATGTCTATGAACCGAAGAAAGTTTACCAACAAAGCATCGGGAAGTGTGTGCGATACTTGTCCTCTCTCATGCCAGTGTTTCTTTTTAAAGGGAAGCGATTTTTAATAATCTTAACTGGTGTCATTATGGGACAGAAATAAGCAACCGGTTTTTTGACCGTCTTTTTGAGGCAGTCTGAAATTTAGTCCATAAAATATTTAGGGAGAACCCCCTATGAAAAACTCTCAATGAATGCACTTCCTATTAGGATTACCCTAATAGAGATGAGCCGAACTAGATGTAAGGTGGTATGCTTTGTGTTAGAAGCCAAACTGTAGATTACTAACTGACCAGTTCTATATGGATTGCATTTTGATAAGGCGAGTCAGACCAATGACGACTAACAGCAGTTCCAACTAGACAACCACCCTGACCACTTTCGTCTTTCCATGGGGCTCCGAACGTCTAGCGGTGTATTGAACCAACCGCATTCATAGTAACACATTTCGTCTCATATATTTTGCAGGTTGAATGTTAACATTCTCGCGTCAAGCCCTAGCCACAATATATCCAGCAAATACATTATAGGCTATATTGCAGGAATCGAAAAACCATTTTCTCTACCGAATCATATGCAAAGTAGATTATGTTGCTCTAAAATATAACTCGGTTACTAGTGGATAGCAATGCTTACAGCGAGTGAACTCATCACTTCTCCTGTTGAATACAGCGCAAAAAATCGAGGTGGTAGAAAGACATTTTGTTAACTCACACATGGTGAACAATAGTACAATAAGCGTGAACTGACATACTGAGTATAACGGACACCAACACACAGCTAGCCGTGAGTTAGTCAGGAGCAGTCGTTCAAAAAGCCAAACTTCACAACAATTGCAGAGTTGATTATTATTCACAATGTCCTACGGCAAAAGGATCCTTCACAAACAATAGTGAAGGAAAATCTCAATTGGCTATTGCTGAATCGATCGCCATTCGATCAAACAATTCGGTTTTGTGTTCACACAAAAAATTCGTGCAAGCCCTGCAGTTGCCCTGGCCAAAAGTCACACCATCAGTCGGTATGCCCAAAAGACACCAACCGATAACTTTGTGACTTAATGATGGGTAGAACTCCAAACCACCAATCGTTAACACTGGTGAGTTGCCCTCTAAATGACTGACCTATGGAGGCCTGGATATTTTGTTCTGCTTGATCCAATGATATTCTACTGAATCTCTTTGTCTTGTTCACACACTTTCTGATTTTGCTAAATCTATATAATTATATTGATCTGATGATGAATTATCGAAAACGATTGTTCGTCACGTCTAATCTTCTATGATTCATTGGGAATTTTCGCGCGAAAATCTCAATTATTGTGTGACTTGATGGACTCATGGTCTAAATGACATGGTTTCGGAGAGAACCCAACCTTACCCTGTCCGGATATGGCTCGTTGTAGACACATCGCAGCTGATGCACACGACGTTTTTGTGCTTAAAATCTAACATTAGTTATCTCTGTTAGACTTAACATGCAGTGGATACTGAGAAACCTGGCAAGAAAAGTGTTTCGCCAATAGATGGTAAGCGACTAAAATGTAGATTGTATAGGAGAACATTGAACACACCCGCAGATGAACACACGAACCTAAAGTCTTCATCTTCAGAAAGATTTCTCACTTATTATAGAGCTCAAGAGAAACCAGTGCCCAGAAAGACTGGCAGAATTATGTCAATTCCAAATGAAATACAGACACCTAAGGGAAGACCTAGTTCTCATCTGTAAAATACTTCACATCGCCAGTCATCAACTGGCACACCTCCTGTTACTAACTAAGGAAGAACGTTTAATAGGTCACTCACTGAAACTGAGTAATGGAACAGACAAGTTGCTTTGCAGACAAAACTGTTTCACAGTAAGGGTCTGTTCACATTAAGATGGATTGCCCAACTCCGTAAGCATGGCTGAATCGGTGAAGAGTTTTATTCGGTCAACACACATGTAACAGACAACGGGCACTAAACTAGCCCAGTCTCAAGGTAATCAGCTGCGCATGTCTGACGGAATGTTGTTTCCGTGTGTTTCAGTGTTCGTTACTGACGTGACTGTAGAGAGTAGTCTCATCGAATTTAACTATAATTTAGTTCCATCCACATTTTTACACTTATGAACCGATCAAAACATTTTTTTCGGCCATCATAGATACGAGAAAGCAAAAACGAAAATCTTTCTTCCTCTGGCAACAACATATAAATCTATGAAATGATTTAGTCTGCGCACGGTCCAGACCTGAACCTGACTGAAAAGTTGAAGGTGATGGGTGCAATCTAAGACGCATACAGTAAAATATCATCACCCTGCTTATGCTTTCTGATAAGCAGCATGTACCAACACTTGTTCTATTACAGATATTAAGGTTTCAACTTACTTGAGAGTGTCTTGTTTCAATCTACAGACTGGTTCGATAAATTCTTCTTCGATATGCAAATTTTGTTCGTGATTTCCACCAAGATTTTCAACTGTTGAAAATTACCCCATGCGTGTGTGGTGTCCAATTAAACCTGCACACACAAAACTAGACTAGTATCAGTACAATTAAGTAACAAACTCGAAGGTTTACGAGCAATTATGAGTTGTAGACTAGCTGGTCCCTGTGTCTACCAGATGGTTACTAGCCGTGATGGATAACCAGTGTAAGTCATAAATGTCAAATTCATATTAGTCTCTGTATTTAGGTACGGTTACACAGACAAGTACATACATGCAGGTAACATACGGTCAATATGATTATCACTACAGACGGAATAATGGGTATTGGAGGGAGACGAAATTATGTTACCTGAAATTGGATCATGGGAAGTCAGAGATACTTTCATTCAAGCTGTCTATTATTTGTTGGTCTGTAAGACAGCTTGAAAGTGGCTGATAAAGGCAAATTGGTTGATGTGGCTTTTCTATCATTCTATAGGGTCCTCGATCAAATACACCATTTAAAAGTTTGCGCGAGGTTATATAACTATAGTACAGAAAATCATCTACTCCTTTTGTTCATCTGAGTTCTTTGTTTTAATGACAAAATGAACAGAGCATTTACGGATTGGTATTGTGCATCCAGCAGCTTGCCACAGTTTTTCACATCAGCACCACTGCCCGTTGTTCTGTATGTGCCAGAAATTTCACACGATGCAAAGTCCCCGGTGTTATTTCATGCTGACAACTTCAATGTTTGGTACATAATGGACAATGCGGTTGAACGTTTGGAGTCAAAGAGAGTGTTAAACATATTACTCCCCTGGACCGCCTATAGCCACAGCTGTTTCAACAAGGTTAACTATAATATGATGCACCTTCGTCATTCTGATTTTACAGATTGAATTCTGAAAGGCGGAAAACAGAGTAACACTACTGTCACAAATTTTACTTGTGATCAGAAGGTGAATAACGTCAAAAAATTGTATACGGGATATATAAATAGCAGTGTACCGAACAGAAGTGAATAACGGAAAATTTATAACAGAATGTTTGGGCATGACAAAATCCAAATATTGTGGTAGAGATAGTTACAGGCGTTGTAAATCACCACATAAAACGGTAGAAGCTTGCGGGATATGTCAGACGGATGTGTTTACCTTGAGTTGTAATTCGTTTACTGAAAGAAGTTGTACAAGTCTTCAGGTGGATAGTCTTGATCGTTGTTGTTTAGCTCGCATAGCGGTGTCAAAGCAGGATATGCTGTTCAGCGTACTGTGCAGCATTGAATGGTCATGGTTTGTATACAAAAGTCATGCCAAATCATGAAACAGGTAATGTGTTGTTCGCACCGACACTAATGTTGCTAACAGAGATTGAACCGCTGATAATGCTTTACGTTCCACTTCAAGCGCTGTGCTGGGCGCTGACTGAATAAATATGGCTGCTTTTATTGTTCACGTAAGTCTTTCAAATGAGGTCAACCGGATATCAATATCCGGACACGTTACTTACTGGATACGATATGTTAGAGAGGTAATTGACCCAAGTGTATATATGACAGGTTAAATAGGGTAACTAAAGAATGCATGAGAACGAACGGGGGATGGGTATATTATAATGTACCAGTTGACCGGACAGAGACTTGACAATTTCAGATGAGGCCATTCAAACGTCTTGAACAAGACGTTTTCAAATGATCACACAAGTGACACACAGGGTGTCAGTGTTCCAGAAGGACAACACAGTTGTTAGGATGATTTCATTCATACCGTTTCATTGTTGTATTCGGTTTGCCAGAGGGTCCAAATCTAGAGCAGAATATTCAAGTTTGTCACCCTTGTCTCGTAAAGAACATTAGACATAGCGTGCAGTTACATAATACTTCAGAACACTACGTTTTCTACACTACCGGGATAATGCGTGGAAAATGAGGCTCTCGAAGGCAGCACGGCTTTCAAACTTAGGTGACTCAATAGACTGCGTGATGTTTGTTTCACTGTTGCCTAAAGTCACCCCGTAGTTAACAACTGTTTCATGTACCTCATGGCCGTATATACCGTTGTATATCTAGCACTATTTGGTACGGATCCGTCTTGGAGTGAAAATTGAAAACTTGACGCAGACTGTCTAAAGAATATGCTATTAAAACGCGTTTCGTGACATTTGACCCTAATTACTGAAAGATTCGGTTATTTAAATGTTTGGCTTCCAGTAGCTACTGAAATAGTCACTTTTTTGTGATATTTCATACACGACTCCTCTAGTGGTCCTAATGGTGGCTACCTGGCTATTTTGATGTAAATTGAAAGCATCTGAGCGTACATGAGACAAACAAACGATTTCAGTATAAAAAAGTGGGGTTGCTAACATTTCCGTGGGAATTTCATCCTAACTAGGATGAGCTTCAGTTTTATTTGACCCCAGCAAAAATACCAACCTCGGACGTAACTTGTCAAAGCTCAAACGTTGAATGAGCAGTTTAAACTGCAGAGAACACCCAATTAATGTCCAGTTGTGCACAATCTGGAACAGTCTATCACAGTCTGATGTAGCTGTGTAACCAGTAGATGATTGCAAGCGTTAACTTGGCGCATATATTCGAGAGAACAAACACAGTATTCGGATCTTAGTAATCAAAATCCATATTGTAAAATGGAAATGCTTTCTATCTTGCACTATTGACATCAGCTAGCTACCCCCTGCCGTATGTTTCAGTGCGATTGTTGTTGAACCGTTAGGCAGTGGCTAAATTTATATTACACTTATCATCCCTTGGTTTGCTCGTTCACAATCTTACTACTATTGATCCTCTGGAACTAAAACTCTATTCCAATTCGTCTTGCATTTCCGTCCAATCGGTCAACACGGATTCGAATGTATTTAATTGATTCTGCCCTCGTCTAATCTATAAACATTCTATGAATCTTATTAGTATTGGTCATAATGTTGACCAGAAAGGAATACGCTGCAGCCTGGAACAAATTAACGTAGTGCTTGAAAAAAGGTGAACATTTGTTAGTGAGGATACTCTATTGACTACGACAGAGTATCATTTGGAACAATATTTCTTAACAGCATAATTCTGTTCAAAGTAAAAGTCAAGGTCTTCATATTTGTTGATCGCCTCCTTGTTTAGTCAACTGTTTATGGTCTCAGTAAACACTAATTAGCACGGTAAACACTCAGTTGTCATGTGCAGCATGTGACCTAGGTGTAGCAAACATTGAACTGGCCAACGTAGAAGAATGCCAATAAAACTTTGACACGATTGATTTTCGACTTCAGCTCGAAACGGGAATAATTGTAGATAAACACCTCGAACGAAAAAAGATTCTAGTTACGGAAAGAATATTGCCAGTCCTAATGTCATCGTCCCTCTACCATCCTTGGGAAGGACGGGAGGAGATTTCGCCCACGGACTTGGCCAATTTCAAGTTGAACATCACTCACATTATGTCATAATCCATGCATTCAGATAGATTTCCCAGCCAGCCTCTTTCGAAAAGGTGAACCGATGCCCCTCTGACCCTACACTAAGCACGGCCGAATTAAAACATCCGGGTGTCCAACTACTTTCGCTGGTGAGGTCGGCTGGGTAGTCCAGTTAAATGCGAGGGTTGCGATCAAATGTGAGTAACCATCGTTTGAGGTTGATGAATCATTTCCTCCGGGATAATTCAAACAGGGTTTTTACCACCTCTTTTAAACAGCTTTCTTCGTTGTCTTGTTATGTCATCCGATGATGGTCGTGGGCTTTAAGTTTGTCTGGAAACACTAACAAGTCGTCAGCTCAGTTTGAGTATCTGATAATCATGCGACTGGATCCGTGTTTGTCAATGCGTGTGGTTTATCTTGCCTGTGGAAACAGTTTAATTCAAAATCGCCATTATCATCCATTTTTTATAGCCGTCATGCGATCATCCGGTTGTTTACTGCAGGGGTTTTCAAAGCAGTGGTATATTCGCGGGGCAAAATTGATTTTTGCGTGACTCGTTACCGTTGTTTCACAATCTACTGGTTTCATACTTGCCGACCTAAAATACTGTAATATTTACCGATTAACACAGCAATATACATCTGAACAGTTTGCCGAGCACTAAATCGAGAATTGAGCCATTCTGGCCTTAACGATTTTTACAGGCTTTTGAACGATAATCGTAGGTTTTTAAACGTTCACTGCGATTAAACAACAATAATGCGAACCGAAAAAGTGTAGACAACATACAGTGGACATGCTTGAGTACTCATATATTGTAGAGTTATATTATTCATCACCACATATACAGCTTGGGTTTGATGTGACAAGAGTTCTGTGCTATCTGTTGCTTGGAGTTAGGGATGGGGCCGTTTTGTCCTCCCATAAGTGTTTCGTATATGCTTCTGCTAAAGAGATTGTTTCAGAGTATTTACCTTAATTGGAACTCTGTTCCTTCTGAAAGAAGTTTATTCTTCCGAATACTCTCTATGTTTGATCGCACACAGCCGATCAGGTTGAAACAATGCCCCAAGTGATTGATAAAGACGGTGTTAATAAGACTGCAGTTTTCAAAATTCCTAACATGTTAACATTTAATGGTCTTTACCTGGAAATGCATGTTTTTATCATTATGCTTCTATTGCTAAAGGGTCATCGGCTAACTGATTTTATCGCCATTTCCCTCTTTGTCACAATAATGGGTTAAGATTATACCGCTGTGTGTGTGCTGTGTGTGTGGGTCTAAGTTGAGATGATCGAGATATATGTTATTTATATATGTCAGATGCAAGCATTGGAACTTTCATCTGAAGTGAGTAGTCACATTTATCCTCTTTTATCCTATTGGCTGTAAAGTTTATTCGCACTTGCGTTTACCTCTGCTGGTTGAGCTACTCGCTTTTTTGCGTTTCAGAGCTCTGTTGTAAACAGTTGGAAACCACCATCGACACCTGCGGCCTTTTCATACATACCGTTATCCACTATGGGATCTGGCCAGTATAACTTGATGACTACTGATAATCAGTCTTAATTTATGCGACCAAAACTTAAACTCAAATTTTGGTCTTGTAAAGTCTAGTCAGTTCGTCATCGATACCATACATCAAATTTCCACCCTGGCCGACGTTCTCACAAGGTCATCCGACTTACCGCTTTGTCAACTAACCCACACTGCTCACGATCCAGATGCTTAATCACACCTAAAATAGACGGATGAAAGAGTACAACTGTGTAAAGGAAACCACTGAACATGATCGCATTTCAATTCCAACCAAATAGCTTCTATAATACTCATCGGTGAAAAAAACATCGTTCAACGCGCTTAGGGATTACTGTTACTTCAGCTACGTGAAAAGTCTCTGTCGTTATGTCATTCGCTGGAGTTAACAACAAGGTTTTTATGTTCCCTCTCCGAAGCGATCGGACGACTTGAGTTTTTTTTACCACAGACAGAATTATCCATTGCACAAATCTGTCCCACAGTTCATAAGAACGTTTGAGTTTTTACGACCAGTTTGCAAGTAAATGGGCTGTTGATATAACTTAACCTCTCTATTTAGACTTATCTTGTTTTATTTTAAAATGATCTTCCAGATATACGTTTATCCCGCTTTATTATAGAAATGTGATCGTTTCATACCATTCTTTATATCCGCACGAAAAAGTTGCATTTACTCTGATGTTCTTCCTATTCATAAACTGATTACCTTTTGTGTTTACATAATCAGAGTTCCGGTTCGCCAAAAAATGGTTTATCGTGCCGCCGAACTCACAAAACTGTTGACAGTAATTTGCTAGTGAGGTATTAATTTGAGTTGGCTGGACTAGACTTAAAGAAGTATAGTTTCATTCAAATGTTATCGATACACTACTTTTGTGGCTGCTATTCTTACGAGTTACTTGAATTGTTGGGATAACCAATTGTGTTAAATTACCAGCCAACTAGCCGATGGCTATCTGACTGAAAATATAATAGAATGATCATGATTACTGAAAGGCATTGATACATGGATTGAGGGTAACACGTTATGAACAAGTTGGAAAAGCTTGGGTGGCTTTCCTCAGAAGTGTTGTAATCGAAATCACACTAACAAAGGAACAGAGGTCACGTGGGATTTGCCGTGGTTAAGTCAATCTGCGCTGCCACTGAATTGGTTCGTCGAATCGTTTGCCCATTAGGTCGGGGTAAGACTGATGTAGCCAGGATTCGTTTGTGTCTGGTGTTGTTTATCCATCCACGCCACACTGCAGACAGGGGGTTGCTATCATTGCGATTAACACAAGCGTGTTGTGTGCAAATGGTGAGAGCTTCAGCGCAGCAGCGTTCCGCATGGGAAGGCAGACCCTGATGAATCACTCGGGCTTGGTGAAAACATACGTTGTGATTCTCTGACACTACATGTAGTGCGATGGCCGAATCCTTCTCTAGCTTCTGAAGTTGATGTGCGTATTTGGGTTGAAACCTCGTGTGCATCTCGTGATCGGCTACACGTAATTTCAGTTGCCTGCTTGTCTCTCCCATGCAGCTAGCATTGCAATCACCACATCTGATTTCGTAAACACACTGTGTCTGATCGCCCATAGAAACAGGATCTTTTTGATGCATCACCAGTCGTCCTAATTAATTATCCAACCGAAATACGGTCAGGATAGCGTACTCAGAAAGGATGGAGCGAATTTTTCCAGATGTCTGTTCATGATACGGTATTTGCACGGCAGACTTGGAAGTTCTGTTCGTTGTGGTCTCATCTTTAATTGTGACATGTGCTTAATTGTGTTCTCAATAAATGCGTTTGGATATTGACTAGCGGCTAGCATTTCTTCTACTAAATTTGGTGCGGATTTCCTACAGGTAAAATGCATTGTTTCCAGGTTTGTGTGTTCTTAACTGATGTACCTTGCCTCTATTTGGACTCACTATGGGAAGGTACCCCCTCGTAGTTTTGCGTCATTACGTACAGCTATCAGCTAACCCCCTTGTTTATTCTGGTGTTCGAAACAAATTGGTCATTCCTATGATATTTGTTTCAATTTCTGTTGCTTTGCATTCAGAAATTGGGTAAGTAGACTTAAACCTAAGCCAGATATTGTAATAGGTTTCTTCTTCGACAAGCATTTTTCCGTGATCACATCGTACGCACACTCACGCATCTATATTCCAGCCTAACGACAACCACTCCTTCGTGAATTCCGGGCTCTTGTGGGTTTTATTCATTATTCCGTTCCGTCCGATTCTGTTTTCTTCAGTGCCTTGCAGTGTGAGGGCTTCATTGCCAGTCCACGTAAAAAGAGACACATCCTAACCTCCTGTTTATTTTTGTGTTAGTTTGTTCACGATGATCATTACCTTACAACAAAGTACAATCTCACAGCACAATTCATTGGCCCTATCTGTTAACCGCCGATGGACAGTATTTCCTAATCCGTTTACGTCGACCTCTTAGGGTTGGCAGCCTAATTCTCCCAACCATGGAAATCACACTCCGGTGATTTGAATGTGTGTAATATGCCTTGATTAACAGGTTAGGTTTATCGTTAGATGAGTCATGTCTTCATCAAATCGTTGTTCTCCATAATCGCCACGTTAATGAAGTTGAAACGGGTAGCCCAATATTATAGCATTCTAGGGGGTAAGCGGAGCACTACTCAACCGACTGTTTGCTGTAACAATCACCACAATTGGTCAATAATTATAATCAGTGCATCTTTTTAGTTCGTCTCTTCCGGTCGGCACATCAATATATGCCCTTCATTCTTATAATTGATCACTATTATGCCTGTCTGACATTAGAAGCAAACGCCGTTCAACCTGCTCGGTAGGGGTCCCTTTTATGAAGGGTGTGTATATTTGCATGTAAGTATGTTAGGCACAAACAGAACATGTTGCGAACTATTTCCATCAAAAAATGTAATCGAAAATAAATGCCTAGATGATTGACAAGTTCGACCACTAATGTAACTTTTTTATCTCAGTTGTAGATGCAATGACTGGAATAAAATGGCAAGTTATCTCGGTGGAAAAAACACGGAGTAAATATGGTTCAGTGAAACGCATCAAATCAGACGCTATCAATTCAGGTGAGATTTAATCGCCTGAAAGCCACGGTCGATAAGACAGGTAAAATTTGGCCAGCTAATTTCAAGACAGATTGAACTTCCGAACTATCCGTATTCCACATCACCTGTATAAACAGCACGGAACCGATACTCAGCCTAACGAAATGCCCAGCATACTTCAAGTACCGTGTTGGACCAGCTGCCTACATAACGCCATTTAGTTATTGTGCTTCGTTGCTGTCTTTCTTACGGTAGCGCTGAAATTTATTCATCTAGGCAATGCTACCGCACAGTATGTCAGCCTCTGATAATCAAGGTAACAAACGGCAACCGATTTGATATGTGCGAGTTCAATCCTGTCACTAATGACCCACAGAAATATCATTGATTGTAGTGTGTACTTGTGAAGGAGTTGCACACCTTCGAGGAAATGTTAAATCATTGAAGAAGGTGATTTTTGTAATAGAGAAGCGGATGGAATCGAGGTGAATTCAGCTGCTATGCCGCATAACAATGTTATACGTTGTAGATGATTTGACATAATCCTCTGTTATCCGCTGAAATCATCACGTCACGGGTCGTTCCTCTGAGGCTTCCAGTTGGCAGACGCTGCTGTTATAGCACTGTTGAACCAGTGATACTGTTGCCGACTACGTGAAAACAAAACAAACCTCAACAAAATTGGGAGTTCACTGAAATCTGATAGTTCAGCTGGACAGAGACGTCATGATTGCAGGGCTGGAGACAACAGGGCAACCGGACAATCGTATCGCCATTCACGATCAAATGTGACGTAGCGTTCATATATGTCAGATCAGGATTGTCTAATGAAAGGATGTTACTAAATTAGTAGACACAGTAACTCCATGTGGAAATCTGGAAAAAGTCATGTTCTGGTCCATGAAAAGCCACATAATAACAACTAAGCATTTTGTTCTCTGTGTTTGGTCGTCAGGCTAATTTAAACACAATCTAGCTCAGCTTGTATAGTGTTGGGGATGCAACTGTTTAACGCCCTAACCGTCAGACATCGTATGAGGTTTTGCTTTTGATTCAGCGAAACGAAACTGTCAAAGTGAACATATTGGCCATTCCAAGTCTGGTTTATGTACATGTTTCGTTGGATTAGATCATTTTCTTTTCTTACTGTGCCAAAATCCAACAAAACTAATGGATACACAAAATGATTACGTTGTTTAGGTTAAAAATATGCGCACATTATCCGAAAGTCGTTCCTTTTGGTAATAATGTGGAAATCAACCAGCCCTCTTTTTGATTAGATGGTTAATGGTGCAGTGATCAACACAGTTGCCTCATACGGGTGCGACCGGAATTGGAATTCCGATCGTGACAACGACACACGTTACCGAAGCGCTGTGAAGTCTGCGGATCTCGAAGTTAATACTTTAGTTGAAAAGTGGGTGATTGAACCGCCCATCTCAATGCAAGAGATGTGAATGGATATGAGTGAGGTCAAATTTGTTTTTCAGACTGAAGTATTCAATGCTACCTGGAAATTTTGATAGACGGACTGGTTGATTTGCAAAAATACGTTAATGGCGCTAGTTACTCGGCTGATCGATATTACTTCGCTGTAATGTGGGATGCTGAATGGGGCACAGTCTCGTTCGTTCACGTCAATTACACATGAATGACATATTTTATGATTATAGGATTGAGCATCGAATCGAACCTGATCTATCTGTTTCTTTCATGTAAACTATTTACACTGTGAAGTAAAAACATACAGCTTTTGTTTAGTGAACATTTCTATCACCAAGCCAGCAGTATAGTCATAAGCATTCCACTTAGGCGTGTCCTGGCCACCCCATTCTTACGTTCTCTTAAAAACGTCATTGACTCAAGGCATCTGTACAAAAGTTATGTTGACGATATGTTTGTAATTAGTGAACCAAACGGTCGGATTAAATCTGAATGCAAACATCTCAACAGATTGCACCCGAATATTAATTATACTACTGAAATCGAGGAGGACAACCAGTTGCTAGTTCTGGACGTACGGCTTACTCAGCCTAAATACAGCTCTCTCCGTAGAAATATCTAACGAAAAAAGACGGGGGTTGGTCAGCTATCGAAGTTTAATAGTTTTGTACTAACTTTGAAAGAAAATGAACTTTTAAGAACATTGTCATAAAATCTGCAAGAGTTGTTCGGAAAATGGTACATCTGAATAGCTCAACTTCATCAAGAAGATTATTATTTGAAATCGATACCCTGCATGTCTTGTCAAAAAATCAATTTAAACCAATCGATGCCTGACCAGCTGTCACAGCAGAATTCCGTGAGTTGATGTGTATATTTTTATTATTCCGGGGCACTTAAAATCGCACTCTTAACTGAAGTTCGGCCTGAGCAGAACGTATACATCAGCTAAATTGATTGCGGTGTACCCAACAACGCGTTTGAATTCAACTCTTGGGAAGCATCTGGTGTCACTAACCAGATCAAACTTTATTTATGAATACACTTGTATGGGCAGACCAAAGGATGAGTGAGCTGTACAATGGAGGCATTATACATTCCAATCTTAGTACACTTCCCGAAATGTCTCTTGAATTTCAAAACTTGAACGACTAAGAGTGCCATAATAAGCAATTGCTGGATTCAAGCCAAACAGTAGGTTTATCATATTGTTTATCAGACGGCAAACAAGCGTGCATGAGCCTTGCCTGAGGTGTTAGCTATAAACGTTTTCACAAATCAAACTTGTGAATCAAGAACTATGTGATAATGAAATTAGCACTGCCTTGGTACTTTGATCTTTTCTCTTCACTGTTGAATTTTTGTTTTCTTCATTTCTCCACTAGTTCTCAATATTTTCCATGTGTTTGCTCGCGTAAATCCGATACGAACTGACTGCTCATATCACTTGCTGATCGATTAGTGTATGCACGACATTTGTCATCTACTCATCTGTCCGGCACAAATCCATATCTCACGGCAGTTGATTGTCTATCTCGTTACTTCGTACACCGTTAAAAATTCAAGTGTACGTATACGCTACATACGCCTGTGAGACGGAGCGTTGATTGTTAGCTAGATAAGCTTCAATAATCTGCCTGCATGCATAAATTCCTTCATCCATTCGGTTATCAATTCGTCTATGTATTTGATGAGAACGATCGGGAAGTTGTCGTGTGATTTTGGGTTTATTCATTTCCATACAGAGATAGTACTGTTTTGAACTACTTCCTTGGTTACACAAATCTGTCAGACGGAATCCGTTGACTACATGTTAGCCATCAATTCAAGAAAAATTTACACATTTCATTCGACTTCTTTTGAATTGAAATGTTTGAGCACAAAGCTGCTATGTGAACTATGTTTTTGACCAGCAGATTAATGAAAACCACAACTTTGAGATGAAAGTGCTGAAACTACATCTTGTTTGATTAACAAGTGACAGCGAGATACTTTTAATTCACAGAACCGACTGTTTTTGGATGATAAGTAGGCTTTTAGCATTGGTGAGAGTTTGAGAATTCTGACTATCCAAAAAGGTTGCAAACAATGATACCACTAACGTTGTGACATATCCTGGATGAGGTAGTCCATTAAACTCGCCATTGAGTGAGCTAATACATCTCACGGCCATTTTAGGATATGCCGCTTGTTTCCGGTTTCCTTTGCTCATTCTGATACATTGATGAAAAGTTGATCACAACCGAATCAAAATGGATTGAGCAACCCATAGAAAGAACTGGATTTCATTATTTACCGGTGATAGCAATGCACGGTTTCCGCATTTTAGACATGTTTCAGTGTGGTAATAACTGTTTTGCA
>JTDE01000098.1:416147-432654 GCA_014338405.1 Paragonimus skrjabini miyazakii | reverse complement strand
CTGCTGTTTCCTATAATTGTGGTATGCTTGGAGTTTCTAGAACTAAGCAGATGCCATGCCCAGAGACAGTGACAGCCCATCGGAGAAGGCGAAATGTGTATTCAACATTCTTAACCGTGTCCCACATATAACTCGGTGTTCACCAGTGCGACATTTGTTGATAGACAACAGACGTCTTAGAGAAGAAATGCGTCTAAAGGATGAACAGCTGAATCTCATGAGGTTACAGCTGGGACTTTGCAAGAGGTCGAAGGAAAAGTTTGTGTTTAGTGAAACTGAGGAGCCATCTGGGTGGACTGATGCTAAGGTCCTCCCGCCAAGCTCGTCGTATAGACCTTACGTTTATTTTCTCCAAGATATTTCTATAGAGGAATATACGCATAACTTAGTTATCAGCGTGGCCCCCCAAAAGTCGAACCAAAACCGTTTGAATGGTCGCCTTTAAAATTCCATAGCTTCATGCAGAAATTTGTGCTTACCTTGGCTAACGGATGTAACGACGAGGGACGGAAGCTGTTCTACTTGATTCCTCATTGTAAATTTCGAACTACGGCAGCTATTCAACATTGCTTATTGCTGTTAGCGATGCAGGATTTACTGAGTCAACCGGAATATTGGGACAAAGATTTGGAAGGCCCCATGAAATTATTCCGTATGTCACCAAGGGCGTGGTTATTAGCCTGAAGCTCACTACCGGACACATTGAGGGCCTACAACGTTTAACCACGCAGATGAGGAGATGTCAGTTGACGTTGTCTCAGAAAACCCTCCATCTGGGTTATCTTGCTCAGCCAGCCTACTGCGTATCGTTGATAGAATTCTTCACACGATGCAAGAGGAATGGAGCGAGGTGGCTGACTCTCATAAACACTGGTCGGGAGTCTTCGTTCAATAACTTGCTAGGGTTTATAGGGAGGTGAATTTCGGTTTCTATTAACCTGTATTGTGAACTCGTTGCCCAGTCAGCTCAGGGTCGCATCAACGGAAACTAAATCGCGAGCTCCGTGAGGATTATCAACCGTATGTCAACCGTCGTCGGAATGGTAAATAAACCTCATCAATGTGCAGTGTGGGTGAAGATCATGATTTGCCGACGTACCAGCGATTTAAAAGCATGCCATTAGGGGGGCTACGTGCGGTTCCATGGAAGTGCAAACGATGCTTTGTTTGCCTAGTGCCACACCAGACAGCCAAGTATTGCACTGTCCGTGTTCAGTGTTCACGGTCTCCATGTGAGGGGCAACCTCATGCCCTGATGCACCACGCAGACTCGGTGTATTCGGGTTCCAAACTTATCGTAAAGAAGCTAAGCTGTGGAGTTACCTCTGTGCATGATAAAGGGATTCGTTTTGGCTTCGTGTCCGTTAGGCTAATTTGGGCAATTTGAACGACTGAAACGTTTGCCGTTTTATATATCTGCTCCGATACACAGTCATAGATGAGTCTCCAGCTGTGAGATTAGAGCTGTCAGCAAGCAAGCGAACGCACAGCTGTCGTATACTGATTGAGATTTATCCTATTAGACGTCAATAACTGAGTTTGGAAGTTGAGTTCTTAGAGGACGGAAATAGAATCAGGGTAGACAAATCATTTTTGTCAAAGGTATTCCGACCGAGCGGGCGGAAGCCATATTCAAGAGGGACATCAAGCGTTGGCCTTAACTGGCCGGCCTTTCTATCACTTCCTTGGGGGGAAACAAAACCGGTCTACTAACAAGCTTTGACGTGTGGTAGGTACACTGAATAATACATCAGCCGGCAGGGGCAAACGACAGCCGCGCACCGTGGAGATTATCTTACGCTGGACTTTGCAAGGCCCCATATCACTGTAAATAAGACAGTAAGACTGAATTTAACTGCTTGAGTGTGTTAATCTAGAACGATTGGCCCAAGGCATGTGTCACAGAATTAGTCGGGCGTGGAGTGTCTGATTGAGTGGTTAGCTTCGGTGGTGGTCAACGAGCTACGCGTATTGTAGAGTCTATTGCGACGCTCAAGGATGGTCAGTAAGAGATCGGCACACGGTGGTGACCGATGGGAGGCTCAGAAACGTCTGTATTTAATGGGTAACAGACTCTCCCACGTCGAATATATTGAGACGATTAAGGCACATCTGACCAGAGGTCATACATCGCGAGGTGACACCTGTAAGGTTAAGACCCTCTGGCAGTGATAGCTACCCCTCCACCCAATGTTGAACCTTAATAATTTTAGGGAAGTTCAAAATGTACCCGACTGCGCGGCGAAATATAAAAGCACTTATTTAAAACGTTTTGCTGCAAGTGCCAGTTCTGACGAAGAATCTAGTGGGTGTTTGTTACGCTTCTGTGTAAAGTATTCACGCACACTATGTGGGGGGACATCACAACCAGATGCACATTGGCCGAGTGCATACAGAGTCTGAATCCGACGACTAGAGCCAAGCCGTGGAGCAAAACCTTTGCATGAACTGATCCTGACCCACCCACGTCTGAACTACCATCGAATGGCTGTCCAAAAAGATACACAGAAGAGCATAGTAGACCGTAACCGCTATCCAAGCGGATGGAACTGTGAGAAACAAGGAGGTTTATATTGAACGACCCTATAAAAGCGATTGGAGTGAGCATAAAACGACGTGAAGACTAATGAGTTCCCTTGTGTGAATAGGTAACGCAGCCAAACTTTGTGTATTGGTTCGGATCGAGAAGCTGTTTGTGTCTCCAACCAAAGAAGATCAGCCTGTCGGTGCCACCCTACATTATACCTACCACTTCACACGTAACTGCAGAGAGGGCTACGTAGGCGGAACCGACTGATGCTTGATCTTCAGAATGGTGGAACATTTGCCTGGACGGGTGCAGAAATGCGCGTTGCCGAAGAACGGCAGTGTCGCTGAAACACGCAGACAGTCAGTGTCCGCAGACGCCAGACACGTCCTGGTCAATGACCATGTCAGCGACCCAGCTAGTGCATTCAGAATCCTGTTACTTCATCCCAACCCAAGATTCTTAAGGTTTGCTGATGCTGTCGTGACCAACCAACGGAAGCCGGTCCTGTGTGTTCAGAAACAATTCTTTGCGAGCGTCACCCGCCCCAGACAAAGTGGTCTTCTTCAGCCCACCGACTGACTATCCATCTCAACCCCCTAAATGTTCAGTATTAAAAACCGTTCCATTTTGTTGTGAACTTGGTGCTGAAAAGTCAATACAAAATGCTTACAACTACTAGTTTCCGTGTTATAACGGTTTTGTTCGAACTGCAATTCGTCATGTCATGAAGAATGACGTCTTCAGGGAATCAGGTGAAAACTTTATGCCTTCAGGCACCACAAATATCAGGGTTGAATGACGGGTCGTGTGTCTGTGTCCTGCCCGGCAAACAGAGGTTCCAATCTGTGAGACTCCGATGGTTCACCACACTACTAGTGGAATTTGCAGTGATTCACTTTCTTACCCACTGATTCTGCTCAGACTGAAAATGTGGTATTGTTGATAGTAACCTACGAGTCATTTGAACCAATGGCTTTTCAGCGATTTCAGCGATTTGTTCACGGGTTCGAGGTTGGAGGCCCAAGTCACCCGGATCCAGTCAGTTTGTCAGTTTCGATGTCAGCGGTGTTCTGTTGACCTAAAAGGCAGTCATTGAAAACAGGGTGTAGCACCGCTCTTGGGGGTTACAGGGAATAGCGAGAACAGAGTAAAATACTAATCTAGTAAAGCATAATAAAATACTAATTTAACAACTTCTTAAGTAATTGAGAATCTAATAACGCATTGAAGCGGTCCCTAGAAGAACAACTAACAACCTCCAATGGGAGGTCGTTCTAGTGGTTGATAACCCTATAAGAGAAGAACTGTTGCCTAAGGAAGGTCCGGGGTCGAACCTTATAGAGCCGCTTTCAATGCGCAGTATCATGCGGTATATTTGACGGAAAGATTTAGAGTAGTTTAGAAGGACAACATTGACTGGTTTGCTTTCATTGACCTCTTTCATCCGATTTCCTTGGGCACGCAATAAATTGACGATTCCTGAGAGCCTCTTCCGAAATACATTTAGATTTTCACGCGTTGTAGCAACATGAACGAAGCATCCGTTTGGTTGTTTACTGGTCAGACGCTCTGTGACTGTAAAGGTAGTTGACAATAGCGTGATCGGCTCACAACCAACGCGCTGATTGCTGGCGCCTACTTTCAAGATATACAATGTATTGTATAACACAAAAAATTAGGGAAATTCTCAGTTGCCTATTGCAACAATGCGATGATTGATTTTAAACTTCACTTGTGGGGCAAGCAACTGTTTTAACAACAGCCAGATTGCGGAAATTGAGGGTAGGTAATATACTTGTGTACCTGACAGGAAAAACTTTCAGATGCAAGCTAATGAGAACGGTAACAAAGTCCCCAGCCGAGAGGGCAACTACATCCATATAGCGCGACTGAGATGTAGCAAGTGGTTGTGAAGTTAGAATCCGCGACGCCGTAGAATGTCTTATTGCCAAAAGTAATAAAATTAATAGCGATATTCATAAGAATAATAATAACAATAAAACACTTCAACGCATCTGTGAGGAGCACGCCCGGATGAACGTGATCATTGCACACATTTTCAGATGATGTATATAAATGATAATGGCACAATTCAACGAAGGTGGGAAGTATATTAGCGAAACAGGCGTACTGAGAATTTGAAGAATTGCACCTTATCATACAATTGGACGCACGCATTTTTGTGGAAATTGTCTACATGTTCCACAAAACTTAATCCCATAGGTGTGATGCAGCTTTAACTTAAAGGTTGCAGGGTAACGTCTAAACTAATAATCATGGTCATTGCAGGTGTTGGGAAAATAATAAAAATTGGACGTCCGAATATTTTGCCGTTGACTAATGCAAATAGCGCAAGAAACATTTGGAAATATAATCTAATAAGTCAAAGGAGCACATGAAGCTTTTAAATCTGACGTGCAGACAAACGAACATACTGGTGGAACTTCATTTATGGCTCGGAAACATCCGAACATCGAAGATCTCGTCAGCTGTTCAATTAATACGGGTTAATGAGTGTCTACAATAATTACACAGTAATTTGCTGCGTAATGGGTGCTTTGGGACCAAGAATGAAACGCGGTTTTGTGTGATAAATGGAAAAATGCAAATTGATCACATAAACCATGAAGAATAATGCAATATATGATTCGTGGCAGATTTTTGTGCGATATTGATATCTGTGTGCCATTTGATACAATATATGGAGCCAGCAAGCAGTTTTCATTGTACTTCGCGAAAGTTGGTTGACTAACATCTATTTCTAGAATAGAAGTATCACGGAATTTCGATATCAAGCCACACCACACAACCGCTATATAAACTGAAGTCAGTACGTTTCGCAGTACAACAATTATTAGGTGGTTTATTGGGGGAGTTTGAGGTAGGAAGACGGAATATTCAAAGGATAACTTGGGATTGTAATACGATCAAGTCTGGTATAAAGGTGGAGATTTTGCCTTCCCCAACGTTTCAAGTGTGCACAAAGTAATAAACGGACGTAGATTTATGGATAAAGGTGCATGTGGGATGTAAACCTGTTTCCTGCATCTGTGTTTTAAGTATAACTCCATGTAAGATCAATCCTGTCTGATTTATTAATAAGTTCGGAAACCTTGGTCCATACTCCCCAGCGGTGTAAACGGTGGCTTTGAACAATTCAATTGGATTAAGAGCAACGAAGCGCGATATTGACCGTTTTAATTTAGGTGTCTTCAAGGATATTGTTCTTAGACAGTAGGGCATGGGAATGGATGTAGCACTTGACAAGGTCCGAAAGGTTTCGGATGCATGAATACTTCACCGTAAAAATGCATGGGAACGTTGCTTTCATCGATTTTTTGAAGCCGGCAAAGCAAAATGTTTGTTTTTGAGGCTGTACTGTGATCTATGCTGCAAACGGATCGACGACTGAACACTGGGCTTATCACTATACACTAAATTACACGTTACTGTAGGGTTTGGCTTGAGTCGCCGCAGCGAAGTAGTTTCGGCTTCAAATCTTTGGTGGTGTTATTTCTAGCCCAAGGAAGATGGATAGCTGAGTAAACGCTTCATGAACGTCCGTTGACTGCTCTCCAGACTCGGCCCTTCAGGCATCACACCCTAGGCGATATGTAGCTTTTACTAATGCTTATAATTTCGTACAGCTATCGTGCGGTCACAAAGTAGGCAGTGCTCATTGTAAGCGGTGTTAATTCCTCCAAGCAGACACATTTTGACCGATCGCTTTGCTATCGACAAGTACTCTCTGCCGCTCCAAAATGGATTTTCTGCTTGAGCTATCAAGGCTGGCTGATCAGAACGTACCCACCGGTAGTTTTAGTTGTTGTTCTACGGTGAACTTCTAATGGTCTTGCAGCAAAAGGTGGCCTGCGGTATCAAACCTAAGGACATCACTAAGCTGTTGGATCAGGTACATCCAGTCCGGTTCGTAGATGTCTTTGCAAAATGACAAGCAGAGAAAACATGTGTGCCTCCATCTCTGACTTTAGATACCGTGAGTCCATAACCACTGTGGTACTCCTATAAATTGATATGCCAATCATTCGTGGTCTGTCTTAAACTTATTAGAATGTAATCCAGCCCGGAGGGATCTTGACTTTCTCTCGAGTTTGCCATTCCTCAGGTGTTCTAGTTAACTATATATTATTACCTTTGATGTAGAATCTAAAGGCAGACTACATGGACCTGACAAATATGCTGCCAATGCCGAAGTCAACATCAGTGCACCTGAAGCTAGTAAGAGTAGTGAAACTTTGGAAGACGTTAGCTTCCAGTTGATGTACTACGTTGTATCAGGCCCCAAGGGAAAACGCCAACGCCTTCGGAGTTACACAGGTTTTCTGACGCCTACGAGAGAGGCCATGAAACTGTGGATTATTTGCGAGACATCTTAGGGGATGGCAGCATCTTTTGCTGCCTTTTGCTAGGAAGTCCAGGGTTACATTTTGAAAATCTTTATTTATTGTGTGGCTACAACTTACGGCCGCGGCATTCGCCGCCAAACTTATGAGATTTATAACAAGTGAACTCAAGCTTACTTTCGGCAGCACCACACTTTGAACAGACTCGGTCATCGTGTCTGAGTACTTGAAGAACACATCTTGTTGATTTGTCACGTTTGTAACCAACCGCGTTCAACTAATTTGCGTCCATAACCAGGGCTGTCAATGGCGACACCTTCCGTCTGAGTTAAACCCGGCGAACGCGACTTCGTAAGGAACCTGTGATACTTGTTCTCCAAAAATACACACTTGGATGAATGGCCCGACCTGTCTGTGGGGACTTGAAAATTCGTGGCCACCCAATAAGTTGTCCAAACAGCTTTAGCCAGGTAATCGGAGTTAGCGAAGGTCCTGGGAGTAGCCTGTGTCAGTAGCACGCAGTGGTACATTATGCTTATTTCTCGTTATTCACACGGGTACACCCCACTCCGTGCGATACTACGGTAAATACGTTTCAGGGTTCGTTTATCCACATGAGGGCTGGTCTAAAGTGTTCTATCATTCCGGGCGTCTAGAGTAAACTGGAACCGGATCTAACGTGTAAATCTGTCGTTTGACTGAAGCAGCAGAGCGCCTTTAGTGAGAACTGTACAGAACACTCTAAAGGCAGGCGTGGTGCGCTGGTCTGGCTTAAGCCTGTCGCCATAAACGGTGTCTTGTGCTTCGGCGGAAGGGTTTCGACCTGGCTATCTCATAGTAGTCTGATGATGATACTACCGCTTCATGGGGTTGTTACCGATATGGTTATCAGACACTAACATGAGACTGTAGGTGAAGACGGGAGCTAGTCACGTGTTATCGTCTATCTGAAGGAGGTTTTGGGTTGTCAAAGGCATGACCGGTGTGGCCGCGTGCCGCGAAGATAAATG
This sequence comes from Paragonimus skrjabini miyazakii, assembly GCA_014338405.1. Classification (NCBI taxonomy): domain Eukaryota; kingdom Metazoa; phylum Platyhelminthes; class Trematoda; order Plagiorchiida; family Troglotrematidae; genus Paragonimus; species Paragonimus skrjabini miyazakii. The sequence goes on along the minus strand of JTDE01000098.1, from coordinate 424,750 downwards.
AAGTGCAAAATGTTGTCGACAAGGAGTGTCAACAAGAGAAAACCCTGTGTTCCCGTTGATCGCACAATAGCCGGTGTCTCTCTGTTTACAACGTGTGGCTTGGATTAGCTTTGACACCTAGAGGTACGGAGGAGAATCTGTAAAAGATATGGCTCTGTTCACTTGTTTAAGGATAACAGCTATACATTTGGGAATAGCATAATCGATGTCAATGGACTCATTTTCAATGGCTCAAATGAGGTTCACTAGCAGTCGAGGTGTGTAGGAAGTTATGCACAGCGATTGTTACTCCCGGATATCTGGTGGTTGTTTGAGCGACGCTTAGACTACAGGCAACGTCTGTCGATTTGTGGATCTAGAATAGTCGCGTCTGAGCCCACTGACCAACCGATTCAGACCCACAGGGGAGACGATTGTTGTTTATTGTTGCCTTTTGTTTGGTATGATGCGGGGCGATTAATTCGTTGAGGCATGTTTGGTTCGATTGTAGAAAACCGATCCTAAATTTGCCTTTATTTGCCTTTGCTGTGTGCCGTAAACAATCATGTTGAAGTCTGCACTATGAGTGCAGATAAAATGTCTGCCCACTCATTTTTATAACTATCACTGCCTATCTGTTAAAACTTCTTTCTTGGAATTGCCCGACACGCTTTCACATTTATCTGTACCCAATTATATTAATGAATTCATTCCCCGTTGACTGGCGACCATATGCAGATTTGTGTTTGGTTACTCCATTTTGAACGCACTTCTGCTGGATAATTTGTGTTTCCGGTTAATTCCGGTTAATTCGAACAGTACTGTATAACTACCAATTCTTTTCAGTCGTTTTTTCTGGTTTTTTTGGACTTGAAAGATAGTCCCGTTAACCAGACCGTGTGAGTAGCCGTTATTGGAATTGTCGAGTGGGCGGCACCAGAGGAATTGTCCTAAATCCCCAGGAGCGATTTACCGGTACTTAAATTATGGGATTTCAAGCCGCTGCTGGCCCCTCCCACTCTAGTCTCGACAAGTCATCTACGCTTCAGGTTTTTTAAATAGGTCTCTATCTGCCATATGTGCGGCTGTTGATGGAACATGCGCTGCCATCCTATGTTACCCTCAACCCAACTATTGGACTAGTAAACAGTTAGTCACTCTGTGATGCTCATGACACTTTTAGTCGTAACGAGTTACCCTCTGTTTCTCACGTTTTTGATGGTCAGGCCAGAATTGATCATCTTTGTGCTGTTTCTTATCATCACTGTAGATTCGGAGTTCCGAAAGCTATGAAGGAATCTGGCTCGAAAGAAGAGCTATTAAAGAATGTTTGAAGAGTCCATATAACTTGCTTTACCAGAATTTTCCACCCTGTCTGTTCTCGAAGCACGGCTGAGGCAATGAGAATTGTGGCTTGGCGAAGAATGGTATGAGCTGCGTAGAAGAAGGCTTGAGCTAAAATGGCAATTACTGGCTGCCCACGATTACCCCGAACGAGAAGTTGTTTTAATAAAACCGAAGGAAGGCGACGAGGTAGGAACATCCTAATCATCAGTCTACTCTGCTCGGGTGAGCAACGTTGTTAGGACGCTGGAAGATTAATTAAAGTCACTAATTTTCAGTGTAGATCTGCCTAAAATTGAGGTATAACAATTCGATGGATCGCCACAAAGGCGTCCTAAATGAAATGATATACTCTGATTAATCATTGCACTCAGGTATTATTCCGCTTCAACCAGAGAATGAAACTGCTGGCGTTTGAATGGAACACGAGACTGCAAAACCCATCTAATTAAACCACCTCTGGTTGACTTAAGCTGTGCTTTCACACCGATAGACGATTTGCTTAGTTGACTTAGACTATCAACAACACCTGGACTTGCAATATGCGTCCACGCTAGTGGCTGATTCGTCCAGCTGGCTTAACTTATGGGCAAAATTGACAAGATACACCCAGTTGAAATTAGGATGGTTTTTTGAACATTTCAAAAAAAACTATACCCACCTTCAAGGAGTGACCTCTTGATAAATAAACCTTCAAGTGATACATCTTTGGAAAGTTATTCAGAATGCGAAGAAATATCGGAAAACTTACTGACAACCATTAACTAAATCTGCGGCTGGCTGAAAAATAGACAACCAACCATCAGCATCATAGGCATCTGCGATGCGAAGATTGAACTGTTGCAGTTAAAATGGTAAAAGCAAAAGCTGAGATTGTCGTCGGGGAACTAAACATAAAAGTGGGTCACTAGCCGTTAGATAAGTGAGCATTGGGCTGCGTGCAAATGACAAACTGCAATCAAACATAGTCGGCAAACCACGAACTGGACAGTGCGCAGGTTATCGTTTGCGCCGTCCCATGTGGACCGCAGAGAGAAACACCTATGTGATGACGTCAGGCGCGACTGTTTTTAGGAAAAACATTCTGTCGAACAGATGCCTCCTCAGTCTCACTAAACACAAACCTTTCATTCGACCTCTTGCAAAATCCCAGCTGTGACCTCATGAGATTCAGCTCTTCATCCTTTAGACGCATTTCTTCTCTAAGACGTCTGTTGTCTATCAACAAATGTCGCACTGGTGAACACCGAGTTATATGTGGGACACGGTTAAGAATGTTGAATACACATTTCGCCTTCTCCGATGGGCTGTCACTGTCTCTGGGCATGGCATCTGCTTAGTTCTAGAGGCTCCAAGCATACCACAATTATAGGAAACAGCAGGCAAGTCATCCTTCCGAGACACGCCCATGTGAATTTCAAGGAAAACGTTAGAATAAAAGGGAATAGACAAAGATTAAACCGAGGCGGGAATAGTGGAAACATTTAGCAGCGTGTCGATGCTATCACCGACGTGGATCATCTGGGGGTCGGCAGTCAACTGTTGAAAATTAGAAACGGGCCTGTTCTCTGCTGACAAGAGCATAAAATTAAAGGCTAGCAATGCGGTAGTCTTCGTAGAAGCTTCAGGCGATCTGTAACCAGGAGAACGCTTCCATGAAACACGTGTGTCGAATTTGACCCGCTCAGTCAATGTAGGTACAAGCCGATAACCCTCAGGCAATTGCAGGTCGATTTGATCGTCGCGAAAACGGATCTATCAAGCACTGTTAATACCGGACATCTGGTGGTTGTTCGAGCAACGTTTAGTTTACTCGAAACATCTGTCGACCAGCAGGCTCTAAAATGGTCGCGTCTGTGAACAGCGAGATTCTATAAATTCTGAGCCTGCTGAGCAACCAATTCGGTTCCAAAATGGAAGATGGTCGTACTAGTGCACTTCATGTCAATTAGGTGCTAAGGTACCAGAAAATTAGTATAAACTAAACTTGAAAAAATATCAACCAACCTCGATATTGAGTCCACCAAATATGCTAGTTGCGAGACCAACGGTTCGCGTAAATATGATCACATGCAACAATCGTGTAATGGCAAGACGATCAAGCGCACGTAAAACCGGGGAACATAAAACAAATGTCCAGCAGTGGGAAGTTGGGTAAAAGAAATGTGCAAGAAGACGTTTCCACAAGTAAACCGTGCCAAGATTTAGTATAACATCAAGGTCAACGTTCGTGAGAGAAATGATTTTTCGCGCGCTTAATTCGAGTGACCGTGTCAGCAAGGAAGACTTGCAATCACTACCGAGATTTCCAATGTAAGAAGAAGAAATATCAACGAGAGAGGAATAAATAAAGACAGGAAACGTGGTCGCCAACTTTCTATAAAACACAACAACCGTCCGACACTCAACGCAAGCCGTTGCTTTATATGCGCCTCCCACTGCTGCCCAGAGTTTGTTTTATTCGATTATTTACTTTCTTATTCTTAAACACCCCACTTCGTCTCATTTACAAGCTTGTGCCCTGTGTTTCCTTGAGGTGCACTGTCAGCCATTTTTCCCATCCGTTTGTTCGTTTCATATAACATTTTGCTATATCTCGTTTTCTTTGAGGCTGAGGCAAAACTAGATGTGACAAAATCTCACTATGTATGTGACGTTTCGGCCAGTGCACCTTAATGCCCGAATATGCTGTAGTAGATGCCAGACACGACAGGGACAGTGGCATCTGTTTTTGACGCTTCAGTGAGATCATGTACTGTATAATAGGTTAGGAACCCGATTACGGTTTGCAAAATAGGATGACAGGGTTCCTCAGTTTATTCGGAGTAATGGAGCCTCAAATTGCCAGTGTTAACCGTGTCCAGAATCTCCTGACTCTCGGTGACGTTGAACCCCCCCTCGAGTTAAAGTACCTTGAAAGAACATTTACTATGTTCTTCAAGTGTGCATTGTGCACCAACAGATCCGACAGCCACGTGTGCAGTTGTGAAAATCTTTAGGAACATACATCTCTTGGCTTGTTCCTCACCGTCTTCTATAAGAAGGCAATTCACGTGCAAGGTCAACTGCGCAGGGCTAGGAGTAACTGCTTGGAGATAATCTGCTGCAGGAAAGAAGTAATAACCTGGCAGTCGTAGCGCCTGAATGCTGTAACCGTTTAACTCGGTCTCGAGGACCGCACGGGTTCCAAGCAGAATAGTTTGCGTTGGCTAGGGTTGATTTTAGTTATCAACGACATCGTTTGATCAGTCCGTTTGTGTTCGGGTGGTAGGCAGTGATGCGAATTCCAGGTACCCAAAAACATTTACTACTTCCACGACGACGCGGTGCGGCATTACCTTAGCAATTAGAGTTTCGTCGACGAAGTTGGTGGACACCATAACCACTGCTAACAACTTGACTTTACCATCGATAAGGTCACGAGTCAACTTGGGATAAACCAACTGCAAACAATACAGAATAATTGTGTGGTAACAGGCGATCGTAACCTCAAAACGAAGGACAAAAGCGACCGAAACATGACATGGGAAGCTGCAAATTGCCTTCTCTCTATATGCCAGCGGTTAGATGTCGTGTTAAATGATATGGTGTCTGCTACAACCAAACCGTCTTCGAGCGACGCTTAGACAACCACCAAATTCAAGGCAATGTTTGATTAAGGGGTCCACGGTACCGTTTGTTAAGCAATAAGATTTGCAAAGCAAGCAGTTACATACCTTGACTGTAATAGCCAATACCAGCGGTAGAGTTACGTCACAGCTAAAAACTCTACTATGTAGAATCCGTCGGCATTCACGGTTGTACGTAGTCTATCGGCGCAGCTGTAAACCTCTTGATTCAGGGTGGAACAAGGCGGAATGTTGAAGGTATACTCAGATAAACTGGTTCTGTACATGGATAAACAACAGTTAGCAAATTATACAACTTACGACCAAGTGAACTTTGTGCACGGAATTTAACCGTCAGCAAACATCAACCAATAAAACGATAACGTAAGCAGTTCAGTGCAACGGTACAAAACAAACAAAGAGCGAGTTCAAGTGGGAGTTCGTAATGTTGATGTGCGGTTGGTTACGTGTAATTATGTGATAAACGTTCGGCCGGTAATTAATCTAATAAATACATAGATTTATGTATAGGACCTACAGTACGATAGTACGACAGTACGATAGTTTGACCAATAGGGTATAGGTATGGGGATCAGTAAGGATTGGCACTGAGCACACCGCTGGTCGTGGACGAGTAGTCGGGCAGTAGCGTCGCTGCGTGGGGTGTGGCAGTTTCGTGGTTCGGTCCCCCAAGTATCGTTTTGCTATTCAACTCTCAGTTTCAACTGAAGTGATCCGAACACAACTTTCATTAATTCTGGCCAGAGCCAACAATCCCCGGATCAGCTCAACGGAAAGTAAAAAATGATGTAAAACAGATTAGTGAAACACAGAATGGTAATTAGACGTCAACGCTCCAGTCTGGAAGTTAGTTCGCACCTGTATCTTCTAGCAATCATAGTTGCCAAACGTCCTGACTCTGGCTGTCATTCTTTGTTCTGACTAAGATTTCCCTCACAACTTTGTCCCTGCCAACAATTGACTGATTCACTATCCCCATGATCCACTGTCCTCTTGGATCTGACTCGTTGATCATCATCACCAGGTCTCCAGCAGCAACATTTCGAACTTGCGTTATCCACTTCCGTCGTTTCTGTAAATCAGGAGCGTATTCCTTGTTCTATCACGACCAGAAAACCTCAGCTAGATGTTGTGTCTGTCTCTGTCTTCGTGTCAACTTGGGGATGGTCATAGTGAACACACTGCCTGATGAGCTGGGCCTGAGCATCAGTAGATGGTTCGGAATCAGAGCAGGAGAGTCTTGTAGATCATCTGATGACTTTGGTATTGATCTACCGTTCAGTATTTCTCCCCACTCCAGTTAATAAGGTACTCAGCGTTTCGTCATTCACCATCTAGCCACTGGTTAACGAAAGAAGAATACGACGGATAGTGGTGCAAATACCTAATCGCAGCCATGCTCTATCAGTGTGCGAGTGATCTATTCCCGATTCTACTGTCAAAGGCATTCTCTTATCTCTCACTCAGCTCCTTGGAAGTTGGTTCTGTTATCACTGTAGACACGCAAGGGACATCTCAGTCACAATACAAACCGGGAGAAGGCACATAAACAGGAGTCCGTCTCGAGCGTATGGACAACTTCGATATACACTGCTCTCATCGTCAAGTAAGTAAAAATGTAACCATACTTTTTCTCTGTACCACGACCACATTTGACCGGTAAGGAACCGAAGTAGTCTACGCCGGCAACTGAAAAAGGTGGACGGTCCGGGAGAAGGCGATTCTCCGGCATAGGGGCCATAATTTGTCTACCAGGTAGGGAATGCCAGCGTCCACAATGGGATCAAGTACTTAGTACGCGACGTACAGCAGCGTGCCCCTGAAGAATCCAATAACGAGTTCGAAGTTCTGTACTCAAGCAATGGTCTTATATAGACCTCTTAGAGCGATTGAAAAGCATGCTTGTCTATTCGGGGAAAGGCTCTTTTTATCATTTCAAGAGTCCCAAATCCCTTTTTGGTGGCCATCTGGCGGTGATAAGATAAGGATAAACTAGTCAACAGCCAAATCCCTAGGTCCTTTTTAAGGTCTACCTTCGTGATATCCACTAGACTTTGCGCACTATCTATCACGAATAGATTCCCCGTGTCTCCTCCAAGCGACATATGTGCACACTTACTGTCGTTTAGAGGGAAACTCCAGTCTTCTGACCAGCCCTTAATACGGTCGAGGTCAATCTGCAATGCGTTGAGATCAAAGGCATTCCGGATTTTTAAATCATCCGCATATAGGAGGGTATTGCTAGAAATAAGGTATGGAAGGTCAGTAACGAATAGTAGAAACAACAGCGGACCGGACAGGGATCCTTGAGGAACTCCAGCGGAGATTGAAAAAGGAGAAAAAATGTCCGATCCGGTTTTTACCCTGAAAGTTCTGTTGTCAAGAAAGGATGTAATCCAGTAAAGAACCTCTCCTTGAATCCCACAGGTTTCTAGCTTATGTGCAAGTGGACCGCGTGGGACACGATCAAATGCCTTAGCAAAGTCGAAAAAGATAGCATCCGATATATGGCCGTTGTCTTTGGCATCTGCCAGGCTATCCATGATGATAAGCATGTTGGTTATGCATGGCCGGTCTGGAAGAAGGCCATGCTGGGAAGAACAGAGAAAATTATTCGAGAGGAGATGCTTGAGGGTGGCGCGTTTTAACAGGCACTCCTTTACCTTGCATGGGATGCTGGTGAGGCTGATCGACCAATAACTATCCGGGGAATGACCATCTCCAGCCTTGAATATAGGTGTGACATGACCTCTTTCCATGTCTCCGGAGGAGTGCTGGTCCGAAGTGCCTGTTTAAACAAACCGTGGAGAGGCGCCGCCAAACAAAGGGCCGCTTCTTTCAGGATCCGAGGATGGATCCCGTCTGGTCCTATTGCACTATAAGTGTTGATTTTAAGCAAGAGATCCTGAACGTCGAGCACAGAGTGTTCAGGTGATAGGAGTGGGTATTAGAAATTTCTCCTCGGGAGACTCGGATGCCAGGGCTGCGTGTAATCGGTAGAACGTGAATATCTCCGTTATCTTTTAGTTAAAAAATAATTCATAGCAATTATGGTTGTTGAAAATTTGTGATATGTTGCAGAAATTAAAATCTTGAAAATACGTTCCCCAGAGATTTCTTTGTTTCAGTCTTCCGAAGACGTAAACAAGAAATGTGCGGTTGTTTAATGGCATAGGGATTAATGGAAAAATAACGAAAAGTCGCATTCTACGTTATTTCGGAAATATGAAGGTAAAATATAACGAAAATCTACGTCATACACGTGGAAACACATGTTTTTATTGACATTTCGGCGTGATTAAGCAGGAAAGCATGATTATAATTTCGACAATCGAACTGTTGTTGAAACATGAGTACTAAGCTTTTTATAATACTACAAACGTGAGAGACGCCTATAACCCAATCCAACGTAGGACAATTCACCATGCTTCACCACTGATTGATACCACATTTGTTAACTATTCCATGGAGTCAGGATGTACGCCAGCGTACATTATAGTTGGAATGGAAACAAAGTGAACTGCTGAAAGAATGATATTAAAGAACACTCCCAGCAATTTGCCGGGATGGTGCTTCAAGGCCGAAGCGAGTTAAAAATGGCCGTTTACGCGCGAAAAGATATTTTTCAAATTTTTATGAAATACTAAAACG
>JTDE01000098.1:381888-400524 GCA_014338405.1 Paragonimus skrjabini miyazakii | reverse complement strand
TCTGCAGTTGTATCAATAAGAAAATTCAGCGCGGTTGAACGGTCGAACACGTAGAAAAGGCGGCAGTTCGAGGAGCCATGAACAGTCGTCACCATTACTGTCTGGCCTCGGCGTTTCCCGAATGGGAGTTATCCTGAGCAAAAATGCATGGTCTGGTAAAACGGATCGCTTTAGAACCGAATCGACGATGATAATAACATACGTTCCGATCAACTCGTCGTCTGCGTGAACGGCTTCGTGATTGGCGGCGATATGAAGAGCCTCTCGATCGTGTTGTCAGTTGTTCAGTGATTGCACAGAGCTGTACGGTCATGTCGGAGAAGTGCTGCTTCAGCGCGTCTAATTCGGTTTGCCAGCCATGGCTCGACGACACCTCCGATAAACGTACATGGGATACCGTCCGACTTTGATGACTCTCGTATACTTGGTCAGCCAGCTCTGCGAGTTTTTGAAGCGTTGTGTCCTTATCGTTTATGGACAATATTTTTCGGATATCGTCCGGAAGATTTTTGTGCCACAACTCACGCAGGATTGGTTCGTTCAACTTAGGTTTGCTCTGGAATTGTGTCATGTGACGGAGGAGTTGTAAAGGGGTTCTGTCACCCAACTCTACTCTTGCCAGAAGCTTTCGCAGGTTCTGCTCATCGGTTGCTGCAGTTCGTCCAATAATCGTGGCCTTTAAAATGTCACATGGGCTAACGCTAGGTCGAGTGTAGATGAGGTCGGCAACTTCAGTAGCGACCTGCTCTGGGAGGTTGGCAACTATGAAATTATACATTGGCTTTCGTGAGCGTATCCGTCTAGAGTGAAAGACGGCTTCGACTTGAGCGAACCAAAGCCTAGGATCACGACTACCGAACTCGGGAAGGTTAACATAAACTGCATTTTCCACAGCAGTAGGATCTGGTTTAGAATCAATCATGTTAACGGAAAATAAAGTCGCTCACAAAAATAAGGAACCGATCAGGCAATGAAAGAGAGAAAAGATTTTACGGGGAGTATGCAGAAAAGAAAAACTTCAAGCAAACTGTAAAAAGAAATTAACGAGAGCTCACCAATTATGTAGTGGAAACCAAGAAAGCAATCGACAATGTTACAAAATAATCTACAATAACTGTCTACAATAAATTCCACTACACTAAGTTCGCTATACGCTTGGAGAAAGTTCCTGTTGAATAGCAAACAAATTCCCACGAATTCAGTTCCTCCAGTTTATTATAATCCACTGTTGCCACAGTCAACTCCCGGTAACAACGACCACGTGCATGCAGAAGCCGAGGCGCGCGAGGACGAAGTGTGTATTCATTCAAACAATAAACATTAGTCTATATGTACAATGAACATAATAGGTATGAAGAACAGCATGTAACAAGAGAACAAAAGGTTAACAGACTCTACAAAGGTCACTTCAATTAGTTTGAACAAAACGAAGTAATTGACCGTAAAACGTTATTGTCCAGCAGTAAACTAGTATAAATTGACAAAAATTAAGAAAAATTTACCACAGCTATTTTTGTTATATCGCGTGATTACCACTCATGATAACCTTCACATTTTGACATATTTTTGGTGTTTTTATCACTTAACGGTTAGGTTTCTTGTGTTGTCCACTATCTCGAAATGCGTAGTTCCCAACAAGTAGTCATCGATCCCAGAAAAGTGGCACCTAGCAGACATTCTCTTTTCATCTGTGGCTTCCCGGGCACCGTCAAGGTCGACAGTATAAAGTGTGCATAATTTTTAGTTGTATGCAATAACTTTTTCGACGTTTTAGAGAGTTTTTCTCCAACCAAAGTGATGGACGATGTAAACTTGACTTCTCCGGATATTCTGAAGACAAATCTCAAGTATTTGTAGCCGTGCGGTTTGAATCTCATAGCATGGCAAGAAGGATGCTTATCAAGTAATGTAATGTATATAGTTGTTCATTTAAATGTTGTCATTAAAGATATGACGGCGAAAAAGTGTTTGGACATAAAATAAACATTAACTGGTTCCGAGACATTCGGAAGGCGCGCAAGAAAGGTAAGTTTTAATGAAATGCTTGTACATCAAAGTAGCATTAAATTAACCACAAAGATAAGTAGAACTAGCATGTGATTCCCGCTGAGTCGTTTATTGTTCGTACACCTGGTTTACGTTATTCTAATGGGCAGCGAACTGTTTTTTGTAGCAATTTGTCGAATGGGTGTCAGACGCTGTGTTACCAAACAGACTGGACGACATGCTGAACAGTCAAGTTCACGACGCCGTTCATCTTATACCTCAAAATCTCGCTCCCGCTCTTCTTCATGTTCCAAAGCAACCCACAGGTAAGCTAATGTGAAGATCGTCAATATTTGTGGAAAATATTTCTACTTACAAATTTTATCACGTATCAAACAGTATGTACAAACACTATTGGTTTAGCGCGTACTTCAGCTATACGGCTAGTGATTTTTGCTGCTGGCAGCATTACCGTTGTTCAACCACATATCAGTGCTTTTCTGTTTGTCCAACCATTTAAAATGCTACTATAGTAGCATCTGTTTGTTAGGTTGTCGCGTACTATTTTCCGTTGGCCCATCTGCGTTCTACTTTCATATCGCTTCTCTAATCTAGTTGTAACTCACGAAGTTGTCCATTAATTGGCTTTCCGATATAGTTATTTTAAATAATAGTAGGAAAATATGCCTGTTTTCCGAAAATACGGGCTAAAGGTTTGTATCATTTGTCTATTATCAAAATTTGCTTAATGACCTTCCATTGAAATACTGTGATCGACTCACATGCAGGAACTACATCCTTTCATCCTGCAAAGAGGGCTTACTACAACATCAAAGAATCAGGCTAGGAGAATGCGCTATACACTAGCGACAACCCGCATAACTTTCGAATTTTTTGAGTAATAAGAAATTCCATGTAAGCTCACTTTGAAATCTATGTTTCAGCCTGAAATAACTGAAGAAATAGTTATCGTCGTCTTATTCGGAGCACTCTGTTAAAAGGAGAAATAAACTCACCTATCATTAATAAGTAGATAACTGTGTTGGTTAATAACAACGGGTTTGAAGTTCAAGGTACCACACTATGTGTATGCATGCATTAACGGAAAAAGGTTCATTGTTTGCACCTGATTCTACCACACCAGCCGTGCGTGAGGTATGGCGTACAGTTAAATAACCCGAAATATACAACTGCAATCGGAATTCTGATGGAAGATGCATATGTCTGTCCTAGTAAGTCTATTCACAGCGCCTCATCCTTGGTCGTTGTTGTACATGTTTGATCGACCGAATCGCGTGGCGCCAACAAGGAAGTAACGAAGGGGTCAAAATGCAGACATTTGGTGTTGATTTACAAACGAGTTGTTCTGTTTAGCTTTTAAGTCTGTTTAGACTTAGATGGTTAGAGTGCCAGTTGGTCGTGCGCCACATCAATCAGTCCTTGCTGATACTGCCACCGACTGGCGTGAAGTGAGGCAGACAGTCGACAACCTGGCGTATAGAACTAAACTTATCTCTGAATTGTGATCCACTGCAGGTCGCATTTGTGTTCCGGACTCGGACCCTCGTGACTGGCGGAGTTGGTAACTAAAGACCTTAGATGAGATGGCGACTAATTTGGCTACGTGGCATGAATAGTGTTGATGTTTGACCAAGTTGTCTGTGAGTTATATGTAATCAAAGACTCGGACTGGTGAGAGCCGTACGCAAACTGTCTTGCTGCCGACAACTTGCATTCACTTATGACTCAATTTTTTGTTCGCAAAATGTAAGCGCCTTGACGTTGAGTGGTTAAATATAGACGTGGTCGCTTTTTATGGCTAAATCTCCTCCCTTTTCTTTCATTTCCTTCTTGGCTAAAGCCTGTTTTTTTCACGGTCTTATGGCAATTAAGCATCAGCAAGGACTACTGGTGTATTACTGTATGTGATGATGGTGATGACTATGATGATGGTTAGAAAAATGGTGATTGACTGGGCTGAAACAGTCGCACTTATGGGTCACGCGTGATTACTATCGCTTTAATTTAATTTAAGCATCACATACACAAAACCGCAGCCTTTTTCTTCAAATGCACTTCGACAACACTTTAGGCAGAAGCAACTGATTTGAGCTTCACTCTTATCAGAGCTCCATACTGGTGGAGTTTAACGTCCGAACCCGAATATGTACTCCGGCCTTCATGATATAAGGAACAACTCGTTAACCACGTTGCAGTCTTGTCTGATAGCTGCCTCTGTGGCTGTTCAGGTTGTCTTACTAAAGTTGTTCGTTATATGGATGGTGGGAAGTGGCATCATTTGTATCATGCAATTTGCAATGGACTGATAGCGTAAATATATACAGCCCTTGAAAATGGTGAACTGAAATTTACTTCCATGACTTTTGACCCTTCTAACATATTTTCGCGTTTGCATTTCGAAAGTATGTCCAAGGAAGTCGGCCGCCAGGATGTCGTGCTCATTTTTGTGTTCTAAATCACCACCTTAATTGAGCCACAAATTGACCACTTAAAAATTGACTTGTAAGCAACGCTTTGTATCTTGATCACTTTGGAACAGCGGTCGCTCGGCAGGTTGGAAAAGTTGTGTGCTGTAAGCCGTCCTATGGAAATGGCTAGGATAACAATAGAATTATCCGAACAGACAATACGGGGGGTTGCTGCAACTTTTCAACGAAAGAAGTGAGCCTAGCGCCTGCTTCGTAATCTGAGGTAAATCTGAGTCAAGCATTAACCAGTTCAAACTGGTAAATGCATCTTGAATACAGTCTTGTCTCAATGCAACCAACGTGTTATTGTGCCATTTGGCTACAAGCAAAGAAAAGCAAATCAATAGGAGAATTCATGATAACTCTCTTTCAATCTGTCACTCCATTGAGGTTCTTACGATTCAGAGTGAAATCAAACGGTTTTTTTCCACAAGTCAACTCTCCATCTCAGGATATGTCTGTTGAAGAGCGGAAGCCCATGAAATCCACGTGTTCTTCGACAAAAGTCATAGACAATCTAGAACTTTCTCTGTCGTCCACAATAACTGTGGCTGCTGTCTTTGAACTCACTACGAATGCTAGTTTATCTGATCAGAGTAAACTGGCAGCTGCCTGCTTATCGGATAACTCCGACAATGAAACCATAATCATCCAGGCTGCTACTCCATACAAATGCTCTGATATCTAAAGTGTATCTTTTTCTGAATTCTCACTAAATGCACAGATCATAAGTGCATCGTTCCGTTTCTCATGTGGGATACGGCTCAGTCAGACATATCGGAAGAGACTAAGTTGCCCGAAAAGACAACCACTCCTAACGGTAGGAAAACTACAGTAGGACTCTTGGGGCCCCCAGGTGGCTGAACACAGTACCAGCGTAATCAGTCTCTCAAGCTGTGAGTTCTGGGTTACAGCTTCAAAATAAGCATGTTTTTCGGCTAGGCTCCCTCACGAAAAGTCACGATTGAAAAACACGGGACTGTCAAGTTACCCCCAGTGTATGAATTGTAGTAGAAAGAAAGGAAGATAAAGCATGAGGCATACGACTCTAAAAAAAAATAAGTAGGTTTCGCCGATAATATTTGGAGATAACCGCTCGCAGTCGCGCCACTTTTACCATCGTACTTATGTAGAAGGTGTCGGTAAACAAGTTTCCCCGACAGGCATTGTAAGGGGTCACACACACCACCACTGTCCCCGTATTTATGAGGAATCCTTTGTTCCGCTCAACCAGATGTTGATCAGTTATCCCCTGAGAACCTTTCAAGCTCGAAGACAACACAAAGTGGACAGAATTGCCTGCCACACCTTACGCTTCTTACATCGAACAAGCTTATATGAGATATTTTTACCCTTTCTTTCATCCACTTCTATCTGCATTCTTAGATCACCCTATGATTAGGTGGTTGTAAGCTGCGTTTACATCAGCTGTTTCAGTCTAATTAACAAGCCACCAAAACTCAGGCAGCTGGCATACAATATACATTCTCACGTAATAAAATCTACCAAAACTTGATTGGTACTTGATGTCAGAATTAGTGAGATCACTATCTCTGGCTATTCTGTTTTCCATGCTGACTTTCAGAAATAGCGCACGGGAGATATGGCTGTTTATTTTTGCTTAAACCTACCTTCACCCCTCCTGCTCAGTTTCAGCATACCCTCTGATGTTTGCAACGTTATCTGGCTGCGAGTTGAACTCCGTGGCCAGGACTCGCCGCCACTATGATTTAAATATATCTCACCCCCAGGATCTCGTTACGATGATGAATACTTTTACTTCAATTTTGTACTTCCTTAATTTACTCGTAATGGGTAATTTCAATGCTCCCAGGGCGACCTGGACTATTTTGAAACAGGTTTCTGGGGCAAACTGATGCAGAATTGCCTTAAAAGAGCTTGGACTCATCATGTTGATACAACCTCAAGAAATCGTCCAGGACAAATAGCTTCTCTGTTAGATCTGACAACCACTAATGAGAGTCATTACGTGGATTAGGTAACGATTTTATTTCCCCTTAGACACAGTGATAACCTAGTCCTAATCTTCGATTTCTTTTGCTATCGTATGCAGAAACATGACCAGAAGCAATTGACCCAACTTCAACCGGGCTTATCTTGATAGCTTGAGGAACCATCTCAGCACGATTCCCATAAGATTGGGCTTGGTGGTCTGGAACTTCCAGCTGATAAAACATGTTCATAAAATGGACAGATCGTACATATCCTGTGAGTTCATAAGGTGCTCCTTACGCTCGCTCCTATCATGGATATTTATCACCTTGCGACCTTCATGCACAACCGTTCGCGATACAACGGAATTTTGGTAAATATGAGGATGTCTGGGCGTTTATCAAAGTTGGTAATCGGTGCAAACCAGAACTCTGTCGTAATCACTTTACAGCACAATCCAAGTTTGTTTAACTGATGCAAAAGACAAGAACTTTCTTTTTAATTACATGCGTCATCGGCCCAAAAATTCTCCGTCAGTCTTGCTCTTACGTCAAGCAAACGACAAGATTATCTCCGTCGCACACGAGGCGACTGATATATTTAAGGATCGTTACGCTGCTGTCCATAATGCAGCGACTTCGATTACATCCAGCTTACCGCCGCTAACATTTCATTAATTCCTTCTATCAGCAGAATTCTTTGTGATCGATGTACAGGATTTACTTTTAAAGTCTAATTCATTTAGTTCGGTTGGTTTAAACCAGATTTACTCAAGAATATTGAAAAAACCCTCCGTGTGCCGCACAACCACTTTATGAGTTATAAAAGCTTACTGTTTTGGGAAGTGCCATTCTAGTTTAGTGGAAGGCGTTTACCATAATTCCCATTTATAGATAAGATGATCAACACTCAGCTACCGATTGATTATTTAGACGAGTATTTTGTGTGAGATACTAGAACGTCTCATCAGACGTATAGCAACACAGCATCTTCTTGACAATAATCTGGTTTCTACGGTCCAACACGGATTTCTGCTGAAGCGGTCGTGTGTGACCAACGTGATTCTCTTTATGGACAGTCTGACTATGGCCAAGGACCTACAATCTCATTTCCGATTCCATTTTTCCATTTCGCTTAGGCGTTTGACCAAGTGCCTCACGGCCCACCCTTACATAAACTAGAAAACTAGGACGTTCGTGGTCGGGTTCTCTGCTGGATAGCCTCGTTCCCTTTACGGTTAAAACGCGACCCGTTCTGTCTTTTTCAACATCCATTTCAACGAATGTGCCTCAAGGCTCTGTCCTTGGTCCGCTCCTGTTTCTAAATTATATCAACTACCTTTCAGAATTTATCTCTACTAACTCTGTGTCGTGTGTGGTTGATCTTGAAATTTGGGACTCTCAAGATCCTTGTATTCTGTACACTGACCTCGATGTTATAAAGCAGTGGTCATGGACTTGGTGTCTCCCCATCAACGACGAAAATTATAGGCACATGCCTCTTGGTGAATATTCTTGAAACGTGTTTGTTACACACTACTTAAAAAGTTGTAGTGGTGGCCAAAGTAGACCTCAAGAAAGACCTAGGAATCTGGCTATCATCCAACCTATCTTTCTCTTATCACTATTAAAAAGATACTAGAACGGATTGTGCTGTATTAGACAATATAAAGCAAACATTCCTCCGTACAGACAAGAAAGCTTTCTATGCCCTTTATAAGGTTTATTATCAGCTTTTATTTTAGTATGCTAACTCTGGTATCCACTTGCCTTGAAAAGAACACTAAGACGTTTAGGCGTGTTCAGCCGGTTAATACGAGGACAGGATCAGGCCTTCGAAACTTTACATACGAATCTCAGCCAAAAATTTTTGATTTATACTCTCTCCAGTACCAAGGACTTCGAGGCAGCCTACTTCTCATTTACTTCCTCTTTTAGGTCTTGCAGGGATATTTTTCACATTTGCAGACGAAAACGGTCCGAGAGGCCACAGGGAGTTATACAAGTTAAGTTCACGACGTCCTGTTAAACAAAAGTTTTTCTCTGACATAATGGTGGTCCATGGAAATATGCTACCACCAATTGTTGCCAAAACTGCCTTCAGGTTAAAATTTAAAACGTTGTATGGCTTGTATTTTCTTAGCCAAAGTGATCGCTAAGATAGGCTGCGTTATTCATTATATCGCGGAAATTTTACCGTTCTTCGATGGCACTGTGATTCGCAAGAATGGTATCACACGTGCATTTCCATTATTAATTCTCATGAAAATTGTCATGAGCATGACATTAGATGACAACCAAACAGATTCGGGATATATGAGTTCCAAGCCTTATACCCTGTATCAGTCACTGAATCCCCTAATCGCAACAGACACGACCAAACGGTTACGTTCACACGCCCAACTATGGCCCTGTATGAATAGCGTTGAGCTTGCCTACTCGTTTTCAAAGATGAATAAACAGAATCACTGTGTTCAGTTCAATCAATTCTCAGTTAAGATAGAGTTACTGTCTTTATCGAACCAGCTGAACATATTTGGGTGTTTGGATTGATTGCTGGAGTTGTGGATGACAAGTTAGTCTTAGAAACGCAAGAGCAGAAGTGCAGACTGCCATTTGGACTAGGGTAAGCACCATTGATAAACTTTACTAAGAAATAAACTGGAATCTGTCGCTTCTTTCTAATGCATTCTAGCTGATGAGCTTTTATGAATTTTTAGTTGAATGTGTTGTTAGTGTTCAACTTGGAATTCCTGAACATCTATCAACAATTATTACCCCACTGACCTGTCACCAAATCCACTCGTAATATCTCATCTGCAAATTGGACTAATATTGCCTGTGAACTCCTATCCGGTAATCGTTCGATCTTGAGTAAAGTCAATCTGTGCTTAATTTTTGTTTTGACTATATTATAACATCCTTCCTATCTATCCAAATGAGTTTAAGTCATCAAATACAGTTCATCTATTGTACAGACTTTAATGTTGAAGGCTCTACATTTTTAATAGAACGACTACTCATTGAATCATCCGACAGCTTACACTGAGTGACAGTTTAGCGCTCTCGGAGTAGTCTCTGAAAGCATTCATTTTCTTGGGCATTCGAAGAACGGTGTAAAGAATCACGCACAGATTCATTTTGCCATTTACTCCCTGATTGTCTCATTTACCGAAGCATAGCCGCTGGAAAAGTTATTGCTGGTTTTGCACTCAGCAGTATAAAACAGTCATATGTTATTACGCACTTCACCGATTCGTATCCCCGTTACGGCAACAATTCACTAGATGATAATAGATATAAATGTCCCGCAAAATTATTGTTTATCTATAAATTTCTTAAACACGATTTGGTGAAAAATGAAGCATTTAAAAAAACTGGCTTCATTTGAGATGTTTTCAGCCCCACGTCGTTTGCAAATATTTTACTAAAGACTGATTCTATCTCCGACCATATGACACCACGTGGGAGACAGCGCACACACACGTACACGTATACTCTGTCTCGACTTCTATCAAGATAGATTTGTATTCAAACCAACATATTTCATCATGTTCATACTTCTAAACTGACGTTGAAGGACATGAACTGATTAGCTCCGCCGGCCGACTTTCCCTTTTTTGATTTCGATTGTTTTTTTTATAATTTGTTCACTTAGTTACGGCTGACCGTTCAGGGTACTTTGAAAATAAGCGGGACAGGTTTTCAAAGTATCCAAATCCTGAACGTGGTTGAAAACATTACAAAATTTACGAGTGTGATTTTTACAAGCCAATCAAATAAACGTACACTAAAATGAGCTTCGAAATTGATGTTTTGATTAATAAACCATGACAATATGCCTATCAAAAAAACTTATTTACTTCGAACATTTCACATAAATTTATCATTATCTCATCTAGGTGTCAGTTTTACTTTAGTAAAATTGTGTCTAGGTTTGATGTCGTTCCTTTACAACTTATTAATCTGAAGTACATAATCTCATAATAGTACTTTTCACACCAAACCTTTAAAAACTGCACTGCAGAAGTCCATGTTAACTGAATAACATGTCAGGGTTTAGATATCTGCAGTTCAAATTGTGTAAGAAGCCTTATGTTGAATCGGTCATTCAGTTTTGTCAAATTAATTTTAAGCCTTGTATGTCAGAGGTTTTGTTGACTATGAAGCTCACTATGTTTACTTTCATAAACAACTAGATTCATTTGACAAAATACTGTTGGAAGCCACTTTGTCGGACATCACTGCAAGTTAATTTTCACGGAGCTGGGTAGTAAATTATAATTTAATATTAAGCCAATATATTGAGATCTTTGATATCGTTGTCATCTACATACTAGTTCAATTCCAAAAATGGACAAAATAATCCGTTGTAAAACAGGTAATCCAATGTGTTTGGCTTATAGTTTAACTACATTTCAACATAAACATCTTAGAGCTAAATACGTTTTTAGTTCCCACTAACATTCATCAAGTACACATAATATATGACAGGTTTTGATAACACAGAAAAATTGGCAAATTTTGCGCTTCAACACTTGACAGAGATTTGTGCACCATACGGTCTCTTCTTTTTAAGACCTAATTTATATTTTCTGTCTTCAGATCTAGTTCAAGGTGAGTGTGGTTTATTGTCGACTGAAACGTTCTTATCACTATTTAGAATACGTGATTAACCTAAGATTAGCACATTTTGTATTATTTGTGACATTAATTGAAATGTTTGTATGTACACAGAAGTTTGATATAACGTAAATCAACTTCCTGCAGCTTCTTAAGATCTGTTATCGCAACATTCACAAAGTCTTTATAAGCTAATTACCGATTCACTTGCGAGACTGAACTATGTTGATTTATTTCAGTAATTTTAAAATCACCAGGGATATGAAAAATAAGACTGAGGTGGTGTTTAAATTACTGGTTATAATATGTCTGCGTATAACAAATTATCGCGCACAATCCGTGCTGCGTATGATTGTCTTTTTAAAACATTAGTTTATTCCAGTCATCACATGTTAGCGTTGATAAAAGGTGTCTGCTAAGTTCTCGTCAGTTCCCAGTTATGTCTATGATGGATGTGTGTCAGCAAGTTGTTACTTGGCTCATTTACTGAATGACTGTGCAATGAACTATCTGAAAATATACAGATTTCGTTATTCTATTCTTCACTTCTAAGTCCATGCATTGTTTGCAGCCGGCTGTTGTAAACTAGCATTTTTAACTCATCCCAGAATCCTATTGAGTAAAATTGCTTGATCTCAGTAATCGTTCACTCAAATACATATTGACTACATTGTGGTACTGAAATCACTACTGTTTTTAGTCGCGTTTATGTTTTTGTATAAGCATCAAAACAAACACATTCGTCATTTCATAACTGCCGTAGATCATTGGGGTGGTTTTTATCATGCTCAGGGATTGCACTCATGTCGGCAGTACTCTGTCTAATGACTCTTTACATGTGTGGAGCCAGGTTTAAAGTAAACTTATTATAAACAGCATTATAGTCCCAAAACTAAAACCTAGGTTACTTTGAGCTCGTTTCAGTTCACTTGTTTAGTAGATACAGTGGGCCATATGATACGTCTAAATATACAAAACAAAAAGTATTAGAATTTTAGTTTGTTTCTAATGTTGTCTGCGTTTGTTGTTAACCTGTCACTCTGATGCGTTCATTTGAACTCTCGTTTGACCATAAGAATAGAAGTAGCCAGACAACTTTGTTCTTTTACGAGTTAAGTGTGTAGTAATCTTGTTGAAATGCCCTTCTCTCGCAACAGTAAGTTATTTAACTTTCTCGTAATAGGGTGACGCTAACAATGAAAATGATAATCAGCACATCTTTTTAAGAATAATACACTAACTAAAGGTTCTTTTACAAAGCCTCATAACCAATAGATTCTTGTAACGGAATTTTGGGTTGAACGCAAAGTTCACTTGAATTAAACTGCCTTCCTTATTTATCAAATCACTATACGACTGAAATATCTTATTTCAGTCAAAATAATTCGGCTTATCCGGCAGCAAATAAATTGCTAGCAACATTTTCAGCTGGAATTGACACTGAAGTATCAATTTCACAAAATGTTTCCTGAAACTGTCTTGACGCATGTCATTGGTTTACAGTTATTTTACATTAACAAATATATATACTTTTGTTGAACTGCCTCAATTCGTCCTTATTTTACTACCAACTTGCCACAGTGTACAATTCTTCTACATATTGTTTATGAAAATTAGGGTATTCATTCATTTTTTGGTGTGAGAACGCTCACAATAGGAATAGTTGATAAACTATCATCAGAATTTAATACGTTGCAAGTATTACTGATTTCTTCCTGAAACGGGTTTTCCGAGTCGTCTATATATTGTATTCTTCCAAATTTCTGAATTTCTTGTCAGTTTTCTATGTTATTTTTCTCTCTATGTCTAGATATACCCGTCGGAAGTAAGTTTTCCCTCTTGCTAGAGAAAATCACTTAGCACATTTTATTCCGTTAGTTTTGTCTATATATCTTCACCTGTAAAATTACACAGTGAAACAGATATGTGCAACGTTTCGTACTTTAAATTAGCGCCACAACAGATGTTAAGCTCTACCAGGAATTCTTTTGACAAATTTTCTAACTGTCTGTTGAAAACTAACTTTGTTATAACCCGTATGTGTTTTCAGTCGAAAAACACGTTTTACCGGATAATGCCGGAGTAGTGAATCGATGGATCTACATTTTCCTTGTTAATATGAGAATCTCCTTGTTTCAGAGCAATTTGTAAGGTTACCATTTTTCCCTTAATTGTTTCACATAAAATTGAGTTGCAGGTTATAGGATACTGCTGATAATTTTTTTCCGTTGATCAGCCGGAATCAGAACAAATTGGCTGACGTCGATCCCACATTACATTAGCTCTTTTAATTGGCTTAGGAATCAAAACCAGTAATAAACCACATTCTGAGTCTGACGAGGTTGTGATGAATAACGTTCTCAACGTCTCGTCCTGCTCTCACGGGTTAATCAAAACTGAAAACAAACTGGCGAACCGTTTGCTTTCGACTGTTAATCCACGGGTCAGGTACCACCTAAGTTACCTCATAATGGATGTAAAAAGATCAAGTTCAAAAGCAAGTTGTCACATGAATAAACCAAACAGCTCTTGGACTGAGGAGCAATTATATGTTCAAGTAGACCTACAGGGATGTCAAGCCATTAATATAAGTCCATGGTAATCATAATGTTTGACTAAATTTCTTCCGAGTCCACAGTTTCGGATTACATAGTCGATTTCAGGTGGTCTATTTGGTGGACAGTATATGACCGTCAACTCCTTTGGATCGGTGGTGCGTTAAATGATGAATGAGTCAGAGGATTTCTGGTGACCCACAGATCTGTGAAGATATGCACCAGTGATATGACTGGGATAGAACTGACACTTTTAGGACGGACTTTCACAGCGAACACCTTCCAAGAAAGAGTCAATGATGAGCATGAAACGTACAGTACCGAAGGTTGATACTACGCTAGTGAAAAGGAAGTTGATTGTATGATCCTCAGTTACTAGTGACAATTACTGGTTAAACTGGCAGCTTGTACACTGAACGATACAGTTGAAGTTGCTTACTCTACAGCTCACCTCGGAATATCGTTTAGATCCAACTCTTTAGTAATGGTGTAACTCAAAGATATGGTCCCTAAATGAGCAGCTTTCTTTGCTTGCAGCCTTCTGATATTCCTGTGGAGCATAGCACTTTTCTGAGTAGATACCTGAAGATCATTCCATACGGCTGATCAAAGGAGTAGCTAACTCCATTTCGAGTACAATACTGACGCACTCCATTTGCCCTCAACACTAAATCTCATTAGAACAAGCTTCTCGATTCATCGGCTGTCTGCCTGTCTCCATTTCAAAGGGATTAATTATGGCACTCTGGCCGCCGCCGAGGCAAACGAAATTCAACTGCATAATTCAGAAGTGTGCGCTTAAAAAGTTGGTAAAACCAAATAGCTACCACGAATATCAGTTAGGCGCAGGACAATCTCGTAGGCCAATTTGGACACCTAATCATCTGCAAGTCTAAACTGTTTAATGTAATTATGTGACAAACTGTTTTTAACTTGACTGCTTTGATGATCATTATGTGGTACCATGTTATGTAACTGGCCTGGTGATGAATAACCGAAAACACGTTGTTCACCAAACTACGTTTTAATTCCATTAAAAATTCCTTCAGAGTTTCGGATTATTTTATACGAAACTTAAATAATTATTGAACTCCTCTGAACACGGGAGCAATTCCCTGGGTATTTTTAGTCTAAATTCTTCATCCATGAGGATTATTCTCTTGCTATGAACCCTCAGACGTGTTGGCTCCAACCGTCGACGCTCTTCGTCGTCGGACTCCAGTCGAAGTTCTCGTCAGTTGTCTTCGCCTCAGCCAGAAAGACGTGTTTGCATCAATCAGAACCAAGGACGGAATTCATCTGACAGTTCCTCTCGTTCTTCCAGCTCTTCAACTGCAGCCAAACAACAGCCACGTATTTATCAATATTGTAGTCAACAGGGTGATAAGGAAATTCTTCAAGCAGCCTGTAAGTAAATTCACTTTTATTAGAATCGGGTTTTTCTGTTTTGCCAATCCCATATACTCAAAAAAAAGGTGCAGAGTGGACTTCAGGATCACCACTTTGCTAATTTTGTAAATGTGCATTTTTGCAGGATTAAACAGGTCTTTTTCCTCTGAGTCAAATAAACAACACTACAGTTGTGTCTTTTGTGAATAGTATTTAAATTATCAAATTCATACTGTACTTTTATCTCAGAATTTCTGATTTGTTTTGTTGTGGAATACACCATCGTGTATGATAGTTAATGAAACTTTTCACTGACTTCTCTGTGAAGGTCTGTCAATGTATGGTCGCACAAATACAGCAAAATTGGCTGCTTTCGCTTTACCTACTATGAATCATAGAAACTGGCTGAGTACCGTAGTTTGTTATCACCAGGTATATCTTGATGTTCAGAATGAATGTTATTGCAAATCCTGCGTTCCTTCACCACTGATATGGAGCCTCGAGTTATCAAAAACTAAGGTCCTAAAACACAATATATTTATTGCATTTGCACCCCGTAAAACACCATAAGGCTGTCCATTCTCTTATCGATTTTTATATCCTTTTATAACTCGACCTATCCGCTTGTTTGTGCAAAATGCTTTACCTAATATTCATCAAAATATCGCGAGCAAAACGGAAGTGGAAAGTCATCAGGAACATACTAGCCACGACAAATTATAGATCCACAGTGAAAGACCATTTTTTCATAGTGATCATGAGTCTGACAACAAATTTCTGTTGCTCGGGTCGCCGCCGACTACAACAGTGACATGGAAAATTTACCATGAGGACAAAAATGGGTAAAAACAAGATTGAGCAGAGGAACTTGAAGTGTTATAAATGGAAGTAAGCCACTGAATGCAGCACATTGTCTTCACGGATAGCGTTTCTAGCCTGCGATTCGAGTGATCGCGAAGATCCTAAACCCGGCAGGCAACACCCATCTACTGCACTCAGTGGACCGTTATTGAGTTATCACCATATAGCTACCCAACTGTTGGTGGTCTCAGTTTATGATGTACAGTACGGTAAACGCTTGGCTGGCGTGCGGAGTACCTGACTCACTCATAGCAGTCTGTGCAACGAGATTAATTGACCAATCGATCGCGAACCTAGAAGGTTCCGGAGCACGCGTCAGCAAACGGCCGTGTTGTCCACACAACTATCCAGCTTGATGTTGGTTAACTGGCGCAACTAACGATGGTCATGTAGCAAGTCTGCTGACCTCTTCACGGACAGACCAGCCTTTTGAAGCACAAAGCAAAACAAAACACATGCGTGTATTGTATTAACTTTTCTTTTGGCGGCAACCACGCATCTTTTTTTATCTATAGATGAGGCAGGCCAGCAAAAATAGCACGTGCTTTTGGTATTCTTGCTGATTTCTTATCCACAGTACTAAAAGCTGGCATGATTGTGCTACAGATATGTATGAAACCGCTCATAGTCTCACTCAGATTGTCCGCAACAAAAAACAGTGGGAGTGAGAACGTCCAAATCTTGAAACAACACTGTGCACTTTGGAGGTTGACTGTACCTTTCACACAATCCAACCCAGCCATTCGCCTTGTTCAGCATAGACCGTATATTTTTGGCAGAGAGGCTAAGCAATGCAATCACATCCTCATAATCCATTTCGTTCGACGTAGCACTAAGAGGAAACTCATCATAAAACACGTTGGATCCCTCAAGAATGTCATTCCTGAATAATCTCAACTGGAATGAAAAGAGTTGACACCTCTTGGCAAACACCGCCAGAAATGATGAACGCCCCAAACAGTTGTCCATAAGCTCTCATCCAGCCTGCAAAGCGATTATGTGATGAGGTTAACTAATTCACGTATTTTTCTGGAGCAGCCTTGACAAAGAGGTGGTTTCGGGGGCTTCACAAGCCACCAAGTCGACGACAGCCATTAAATCTAGAAGATGCACGATCTTTTACTGCTTTTAACAACGTCTATGGTTCAAGACCCTTCACAGGATAAAAACGTAGTCAATATATCTTAGAACCGGAATCTTGCCTGTCTTTCATGTGTCTGACTTTCCATGGGCTTAGTGAGCTGGCATAAAACACGAACAGTGAGTAACTTGAACACAATGGAAACTACATTGAAGTCTACGTGGTTGTTACATAAACTGTAGGTCCCTTCCTTGAAAACGGGGGTTACGGTTAATGTGTACCAAACACTAGGTACCTTTTCAATTTTTCAAACTGTCTGAAGGAGTTTTGTCCGCGTTGCTGTCTACATTTTTCCAGTAACTTAAGCTTCGGGCCACTTCTGTTCTCAATGGAGCTTGGACCGCAGCGCAATAGCTAATCATTCGGCTCTCATCGTCTACATGATCTGGTTTAAAGTAGCTGAACCTTTCCTCAAAATGTTTAGCCTTTCTGGCAGATGATGTGCAAACCATCTTTTTTAAATATGGTTTCACTTGAACGGAAATTAGCGCGCTTCCCACTTCAACTCGACCAATAGATTCAGAAGCAGTTTTTAAACAGTGTTCCTCTCAACCCTCTTGCGGACTTCTATGGAGCGTCCCAAGATGATATCGATAAGAAAGTTGTACCCAATTGGGTTCAGGTTCTAAATGTGAATCCTTAGTTCTCGGTATGTTTGTATACTCGTTGGCAGACATACTGCGGAGGTTTTTAGTTAAATTTAGAGTGAGGCTACGGGCTGGCCAGTTTAATGCATTCAACCTCGGAGAAAGGATGTGCATTCCAACACTGAGCATGGCCTTGTTGGAAAATGCTTTCTGTTGGTAATTGTGACGTATTGAAAAACGATAACAACCGCACCAGTTTGTTAACGTAAAAGAATGGAAATATGTTCCGTTTGCAGTATAATCATTTCATTCCAGCCTGTAGTAGTCAGTGCACCACGCGTCAACACTGATGTCATATACTTAAGTCTTTTGTTGATGCACATTACCTCTTTGCGAAGGTGATGTACATAACACCCCCACGGATCAAGGTCACTCAGATTAGATTTATTCTCATCATTGTGCATCACATCTTCCTACCAGAGTTTCCTGGGATTCTATCCACTTTGAACTACGGTGAATTTTTGTGATCATTGAAATTTGTTTGTCTCATTTCTCGGTAATTAAGCCATTGGGAGTGTTGCGTTGTTCTTTAAATAATACTTTCCAAAACGTCTAGTTTGAATATGCATCTTAGCACTAAAATGTGGTTCTTGTACTGGACTTTGTACCCGGTTACCCCCTTTCACTGTTATTAACCTAAAACTACAAATCATACTATGACCCCGAAACCATTTACTTATCTTCAGTAGACTCTTATTCATTTAAATGGCAGCCAGAACCTGTTTTTTTTATTTTTTGCTCTATTTGCGGATAAACTTGAAATTATATGTCGATCAGTTTAAGGAAATGTTTGAGTATTTTAAAGATAATGATCAACTATCAGAAGAAGCCTACTTGGACACTAGGTAAGGCACTATGTTACAAAATGTTATGGAATTACCTTCAAAATTGTAAGTCTACACCAGTATCTACACGAGGCTAAATGACCTGCATGTAGGATGTATGTTAATCAAGAACAGTGTCGTCCATTTCTTAGGCGAACATACTGAACGA
>JTDE01000098.1:350516-371980 GCA_014338405.1 Paragonimus skrjabini miyazakii | reverse complement strand
TATAAAAGAGGAAAGAGCTTATTACTTTGAATCAGACCTCTCTGACACCAAACAACGAAGTCATCCAAATCTGTTTTTACAGGATACGAAAATGTATCATGCAAAAGGCAGTAGCCATGGTATTATTAAACGGAACAGCAATTGCAATTATTAATATTCTATCAGCCAGTCACAAACAGAACAGTGGTAGTCGGTTCCTTAAGAAAATAACCCTGTTAATGTTTTTAGAACAAATTTTTGAGGGAAACGTTTTATAAATTATTTTGTGTCATATAAATCAAAAATCATCCTCAACTGATCGCAGTTGTCGCATTCCCACAGACTTTCCAGTCGACCCCTTTCTAAAAGAAGCAATAGACTCTAATGTCGCTTTCATTGGAGCTTGTCAGTAGTGCATATTCTTGCCACTGCCGAGATTAGAACTCCAGCCACGCTTTCACGAGGTAACCGTGTTGACCACACATTAGGCACGACTGAACCATCACATGTGAGCGATCATCCGCATTTGCTTGTGGGTAATGGTCTGGTTACACGATCGCCTCTGGAATGCATTTTGGACCTGTAAATAATAAATCTACTGAAAATGTTACGAATATCTCAAACAATGTTCAGAAAAAAGTAACTCAGTAATGGATTTGGTGTAAACAAGCTGAGTTACTTTTCTGCCCCTATTCCACCATCACATAACACCAGAATGAGTCACTCATTGTAACTTACTCCTAATGGTCGAAACAAACGATTTACTTTTCTGCTGTAAATATATGACTATTGCAGGTCCACCGAAAAATTTTGTTGCAGGCTAGCTACACACAAGTTTGTAATTAGTTGGGCACTACAAGCCACGTTCGTTTATCGGTAACATGACGATCTGTATCATTGCTAATTCGTTCTGCAAGTGTTCACTGATATGCGGCCCAACGAACGCATGTGTTCATATTTACAGTTAACATAGATGAATGTTAACGAACTCAACGACCATTGTGGATATTCAGTAGTGTATAACATAGGTCGATGTTTCCAAGCTCGAGGCACTAATCTGACAGTTAATTCGCTATTTAACATAGTTGTGTGATATGGTTGACCACAAAAAATCGCTTGTCTTATGTGTTCTTTCGATACGGTCATTTAGACTACATTTGGATAGCAAACAATCTCCTTTTCATACTAACCGTGATCGTCGGCGAACCAATTACTGCCTGAATGCTCTATGTATAACTTGTTATTTTCTCTTTCGTCTATATTTTTTATTACTTGCATGCATGCATGTCCCACGGTTCTGAATTGTTGTCTCCTCTAACCTCAGACACCTGCGTAAATTCAGAGTATGCCACTAGACCTAAACCAGCCCAGTTAGATTTCAGTGAAGAGTGCTGGATTACCTGATCTTCACGAACAGCGTAAACAGGTGATCGGAGATGTTATCTGACAGTTGTGTTCAACTAACTTTTGCGGTACCACGTCCGAATCATCAGCATTAACATTGTAAACAGCAACAAATCTGGGTTTAACTGCCGCACAACCATGGAATGAAGAAACCCGATTTAGTAAGCACGAGAAAGGAAAAGAATGGGACGCAGTTACTAAGAATGAGCTACGTTTAAACTTGTACATCAAGATAGGTTAAGTTACCTACACTTTGCAATCAACTTAGCTGTAAGCGAAAGTAAGACGTCATTAGCAAAACAACTTCCCTATGGCTTACACTGCTTTCTTCATTAAGTACACTCAAATCACAGACGACTTAGCCAAAAACCGACAACACTCACGATTTAAAACAGTTATATCCTTTCAGTAATTTGAATGAAACGGTTAGTTGACGAACACTGGTACTGGCTCATCAGTACCCAATAATAAATAACACGGGAAACTCCCAATTTGACGTCTATGGTACTTGTAGGGGTATGAACAAAGAAACCAACAGTAACAAAAATATCCAATCATGTGACCTGAATGACACTTACGATGCCGTTGCTGGCTATCCGCCACATTTGCTGACATTTGCATCCACCGACTCAGTGAGTCACGTGGGTCCCAGTCCGACAGAAGGATCTGACCTACAATAGCCGACTCTTTGATAACCGTCTTCGTTTCTCCACGTCAGGTCATCATCTGTCCACTTCACATCGTAAACTAGCCGGTGGTGACGTCGGTACTAGAGGTCACTGCGTCTGACAACAAACTAACATTCGCAGCACGTGGCCTGACCATCTAAGTCTGTGCTTACTTAAGGACTGAACAAATGAACTTGATTGACACCCACTAACAGACATCAGCTTCCTAACCCTATCGTTAGTCACACTTTCGTGCCACTCGACACGAGTGATCGTGATAAACATCGATAATCAAAAGCTATAAGGTTCACATTTCCTACCCTGGGTAGCCAAGCTTCGTAGTCATAAGGCAAAACGGCTCTCAGAATCTGAAACAGTTCGTTCCCTTGCTGATCTTGAATGAGACAATGAAAAAACGCAACCCATATGATGTTCTCCGAAGTACTATTTCGCACATTCTGATTGCATATGGACTTGTAACTAATGTTAAACGAGTCAACATTCCACAGAATGGAAGTCATCGCTTAAGGGATTGAATAGACGGACAAAAAACTGGAAATCAAAATTGTGGGAATGCCGACTGCTAGGGTAGCCGCAGCGTTTAAAATTAGTAACATGTCCATGTGTGACCAGAATGTACGAAATGTTACTCCGGAGGACATCACATGAATTGCGTCTTCCCGTTGTTCTATTCAGGCTCTTAAAGTCGTCATAGTTATATGATCTATCCGCTTCGAACAGATGCCCCTCCGTTGCCGAAAATGTCCTGGATTATTCAATACTGCTCCACGCATTCCCTGTATCACCATCGCTGCTGATGCAACTCACCTAGTAAACAAACCGATCAGCACCCACACAACCTCATTATCTAGGAATAACCCAGCCTAAGCGCAGCAGTTTTATAGAAACAATGCACTTTGAAGCTGAAAACCTCACATGAACGTGTCTGTGCTCTTTGAAGCTTTTCAAACATCACTACCTTGTCTTCAGCACGGTCTAGATTAGTCAGTTTTCCATTAGGTAGGAGGTCCACACCAGCATTTTGTAAGTACTACAGACAGAATCCGGTTATTTTGCTTACACCGAATTTGTACAAAAATAGCTAACTTGGAAAACCATGAAGTTCGCTGCTGTTGTCGCTTAGCCTGCTAAGAAGCTTATTGTAGACCATAATCTGAACTGAAATATGAATGTAGGGCACAAACAGTATGTCCAAATACATGTTCAACATATCCATGACTTTTTGCAGCTCTAGAAGTACAGATAGATCCACTAATTCAAATAATTCGTTGTAGTTGATAAAACAACAATTGTTGGCCAGCGTTTAGCATGACAAGGCTCTAATATTCGTAGGAGTGGAAGTTTGACTTATATATCCTTTAGAAGAAACCCGATTGCGAAAAATCTGGACTTCGGCTGGATTCGAACCAGCGGCAGAAACATCATGCCCAAACGCTGCAAGCGCTCTATCAGCTGAGCTACGAAGCCACGCCGGAAGCTCAGAAATTTCACACATCAGTACTTCAATACCAATGCTCATCCGTGACGCTGGTGGATTCCAGCGTGAACTGGTTGAGAAATGCTGCTTGGGTAGTCAATCGGCTGGATCATGTGGTGGATTCCATATGACACATTTGGTTATGTGGGTAACTAGGTCCAAATGTGAAACTTCTGAGCTTTCGGCGGGGCTTCGTAGTTCAGCTGGTAGAGCGCTTGCACCGTTTGGGCATGGTGTTTCTGTCACTAGTTCGAATCCAGCCGAAGTCCAGGTTTTACGCAATTGGGTCTCTTCTTACTTATCAAATCTGCCAAATTACCTATATATCCTTGTTTAGGTCAGAAATGCCTCTCTTCTAGCCTAATATCTGTGGTGAGTCTACCGAGTATAACGGGTGACAGAAACCTGGCTATAATGGTGGTCTAGGTAAATCTTCATGGTTTTCGCAATAGTCCTTATTGCTCTCTATACATGTCAGAACTAGCGTCGCGTGACCCCAGTAGGGAGGAGTGTTCTCATCTATCCACCCCCATGGAAGCACCTGAGTCAATGCCTCCCTGTCATTCTTAAAAGTGCCCGCACAGAGTCACTTAAACCAGGTTCCTTACTGTGAATGAGGGCTAAAATACTCCAGTGACGTTCGACTTTAGTAATTGGTTTTAGATCTGGCCATCTGGGCACTGTATGGTAAATTTGTGACGATAACACAGCAGAAGCAGAATGCCGGTTAAACCGGTCCCAGAAGTGTTCTACTTCTGTGATCCAATCTTCCACATTTAATAATGCGTGTGCTATTTGCCTGGTTGTTAGTACCCCTGACAGATGTGCGAAGGGAGTCAGTGATACAGCTAAACTTGATGGGTCTGTTAGTATTCTTTAAATCAGAAGTGGTTTCTAATTTTTTAACCTTTGCAGTCAGTCACACTTCACGACTGATGACCACGCCTCGCAGGACCTTCTTATGGTTTTTCTTACTGAATCGTTTCATGAACTTCCATGAGCAAAATTCCGTCCGACATTTTGGGCTCTGAGGACTATTCTGAGGTTCCTTGTTCGCTTAGCCCACAAACTTTTGTACAACATACAGTATTAACTGTTTCATGAATGGTTTGTGCAATTTAGGTCTA
Organism: Paragonimus skrjabini miyazakii; assembly: GCA_014338405.1. Classification (NCBI taxonomy): domain Eukaryota; kingdom Metazoa; phylum Platyhelminthes; class Trematoda; order Plagiorchiida; family Troglotrematidae; genus Paragonimus; species Paragonimus skrjabini miyazakii. The sequence goes on along the minus strand of JTDE01000098.1, from coordinate 367,304 downwards.
CCAGCTGTTGGGATCACTTAGGATGGAACTATTGAGTTTGTACTCTAGACCAGTTTAGCACACATGCCACAGGTATGACTCAAAACTTAATGTGACGGCGATGATAATTTTGATGCACATACTTTCTGGCTACGGGTTTATCGTTTTTTTTACAGACGATTGTTGCGATAGGTGAGTTCGTGGTCGAGCAAAATTAGGAACAAAGTGAAAACCCAACAGTAAACTTTCTGTATTCAAGTGTGTGCTCTACTAACAACGATGGTCCTGAATTTTACTACGTCATCCATGGCTCGGCTGAATTGTCTACCCGAGACTAGGTCTGATTCTTAAGAAAAGGTGATGAAAGAAACACTGATGTGAACAGTTTCGAACTAATGTTGACTAAGTATAGTCTGCGTTCAGCACACACTTCTAAATGTCCCCCATCATTGTCCAGGTGATCTGATACAAGCAAAAACAAAGTCAACCAATTTAGGAGTTCACGTCCACCACATAAAAACACTTAGAACCACTTAGGAAGAACGGCTAGATCAAAGGAAAAAGCGCCCTTGATAACAGTCACTGTGGCCAGTTAGGGTAAAACAAAATGAAAATTAACTTGAAAGTTTGACGTCCAGAACTGGTCTTCACAAAAAGTAGCACGCAGAGGAAAAACGTTTGACTGCAAATGGGAATCCAGTCTACCAGTGCGGCTGTTGCCAGTGTGCTGATGACCATAACTGGTTTACTACAGAGTGACTTGAAGTGTACAATTCGTATTGAGTAGCAAGTACAGATACTTTCACTTTGTCTACTGTCCTGGGTTCCTGTCGCTGGAATGTAGAGGAACTCAACTTTTAATGAGTCTAACGTCCATGCAAGAGTGGCCTGTTGACCTGCCTGTTTCAGGATACGAACAATGAAAGCACTTACAGTAGCTCGCATTCCGGGCCTCAGTAATGAACAAGAGACCAGAGTCTGAGTGCCAACAGATGGGGCTTACTGAGACAGTGTTACTATGATCAGCCATACCTGTTGTCAGATCTCCAGAATAATCACTAGAAGTGGAAGCTGAAGATAGAAGGGTTAAATTGCATAAGACGATGTTAACTCGGTCGGTAGTAGCATACTGTCGGCCATGCACTCTGCTGCAATATAACAGCCCAGTTTGTAATGTAGAATTAACAGTGTTTCGAATACTCATGGTTGTGTCTAGGTTGAGATGTCGTCAGGATGCCCAGAACTGGACAGTAAAACAACTGGGGGTCTCAACCAAAGCTTTTTGCTTAAACTCCTGCACTGCAAGGCAATAAGTGAGTGAGTGCGCACCCCTTAAGTAGTATCACGTTTTCTTTAAAATAATACCAGCTTTCTTTCGACCATTAATCTGAAGAACCAGAAAACTACGATTCGTCAGACCCCTACATGTTAGTCTGCTTGGCCAAAATGATTGTCAGTGAGATCATCACAGTGTATCCTAGCGGGTAATCGAGATGTTCTAGCAGTCAAACTGCTTGAAGACTCAGTATTTATGTGGTGGGCCACATAAAAATCATGCCTGAGTGCTGTAGGAAGGGCGAAAAGTTGGTTAATTTGTCTGCCCATCTTTTCCGGCTTGACATAACTGAATGAGGCTGTCTTGTAAACAATAACTTCAGATAGCTGAACAAAACTGAGGGTGTTTAGTATGAAACTTGTTCAGAACGGCTGACGAATAAACCGGATTCCTGAAACCGAAAGAGAGGCCAGGTACGCGTGAATTGCATCGAAGTTTCCGTAACAATCGTCCCAGTGGCCATGGAACGACAAAATGTCCAATACTACACGCACCACACGAAACGCACGCCATGAATCCAACAGGTTACGACCAAGCTTGGTTGAGGACGGCAGCCATGCGAACAGATATAGATTAGAGCACCGAATACCCTATATATTGCCCGGAATAAGATGAACACAGCCCAGGCATAGTTTAGTTCGCCTCGTTAAAACATCTTATTTTAGACAATCTCTTACAGGCTCAACTCATGCAAGCAAATAAATGCACTATTTAAACAGCTAGACGACTTGTAAGAAACAGTCATTCAAATAAATCCAGCAACATTAAATGAACATAAACCATTGATGTTTATAAAATACACTCAAAGGACTGGCCAATGCTACTATGACAGGCTTGTATTATAACGCATAGTTAAGCTAATCTTCTCCTTAATCTTCTCATCATTTGTAAAAAATAACTGTCTTACCACACAGTACAAAGCTTGATTGTGTTTCAGTTTTATGGAGGATAGCTTCATATAAAACAAAGTTCCATTGATCTTCAAACAATCTTAAACTCTTTTGAAGAAGTTCGAATGCACACTGGACTCGAATGATCACATAACATTTTCTGTTATAAATCTCACAATGTAAGACATAGTTGACCTGATGTGGTCATACGTTTTTGGACTGAGTCAAGAAACAGGCATGACTGACTAAAAAGAAGCCATTTCATAAGAACTACGACAATAATGTCAGTTACGATCAAGTTGTAGATACGTTTCATAAGTACGAGATCCGTACACCGAAAGTACAAATCACGAAGCCCATGATAATGCTTTTTCTCTAAAAAATTTAATTAATAGATTCAATGGATTCCCCGTATCATATTATTCTGGAAGACGATATGCGCACTGTAAATGTCCTATACCTAGTTTTTCGAGTCAAGGGATTTCCTTAGTATTCTATAATTTGTATAAAAGCCTTATAATATTGCACTGCGGCCGCACCTAGGAAATTCTGAACAAGCTGAACCCCACAACTACGTGAAGGACAGTGGTGTCGGATAACACCATCTCGTATTGACTCATCGCCACAAAAATGACTGATGACACAGAACGGTTCGAGTCAAGTCCTTAGAATATGCTTTGATAGTAAACGGAAAAATTGATTAGTGATGTCAAAGTGGTATGCAACAGATTAATTAACGAAATTAACTGGGAAAAAATTAGATCGTTCATTTTGAGCTCGAATAACAAGCCCAAACCACATGGTTGATTGACAAACGGCATATCAAGCTGCAGCAAATATTGGGATAACTTTCATGTTGTGATTAAACGGCTGTCCGGAATGGCAGTTCATTTCACTAACTTCACACTGTACTATTTGCAACAAAGTCTGAAACGCACTGTACTTTTTGTTGTTCAGGTATGGGACTTTTGCGTTGGTCCATTGAAGTATAATATTGTCAAATCAGTAATCAGGGTGTGTAAAACCTTAAGTACTTTATCCAGTACTCCGGGTCTCTCGCCCATATTCTCCAAGTCCGTAGTTCTGTGAACAGTCGAATGTTCCGCTCGTCTAAACCTATATGCACGTAGTAGTACGAAGCATATGATTGACATAATTTTACGTAGTTTGAACAATTGTAAATGTCACAGGTCAACTCCATGGTCCGTCGATGTGCTTTCAGGTCCTTGCACATCCGGTCTACTGACGCTTTGTAATCCACTTTTAAATATTCAATAAAACAACAGGTGTTTAGTCCCTGCTAGGTAGTAAACAACTTGACTGACTTCGCAACGTTCCCACCATTCTTGAGATACAAGAAGATAACCTCATTTCGACTGTACATCGTCTAACAGTGACGCTTTGTATTTAGTTGTTCCCGTCGTCATTTTTGTCAGTCTACAGTGACCTCATCATTCGTTCGACTGTGGCTGATCTACATTAGGACCATTACTTTTGGAGTGACCACACTGACCTGTGTGAATCACATATATCCCTTAACCATTATCTCACATGACCGACTGGTCAACGTAACCCAAAGCGAAACGCCTGTCCAGACAGTCACGACAGTATCCTCTGATAGATGTCGGAAACCCAAATCAGTCACGAGGCGGGCGCAGATATGGTGGCATGCTGCATGACATACGTTGGAATGCTGGTCAACAGAGCGCATTCCACTGACGCAATCTGGACACTGCAGAAAAAACGTCAACTCAGCTACCGATGCTGACAAGCCCTTCGACGACTTGAATGGGTGAACAGCCATCGCAATCCCGTTGCGAAAGTCTTATAATTACCAAATCGGAGAACGCATGTTCAACCTGGGTAGCATCGCTCACATCCATCACCCGTGTAGGACTTGTTGCAGTCAGACGCTGAGACCACACCACAGAGAGAGCAATGTGATGGAGGGTCAAAAACACTAAAGAGAAAAGAAAAATTGCACCGAAAACAAGTTATCACAATTGGAAAAGAACAATACAAACAATAGTAACAGCCCTTATATCAGGCACCTATCAAACCGGCCATTATCCAATGGCGAACATTAGGTCTCTGTTAACGGACTCAATTTCAACAGAAAATCTGCAACAGACAAGTAATACTTGGCCAAATTGGCATACACAGTGAAATCCGATTGATCATTAGAAGAAACAAACCTAACAAACTATTGTCACAGCCATAGCTGCCAACAGACAGTTCAATAATCTCATAATAGTTGAAAACCAAACACAGAGCAGCCTAAGAAAGAATGAGTGCATCACCGTACTTCCGGCTGACAGGGAACGAATGCCGTTCGTCATGACCACAGTGAACTGCATCAAGAAACTAACACAATTATCTAAAGACAGCCACCCACTTCCTGATTAATATTGGTCTTATCACAAAACTAGTGAAAAAATTAGCGATGCACTAAAGAAGCCGGAAGCTGTGTACAAGCTAAGCAAATGAATGTTGGAAAACACAAGTATACAACGCAAAAATTGCCCAACTCCACAGACTACCAGAAGTACACAGGGACGGGTCCACCTCTGACCGGTACTATCATTGAACTTCGACATACAGTTTGAACAAAGACCTGTAGAAACGTCTATGATATCTCATCGATAAATCACAACACTCTACTAACAACGCTCGACAATTCTTGAACAAACTGGAAAACGTCAAACTGGCGAAAGAAAAACCTATGAGTTCATTTGATGTCACGGTCCTTTTCATATCTGTTGACTTCACCCTGACCAAACAAACACTGTAAAGACTCCTGAAATAGAAAGGCCAACCAAATGGATAACTGAAAAAGAATAATATTTACAGTCTTTTGGGACTATGCCTAGCCGCATACTTCAGATTCAATGGCCAAATCTACGAACAGCCGAAAGGAACTCCAATGGGATCTTCTCTATCTGGATTAACTACCAAAGCCCCCATACAGAGGCTAGAAAGCGTCGTGTTGCCAAAGACTAGGTCAAAAATGTAGGCACGATTTATCGATAGTATATCTGTAGTACTCAAGAGCTCCAAGACAGAGAATATGGAAAAGTTACTGAACAACATTTTAAACAGCATCCAGTTTATAATGGAGACTGAAAACGATGGCAAGCTGTTATTCTTGGTTGTAACAGTCAGCCTAAAATATGACGGAACACTAGATACTTAAGTTTATAGAGAACAAACTCATGCGGACCAACTCCTCAGCTTCAACAACAATCACCTGGATAGCCGAAAAAGGAGTTTCACTCAAACAGAGTTAGCATTGCAGTAACACAGAACTCAGAAGGAAAGAAGAGAAATAACTTCACCGAGTATGCCTTCATAACGGATATCCACAAAGTTTCATCGGACGTAGTCAACTGTGGAGATAAAATAAACGCAAGCTCTGCAAAACTCAACAGATCGGAGTATTGTGCCGTGCATCAAGATCATAACAGAAATGATTACAAAACGCTTATGACCACACTATAGCACACGTATCAATCTTAGCTGTGCAAAGAATGCTGTCAAAACCAAAAGAAAAATTCTAATTTGCTGATAGAAGTAATGTACAAAATCAAATAGAATGACTGCTGAAAGTAGTGCGTCTGCCAAATTGGATGAGAGTTATCAACGTGACTACCGAATTAATTTTCTTTGATATCTGTCCACAAAGAACAAACTGTACAAACGTTCAGCATGGGAACTACAGAAGCTCATGCCCAAGCAAGCGCCAAATACGGAAGAGAATTTATTTCAGCCTGATGCGTGCCAACCGGCTCAACAAACAAACATGTAGAATTGGACGAAATTTATAAACCAGTGCGAGGGAAGCGTTCGAGGAGACAGCGTAACCAAATATCAATGCTCAGCTGAACGGACCAACACGAGCATATCAGATCACTTATTAAACATCACCAGTTGATAACCGCTCCTATAGAAGTTCGAGAGAAGGCCTGGCCTCACTGGGCGAATTTTACAAACGACAGCCAATAGCCAATCATATTTAAGTACAAAATGTCAAATGCCACAGCACCGGTCTATCAGATTCCAGCCCAAACGGGCGTAGGGAACAACCGGTAACTAGTCGCATCTCTGGTCTAGTGGGCAACATCATTAACGACCCACCAATCGGATTTCAAGATGGAAGCTCACCTTATCATTGTATACATTATGGATATTCACCAACCCCAACGCTCAAGCCTTTAATCATCAAGTCCCACGCATTCCCGGTAATGTCCCAAAACCAAACGCAAACATCATCGAGCAATCAAAAATCGGAAGTCTCATCTTGAGCTACCAAGTCTATAGAACTTCCAACAAAAGGGCACAAAACAAGTTTACATCAGAACAACGAACGGAACTAGGTTAACAAATCATGTTATAAAAGTCAATCAAACCCAGGGGGAAATCAACTTCACTGGAAATTGTCTTTGAACAGATAATCTCAGCTTCGGACGCGTGATCACCTTGACTTCGACTAGCTTTGATAGGTGTTAACTTTGCTTACTTTCCAGAACTGTGAATTAATCAGAACCATCCAAGCAACCTGGACTAAGATGTATACATCAGAATATGCCTCACTATAATGCGTCATCAGTTTCAGTCTGCTGTGATGCGCATATATCTCACAGTTGAACTGTGCCTCATGTTCTCATCCGAGAGTTATGGAAAAGCTGGAGATGGTATGCCCAACTAGTCTGTCTCACATATCGTTTGTTACTTCAGTTACAATGATTGGTATGTCGGTAGAACGAATCAGTTCACATCAACGAAATCGGTGCTTCAATCCGCTACAAGGTCGGACAGTCGAATGAGTTACCGAGCCCTAAACCTGATTTCAAAAACCGTCAAACATAGATCGCAATATCGGCCCAAACACTCCGTTCATTGTGTTGCTATGGCACTTAAGCCTCAAAATTCTGACCATCCGTGAAGCCATTTTGACTAAACAAATACGGTCAGGGTAGTGTGCACGAAAGTTAATGACTCACACTATCCGCCTCCCACAATAATGGCCTTTTGACCCCAAATGCACTCACTTCAACTATTGCTGCCATGTGCCATTATTGAGTACTCTAATTGATTTTACTATGTTATAAAGTATGTGATAAAGCGAAATGTTAGCATTTTGAAATGCCTGCCTGTTTGCTGTTTAGCTGATGTGGTTCAGTGGAATGCAGTAGTTTAAACCTGGAGGTTACAAATAGACTTAAATGCTTCTTCGGAAGTAGAAAGAACACTTTTCGGGAGCGAAGACTGTTTATTTTTGATTGATATAAACCACCAATATAATAAAGCTATCTTGCAACAATTGTCAACCTTTAGAACAGCCTTGTGGTGAAAATTAGATAACCAAAGGCCCAGGCTTAACAGCACAAGCAAAACAAATGACTTCAGCTAACATCAGCTTAGTACTTCAAATTGTATTGATCCTACGAGGTTTCCAGTAGTAACATTGAGTAGAACTGTCTCAAAGATAACCGGTGTTATTCTTTGATGCCGTCTGACTTCGTGTTTCCTTGCGACCAATTCAGTAGTCAAGAGGCGTGATGCCCAAACAGGACTTCACTACAAAATGACTGTCAATAAGAGCTATGGCACTGTACCCAGAACAAACAAACAAGCGAGTTAAACCGATTGATTTGGCTTAAAACAAACCATCTTGATTTATTCACACCAACGTGTCTACACCACACCACCAGTTCAGTTTTGTTCACCTAGACATCTTATCCAGCTCACAAGTTACAAGCTTCATCTTACTGATTCACTGCATCCGCATTATCATGACCCAAAGTGGCCAGGACTGTCTAGTTGCACAGATAGCTTGCGTTATCGTAAAAGTGTAACCTTGTAGCCACCTCTGTAACTAGTTGCATTATCCGCTCAAGTGTCTGTTCATCAATAGATTTTCTATCAGCGATGGATTCACACAACGGTTATGTCAACTGTGGTTGCAGTTATTGAACAGATTCTGAACTACGATGTTAACCACTCCAGAGACCCTCCTGAAGTTTTAGCTGGCTCGTATAGAAAGTCAACTGGTTCGATTTTTTCATTTTGTGTCGTTTGCGTGGTCAGCATCCTGGTTAGTTTTGAGCCGACTAGTTGGTTAACGAATGATTACGAGCAGGTAAACTTAAAACCTAACATGGGAGACTTAAGTTGAATGACACAGTCATATTAATGCGTCTTGTATAGGATTGACGCAAATTACCTAGTCGTGTGAATCTAAGATGAGTACTACCAGAATATTGCCTCTCACCGATTACATAAGGTTTCGTAATTTTTCTTAACGCGTCGTTCAACGAACGAAAACTGACATCACTAAAAATCCCAGGCAAGTAATTCGTGAAACAGGTTCCAAATGACTCAGGAATATGTATACAAAACTTCATCCGTTACAACAACTAAAGTGTAGTTTGATGCCTTATCATTAAGAGCGAAGTACTAGTTTCTGTGAGTCTATGTCAACCAAGTTTTAGTGAGGACGTAATTTTAAAGTTTGTATGTCCAGTTTCTTGGCTTAGTATCTGCGTTTACTGAGAATCAGGCGTGCTTAATAGCTGACTTTGTTGTTACGTTCCATCGCTGAGTTTATATCTCGATTCAGCAAGGGTCGGTGTTGACTAAGGGGGACATTCAGTCCCCAAAAGAATTACAAACTTCGTAATGACTTGATTGCAATTGAATGTTCTGGTGGGATTATTATGTACAAAACTGATTATAATGACTAGATGAATATTGTGCTTACAGATCATCCAAAGTTTGAACCGGGTCTCACAAGAGACATCAATCAATTACTGAAGAAACAGACTTGTCGTGAACTGATAATACACAGAACTTTTTGGTGATAAAAAGGACATGCTTTTAAAACCCATCGGTTCTAGCTCGCCACGATTGTACGGCTTACCTAAAGCTCGCAAACATGGTATTCTCACTCATCCTATCCTGTCACTGTCTAAGTCTCATCTTTACAAACTGGCCTTGGTGGTTAACTAGTATGTTGCAGCCCGCCTGAAAAGCACCAGGTGCAAACACTGCATAAGATGTCACCTAACCCACTGGAAAGCTACTGACAGGCAATCTCAGCAATGAACATGTGTTCCACGGATGTGCGGTCATTTGTTAACAACGTTCCTCTGTAAGACACAGCGCATTTCATTTTACTTTATCTCAAGTCACAACATACACTTACCTATGTCAATGAATCCCTTGAAACAGTTAACTAATTATTGTGTATCCACAGCATGAAATTCTATTTTCATGAAAGAGGTTATTAACAGCTCGATGTTGTTGCCATGGCTTCATTGTGACTGATCTTTTCATAGGTGTGGGGGAAGAATGTGCTAGTTTTTTAAACGTCATCAGTTCTTACATGAGATAGGTTGGTGCTATTTTACTGATCGTTTTCGAACCTGATCGGATTAGCCAAAATACGAAGCTCATCAATAGTTCACACACAGAAATTGAGCGTGATCTGTAGGACGTGATGTACCACTAGCGAGTCTCTCACAGGATTTGATTAGACATTCTGCTTCCCGAAAACCAAAGTGGACGATATAATACTTTACATTTTACAAGCCTTCAGCCAACACAACACAAAAATACTTGTTAAAACACTGGTTTGTCGAACTAGGTATAGTTGCGCACATGAGACTGCATGGAGCACAATTATTTCTACATTAATGTTTATTCAGAATCACAGTAAAATATCTCTTTCAGCATTGGACACACGTGTCACATCAAAATGTCTGTATCTATCAATGCCACACAAAAGTATTGTGTTCTCCGAGCAGACAAGCAGGAAACTAAACACAACAAGCAAACGAACTTACCACATTGCCTTTCTGCGATTACCAAACACCACACAGCCGATGTTGCCAGCCATGATAGTTATGCCAATCCTCGACAGTTCTCACTGTATTAATTAATTCGAGCGTGAGTGCGGTGCTTGCTAGCTAGAGAGAACTGAAAGGAATTAAGCCATTCGAATGACAGAACAAACAGACTTCAGATCAGCAAACTGACGCTTTAACTCACGATCGGTTGTCTAAATCATCCATCCATCATCGCTTAATCGGAAGTAATTACGGTAGGGACCGTTCTAATTACTTGACAGTTCTGGAACGTAACCAAGGCTTGCTGATTATGAGTCTGAAGCCGAATCTGTGCTCCAAAGCAACTTATAGTGGCGTTGATGTTGCCTTGGGTTTGTTCGTTTCTACTCCTACGATCCGTTGCTTCAGTTCTTTTCGTTCTTTCGATTCATAATTATTCACTTTTTGTTATCCATCACAGGTTGTGCAAGTTTTGTCGACTGAAGTAGCGGAAATCATTTCGTCTCCCATTGTTACGCTGTTTTATATATTTTAAGGAAACTAATCCTTTCAAGCTACTTAAATGACGCTCCTCGAACTCTCTTGACGAGCCAATTTTTTGCTGTTTTCGGAGTAAATGGTGTCTTAGCAGACAGCTCATTTGGAATTTCTTGATTGCTTAATTCACCGGTCCAAAACGCTTTTCGATAGGCAACTTGCAAAAGCTAGTGTCGTACCTGTTGAGTGGCCCTCTGTGAAAGCAAATCCAAGACTGCGTAGTGTTGGTCATCGTGCATGATCACAACAGTTAATTCACGTCATCAACTGACCGCCAAATTACACGCTTATTTGCTTGAAGTTGACTCTGTTCGAGTCAGTAATTGGCTTTGGCCACCTTTACCATACCCTCTTACGAAACACTGCCCCTAATTACTAATGGTTTATCCGGATTTTCCCTTTGATAAACTTTTCGTTCTAAGATACTCCACATCACCGTTGCTGTGGACGGTAGCTCGAGTCGCACCGTAATTTGGTCAGACTCAAGACTGTTCAGGAGTCAATGAGTGAATAACGCATTGTATTGTGTGGCAGACGCTTTATGTTCAAAGTTAACAGTGTTAGTTCAACATACCATATTGGTTTAATAACACAAAGCCGAATGTCATTTGGAAAGAATAATAAACCCATTTTAAGCATCTTGCCTTCATTTTCCTCCTGTCAGTTCTAATATCACCCTGTTCTATTATCACATCGCCCCCACGTAATAAGACGCTCTCCTTTGGAAATCACTTTAGTGGACAATGCGCGAGTTTATGCTTGCCATACGGGTCAAAATTAAAGGGATTGATTCTAACGCTAACCGCTAAGTTTTAGTAAAACATGTCAATGTTAAGATACAAACAACGCCTTCCGTTGTGATTTGACTATGTCACACATACACAACAAAAAATCGACTTTTGCACATATAACGTTTTATCTATACCATTCTCCGAATTTCACTCATTAACACATCACTATATATGTTTTGTGTCAAAGCTTCCATCTAGATTCTTTGTTTTCAGCAGTTGTGTTTTCTGATGCTATCATCGTTGCTTATGGTGCGGCAACAGATATTCTCACTTGAGAAGAGCACAATACCCCATAGATTGTTAACAATAATGTGAGGTTCATTTCAAAATGAGTTTTTGAAGTACATGTGTTTCACAAAAAGAACAGTAACCAGTCGGACGTGGTCACAACTGCTGTTCACATCGCCAGGACTGTGTGATTGATTTAGTATATTGACCGCACGCTAAGTAAACCGGTTTAAACAGGCTTGTTCTGGCAACAAAACGTATACGCTTCATTGTATTGACCTGTCTGTGTATCAGCCACACACATACACATCTCAGAAAAACGTACTTGTCTGCTCAAAGATAACCGAGGCTATGAAGTTGTTGCTTTCGGCAAACTTTGTTTGTTTTTATCTGTCGCGTACTGTTGCGGTTTATTATAACTGGATTTCTTTGGAGGATGAACCTACAACTTTAACTGTAGCCAGTGTTCGCTCTACATTGGTCACGATAATGGCAAGATACCAACAGTGCTGTTAAGTAAAATTCAGGAACTCCTCCTTGGTTTCCTATAACGCGATTACCCTGAAAGACACCATTATCTTCAGATAAATTAATGTTACACCTCAGTATTCCGTTCGATGAAACTTACAGCAAGAGAAGCACAGCTTTCCAATTTTGTGTTAAATGTAGCCGAAAAAGCAAGCGTTTACTAGCTCTTCGACATTACCAAAAGAAATCAAAATGTAGAGTTATTTCTTTTTGAACTTGTATTATTGTTTATGGATTTTCCATTAATTGTAAGATAATTGTGTGGCATCGAGTTGTCAACATGTGAAATTACAACATTCTAATCGTAACCTGGTCAGACGGAGTTTTATATGTTTTCAGATTGTTTGCTATAAATACAAATGACGTAAATAACTCTGTTGAGGCGTTTCAGAACTCGTTGATGCTTATACTAGATACTGTATTCAAAAGTGTATTTGCAATCAGTTATTACTTTCCACCAGTCATTGTGTGCCAGTTATACTCATCACAAAGAGAGGACTGTCAACCCCGTCATTTATAGTTTGTAGAGCACGGTATATGCTTAACTAAAGTAAATAATCTATGTACTTCTATTTCATACATAGCGGCTCAAGTTTATTAGTAACATGAAATGATTAACGGCAACCGAATATCAAGACCTACTGAAACATTATTTAGCATACCAGATTCAGTTGTGTGGGTCTATTAAGACTGGTTTTGTCCATTTGGCATGTAATGATTATCCTCCGATGTGGATTTTCCATAGCCTTTCTCAACTTCTCTAAAGTCATACAAAACAACTGTCAAATGTACTCTGAATAATAAACCTTGATAGGGCCTCTCGTGTAATTATGCTAATGTGACCGATTCGATATGCTTGTTAGATGAGAGACAATAATCATTAACCTGGTTCCTGATCAATATTCCACTACTTACTCAGTTCTGTTGACAAAAAACGGTTTATTGTTCAGTGTAGTTCAGTTAAAAGTAGTTTGTCCAATAACATTCATACCACAAAGACTACTCATCGTAGTTTACTTCGGAAATTTATCATATATGGACATATCGTTGATTGAGACTTGCTTCTCCTGATAAAGTATAGACTGTCGTTTTCTAACATAACTAGTCTTCCTCTCATAGTTTACTTTTACACTCTTAACAGATGCGAATAAGTATGGATCCTCAACCGATTAAGTCCTAACGGCAAATGTGTTGATACACTGTGACCGAATGCACACTTCAGTTAACGCCCATTTACTTAAGTTTTGTCAATTTTTGCGAAACAGTGAGCTGACTCAGACAGTAGGCGCGTCATGGACGCCGATTTATTCTCAGCCAATTAATAAAGACTGTCATAAAAATGAGCTCTCCAAAAAATCGCAAAACACATCTGATGTGTGATCTACTTGGGGAAATTAGCTGAATACACTTTTTCCACTCCTATTTGGAATGTTAATAAGGCGTTTTGGCACACACACACACACACCCCATGAGTGAGTGGAAGGTGGGTTGGAGTTAGCCAAACTCAGGTTTCCCTTAGCCCCACGGTGAAGCTGTAGGTCACTGTCTACTTGCTTGGCAGGCATTTTGCAGAGTTTCTCGATCAGGTCCAGATTAAAATTACAGAAAATCCAGTTTAATACATAAAATCTGTTTGGAAAAAGCCACACTATTGTGAATTAAGGCTTAAGCATTGGGACATCGTTTTCTGAAGTGTTACGTCCTACTGCCCGTGCGACGTGTTAGGTATGAAAACGTATCCGATGTGTGAACACTAAAAGTTAGACATTTTTCGCATTTCATAACACCCAGTTCATCGAGTCTGTTTTCCAAAATACGCCCCAGATCACTGGTAGTTTTATCAAACACATTTTAGCCTTTCGTATGTCACTCCGGTTACACCTCACCGAAATGTTTTACTCACTATTTTTCTGATAAGTGGTATGGGATTTGTGGTTAATAAAAGCCGAACATCACTTAAAACCGATCGCAATTGTAGAATTCTTATGCAGCTTTCAGCCAGCCTATTCGGAAGAGCAGAAATTGACTCGAATTTCTCCCCAACTGTAGCTCCTCCGTAGTACATATCCCTGTCACGTCCGGTATTAAAACTCCGGCTACGCTTTCACGAGTCAACCGTGTTGACCACTATGCGATTGATTTCATCTTAGGAACGACTGAGTTACCATTTGTCAACCCTCAGCCCCATTAACTTTTGAACGATGTCCAGAATGCCCGAATGCCTCAACAACAGACACATTAACAGTCACAATCGATGACTTCACAACTAGATATTCGGGCAGTCGCAGCATTACTCCCAAGCCAATTTGGCTGGCCACCTTCACATGTTAATTTCGTCTTGCCCACTGCGAGGTCATTGACTTCCGCACATCGTCACTCTTATGCCTGTGTGAAATGGGTCTCTATCCATTCCACACGACACTGAATATGCTGCTAATTCAGCCACGAGAATTTTAGTAAGGTTCTTTGTATGAATTTTTCAAAGATACCAAAAACAAGCTCCCATTTCAATTCCAAATAATACTTCACTCAGTTAGATGCTATTCAAGGGGCTCTGGGTAAGTCTCGTAGAACTGTGAGCCGTCCTTATTCCTTTTGGACCGAATGTAGAGCTGGGTCCCCAAAAACCAGTCGGTAACACACTTTGATATCTGATCTCGTTTGGCAATCCCTCTCGATTATATTCGCTACACTGTGAACTGTGTGGGACAGTTGAGTAAAAAAATGTTCTCATTGATTTTTTCCCCCTGTGATCACGTTATTTTCCTACTCACCCCTAAATTGTTGAGCCGTCTGGACGGCACCCAGATCTGAAGGCTCAGACATCTCGGTTGCCATGTCGTCCTATCGTGCACTGGCTGTTCTAACGCGCGGCTTACTCATGCTCTATGGGTACACTAGCTTGGAGATTGGAGAAGCACATCCCAGGATTAGTTTTATGGTACCGTCGTGACCATTTTCGGGACATTTTTGAACGCATTAAGAAAAACAGTTGTGAAAAATTTTCACTGATGCAACGCTTATTAATGTTCATTAGTTAGTTCGACTTTTTTCAAATAGACAATGTTCGATGACATTTTCTATCGATCAGGCAGGATCTTTTTCTTTCTATTTTTGACTTGAGACTAAATCTAAAATCACTTTAGAGGTGAGGAACTGGATCTCCTGACGATAGAGCCCAATAATGCAACATTTGGCTGTATGTAAAATTAGTAATGAATATAGCTAAGAGTTGATTTACAAAACAAACATCTCGCAATGAATGTTAATGCCAGAAACGTTTGTAGATCGCATGTATAAAGGAAACTTTGTCATTGTTTATGCTGTCTCTAATGTTTATCACTTTTACAAACCCACAGAATTCGAAGATAGTCTTATCCAATTGTCCCTACTGACTGACGCCAAAATGGATGAGATATTTCAAAGGAAACGATTCATTGAAGCTGTGAGTTATATAATCCAATACAGTTTGACGGACATCTAAAAAATTTGTTCTAACAGGCATATCGATTGGACTGCGAGAATCTCACGGTTTCCATATCAAATCTCATCAGGTAGGTAAACTGGTAACCAGTAAGTTTAATTAGCTTTTGTATGAAATAGTAAGCTATATGTTTCTGCAAACATGCTTTATGCTTACCTCTATCACAAAGTTCCTCTTGACCTTCTGATTAATATCGGCTATATCTCTTCCCTCTATACAAAAATGAAGCTTACTGCAACGTTTATACTCATGATCATACCTTCGTTTTTGTTTCGGAAAACAATTTGACAACCGATCTGTCCAATGAATTATAATCCCGAAGGAATCTGTCTTGGCTAATAAATGCTTTTGATTAAAACAGGATCATCCATATTTCGAATGGTAGAGTGAATCGCACATTGTTTACAAGTCTGGTTTTTTTAGAAGAGACACTATCAAAATCGACAAGTTTTCCTAATCGTTTTATTTGATTTTGTTGTTTATGTTAAACGCTGGTTTGTTTTGAAAATTTGACATAGTTGAATGTATTACTTAGTCTGTCAAACGTAAGAGAATAAGAAATGCATTTATCCGAGTAACATGGTGTGTGGACTTAAGAACCAGTCTTTTGTAAAATAATTTGCTGCTGAGTTTATCACCCATAGTTAATTCCTGGGGTGACTTACTCGTTCTTGTGATTCAACTGGATTGATCATGTTTGCGTTTGGAAGGGCGTGTATCACGAAAAACTGTACCTTTGAAGAAACACGGAACGGCAAATGCAGAAAAAAGAATGAATTAAGCAATTGTGCATTAAACAAACATCTGACTTGGGTACGACTCACATGTGATCACAACTTTCTCATTCCCATGAACTTTTAAGCTGCAAGGAAAAGAACTATACTGGTAACTCTCTCTAATTATAGCTCGACATGAGTGCACATCCTTGTCACTACAGCGGTTTGCACTCCAGCCACGCATACATGAGGCAACCATTTTTGCCACTGCCTTATTGCCCATATATTAAACACGACTGAATTGTCATATATGATTACTCTGCCACATCCGCTTGTGTGTAATATTCAAGTCACTCGAGTAACAATTTCTAAAAACGAAAAACGTGAGTCCAGTGCTTCAGTTTGAAGTGGCTTAATGAAAGCTTTGTCTAAGTGTAACATCTACGGCCAAC